>CM063501.1:185116642-185286954 GCA_032207245.1 Pardosa pseudoannulata | reverse complement strand
TGTTTACAGTGCCCAAACTAACATAGGGTGCTAACGGATCTACTACCTCACTTCCCGTATTTATAGCGTTTAATTCTTCCTTGCGTTTTAATTCCGGGCAATCAGGTCTAATGTGCCCAGAGACTCCACACTGGAAACAAATAATATCGGTGTTCCTTTTCTTTTCAAAATCTCTATTATTCCGCCAATCCCGACGTTTAAGTTCATTCATTCTCGGCGTTTTTGGCCTTTCATTCTTAATTTCGACCTTTTCCTGGGGAGGGGGTCTGATATTTTCTGCCGCCTTGATTGGTACTGAAAACTTGCGAAACTCAGGGGTGCGAGAATCCGGAAATTTTTTTCCTTGCGTTTGGGACTTCCCGGGTTTCTTAAGCAGTTCATACTTGTCTCCTAAGTCCGCTACGATATCGGGTGAAACAAAACTTTCCCATTCTTTGAGATGGAATTCCTTGAATTCGCTCCCCATTTTCCGTTTAAGCTGGTCTACTAGCATTAAATCCAGTAGACCTTCATATGTTGTAACTCCTAAGCTGGATACCCAACCTTCTAAATAGGTGCGTATCTCAAAAAGGTAATCCTTCCATAGATTTCCTGATTTCCGTACATGTTGTACAAATTTTTGCCTCAGGGCTTCCGCCGATAATTTATAGCGTTCTAAGAGGAGTTTCTTTACAAATTTATAATCCCGCGTTTCTTCTGCCTTTTCCCTTAAAATAATATTGGACACTGAAAGCGGTAATAATGAAATAAGTTCCCCTGCCATCTCAATTTCAGGTACTTTCAAGTATTCTGCTTGTCTTTCGAATAGACAAAGGTACAAATTTATGTCCGTCTCATCCGGATTAAATTGTGGCATCCGGTTCCGCAAAGATGCCCCTGAGGGTCTTGGCACCTCTAACAGTTCATTAGCACTCCTACATTCCTGGTTTAATCTTAATTTTTCTAATTCGAACGCTCTCTCCCTTCTCTCTCTCTCTCTCTATTTCTATTTGCCTGTTCTCTCTTTCTCTCTCTATTTCTATTTGCCTGTTCTCTCTTTCTCTCTCACTATCGCGATCCGCCCTTTCTATGCGCTCTTTCTCTAACCGGGCCTCAATAATAGTATCTAGACATCCTTCTACAAAAGCTGGATCGTAATCTTCCGATGTCTCAATTAATTTCCTTATTTGATTCATAGTCAAGGTTTCGTCTATTACACCTATAATTTCCCTGGCTAACTCGACGAGATCTGCCTTACGCCCTTTACTTAAATAACTCATGATGAGATAAAATCCTTAATAACTTACTACTCAAATTTCACAATATTAACTTACGACTACTCAACCAATTCGTGAAATACAATACTAACACAATACAAATACTACTCGATATTAGAACGTTTAACCCAATTTCCAAAATTTCAAATTCACACAATAATAATCACTTGAAAACCAAAACAATAAACAATATGAATTTTCCTAGCACAAATGCCGGTCTCATTAGCCCTCGTGTGCAAAACAGTAGACCGTAGCGCTCCAAAACCAAACCAAACCAAACCTAGCACAAATGCACACAATACAAAATAAATACTTGCAATATTCTCTTATAATGTGCTAACAGTTTTCTTAAGTTCAAATTATGATAATTAAATAACTAATATATTTAATTTAAGCAATGTTCTCAACACACTAATTTTTCTTATCTTATTAACAATTTAAATCAAACACCATCGTACACAATTTAAATTTTCAATTTATGCAATTTCAAATTTCCAAATTATATTCATAAAATATTCTGATTTATACACAGTTTTAAAAATCTTATTTATGAACAGTTAAATTCCAATTAATATTCAATTACAATTATAATTTATACACACTTTTAAAATTCAAATTTATGCACAATACTATTACACAAAATTCCTTAATTCAACTTTACTCTTAATTCAAAACTTTAATATACCTTAGTCAATAATTCTTATCTTTGAAATTATTTCTATCACTCTACAAAATATTTGCATACCAATTTAAGATTTCTTTCAATTGATATACATCTAATTTAAACACAATGCAACACAATTTACTATACTCTGATCTATCTAAATTCCTAGCACAACCTATACTCAATGTACTGTTGGTTCGATACAAGAGAACAGAATTGGTTACTCACGATTTTTGATGCTTGCTTCATCAGTCTCTAGCGTCGTCTTACGGTTGAACACCAAATCTCACTGTTGACTCTCAAATCACAGGGTCACACAAAAAGTCTCACAGTTGACTCTCAATATCACAGGATCACACAAAAATTTCACTAATGCAGGTTCAGATTCGGAACGCAAAATTTCTCATCTGATGTCTGGCTGCACAATTTCACCCGCGAAAATTTCTTCACCTAGCCTTCACTGTTTACCATCCCACCGCTGCCACCAATATTTAGAATACCACTAGCCTGTAACGTACTGGAAGTAAAGTAGGCGAGGCCTTCAATGAAACAGGCTAGAAATTTAGGTATTCTTGACTAAATATTTTATTCACTAGAATAAACTATGTACAGATATGTACAAATTCAATAAACGATAACATTCAGGGATCTCGTACAGAGATAATATGCACATACAAGGATGCGTGGGATACCGGAACAGTATGGCTAGGGCTTAAAACACAAAAGCTGGACTGATTAGTGCTGGGACTAATGTTGACTCGATCACTCCGTCTGTCGATTAGCGCGGTTGGCTTTCACAGCAGGTTCGGAGGTTCCGAGTGCGTATCACGCTGGGATTCGTGAAGAAAACACAGGATGCAAGTCGATCCAAAATTAGAGTGCAAAGTCACTCTCGGCTGACTACTTCTATGCAAGAAGTTAACTATCAATCAGCAATAACGGGGAAGGAATTCCCAAGTCGAATGTTCGACTATCTAGCAACGGAGACGCTGGCGGTCTCTAAAAAAAACAAACTCCAGACACGGAGATACGAGCGGTCCTCGATCGACCAGGCTCTAGCAGGTAGAAGCCTCGAGAGAAGAACAAAAAGCTAAAAGCCCCCGTTCTAGTCCGGTCTTTTTCTTTTATACCCACACTAATACACTTCTCGGTCCTTCGAGAAACTTCCCGAGCCAGGGTGACGCAATCTTGCGGTCACTCCCAAGTCTCCGATCAGCTGTCCTGTTTTCCAGATGTAGCAGTTCTCAGATTCATCAACTTAACCAACTTAATGGCCTTTTTGTAACCGCTAATGGGCGGCAAGGTGCACTCAATTATGTACACAGTAAAGGTCCATTCAACAGGTTACAATGTCCAGACGGTTCGGAGCCGGCGACGCACCGTTTCAATTACGGTGTTTAGACCACCTGGTTCTATTATAGGCTAATCGTGAGTCCACGACGAAAGGTCACCTTTTGGGCTCCTTGTTCGTTTTGGGGTCATGTAACGGATCGTTACAATATATACATATATATATATATATATATATGTATATATATGTATATATATATATATATATATATATATATATATATATATACATACATATATATATATACATACATATATATATATACATATATATATTAATATATATATATGTATATATACATATATATATGTATATGTAATATATCAAAATTATGTAACTTTAATATTTCTTCAAAAACCTCCTCTCTTCCATTTTAATTCATCTAAATATAGTTATCAGCCTCTAAATGGTTTAATCAACGAAGTATTTTCCACTTAACATTCCTTTCTGTCATAAAACTGTAAACTTTCTGTCTATACAGCAGTTTCCCAGGTGTTGGCGGAACATGTGTTCGTGTTTTGCTGATAGTGCATTTAATTCGCTTAGTAAGTTGTTTTTGTTGTGGGAAAATTCTTGTTGTCAGCGCTCTTGGATGTACTTGTGTGAGAGCAGAGTGAACTCTGTGGCTTTTCATTCTGTATTGTCCAGAAGGACAGATGTGCGATGTTGCCGCTCTGAAATAAAGTTTTAAATTAGACTTCTGAGTTCTCTTGAATATGAGACCCGACTGCATCTTTGTACTTTATGAATGCTAGCTGTTGAACTTTCTCCTTGTGAAGGAGTTATATAAAAAATGGATTACATTTTAAGCCGGCAGGATTTTATCTACGCTGAAAACCCAATGGATTTCGAATCCATTACTATGGCAGAGAAATTTTCTTGATGGAATTTACTTCGTGAACTTTTGCGAACTTTGTTTTTTACATCTGTGGATAATGTTTTAAAATTACGGTGAAACGACAATGGATTTCGAATCCATACGGACAAAGTCTTCCGAAGTTTTAGTGACTGTGAATATCGAAAATAACATCAGTATTTCCTACCAAGATAACTCAGACCTGTACTACCTTTGATAAACATCAAGACCATGGCAGCCTCCCGTCGACTGCAGAGAGAGTTACAAGAACTCCAAAAATACAATTTGATTTGTTTCCGTGACATCCGCATCCAGTTCCCTACAATGCGCCTTCCGCATCGAGATCGCCGAGTTCGTGCCGTGTTCCGTTTCAAGCCTCCAAACGAACTCTTCGGACAAGGATATATCAACCCACCTATTTTCCAGGACATGCTTCAAAATTAAAATTCTTATTCTCGGTAAAATTTTCAGTGACATTTAAAAATAATGCTTGGGAAATTTGAAAATTAAAAAGTTATTAAAGTACAAGTTGGATAAAATATGCAATGTTATTGGATAGGAAAAACTACTGCTTGCACTAATTCTCGTCATTGAAGGTAAAATTTTGAAATTAAAATTTAATTGTATTTCTAGAACTTAGAGTTCGAAATTTCTGTTCTTTAAAAAAATATCAAAATTTGTTTAAATGAATAAGATTTCTATATATGTAATAATTCTTAAAAAATGTTTATGATTGTTTCTCTCATTTGATTGATAATACTAAAGAAGTGATTTAAGAATTATTTTGTTTATTTTTATATTAACAGTGTAAAAATTTAATAATTTGGTTAGAAATTTAAATTTTTGATTTTAGGTGAATTTAAATAGTATTTTGTGATGTGCGATTTTTAAGAATGAAGTAAATAAAGTTATTAAAATTCGATAGCACGAGAGAATGAAAAACTTTCAGTCCAACGAATGGAGTGTCTGTGACCTTGGTCAATAGAGACATTGGAAAGCGAAAAAGCACTTGAACATTGAAAATTTTGATTGTGACCTCTAAATTATCATGACGTGGCAGTTTCGGTTCGACCTGAATTACAGGAGTTTTTAAAATGCTTTCATGTGATGTTGGGACGCAAAATGTAAGAGTTGTTTTGACTGTACAATTTTGAACGGGATTTATACAGTGCTAAACAGATGTGTCGAAACTCGTCAGTTGAATTGTTGTTTTGTTACTTTTGTTGAGTGTGTTTTGGGGTTACGGGTTTGATTTGAAGGACTGCTCTGATGATTACGAACTTGACGATTCTAGATATCTGTGTTTTTTATAATTTATTATAGTACTCACTTTTTATATTTAGCCAATTTGCAATTCATCGTTTTTGAGTTTTGCTTTTTATTAATTGCAGTGAATCTCTAAAAAATTATTTGATTTAAAGTGTTCAAGTATGTTATATTTTTACATTTTTATATTCGTAGTTTCTCATAATAACTATAAATGTGTTTTTTATTCTTTGAATTCATGGTGCGTTATTTCAAAAATAGTAAGTGAATGTTTACAATACAATGAATGTCTAATTTGATTAATTAGGAGAATTTTCATAGAATAGGTAATGTTTTCATTTTAAGTATGAAAATTTGAGTGAAATTTAAGAGATAATGCAGTTTTACGTCTAAATTCCTAATGTGAATTAAATACAGGATAGTTAAAACTTACAAATGAACAATGTTTCGAAGAGTAGTTCAGTTTGATTTTCAGTGTGGAATTAACTTTTTTTTCTAATATTTAACTCCGGAGAGACCCTCTGCAAAGTCAAGGGATAGCTTAGGCGAGTCCTTTGTCGTTTTTGCTCTTCAGCTTCCTCTAGGTCATGAACGGTCATCCCGTCATCGCCTTCGAGGCAAGCCCCTTCCACTCTCCGAGATATTTTTGAAGTTCAATCTGATTATTGTGTTTCGGTTTTTTCACACTGAAGATGAGTAACGTTTGTAGCTGATCACGATGTGGGAAACTGTTACCCGCATACCTCTGATCTTTGGTAGAGAAAAAGAAAAGTTTCAAAATGTTGTTCACAAATATAATGTCGGAGAGCCCTGTCACAAAAACAATAGGTAGTCGCCTCCCACAGAGGGATGAACCTTTTGTCGTTTTGTGTGAGCACCCTCGGGGTCACTAACAATTTTCACGTTGGTTACCACAGAGGACAGCCATTTTCCTTCTCCAAAGTTTATTACAGTATGATTTTAATAAAGCATAATTTGAACATTTTGAGTTAAGTTTTGCTTAGGAAAAATATTGAATTTTATAATGATAAACTTTCTTAAATACTTGTTTGCTGTAAACCTTCATTTGCTTGTATTATTTTGTTTCTGTTATATTCACTGTATAATATCTTTCATTATTTAGTTGTTTAAATATTGATTCTGTATAGAGATTTTGTGATGGTGAAGGAGAGTCAGAGGAACGGTATAACTTGATAGTTTTAAATTTTGATGTGATGGTGTGGAATTACTTATGATGAGTTACAGACCAAGCTTCTGACTCTGTAACCCTGATGTCTCCAATTCTGACACACTAGAAAGAGAGTTCTGACTCTTCTACACTAAATTTATTCGTTTAATGTTACAATTTCTTGTAAAAAATTTTGATAATCATATATTTGTACTATTATAAGTTGTGAAAATGTCACCCATCAGCGAGACGATTTTCTCTTTTTCGGGGGGGATCTGTAATATATCAAAATTATGTAACTTTAATATTTCTTCAAAACCCTCCTCTCTTCCATTTTAATTCATCTAAATATAGTTATCAGCCTCTAAATGGTTTAATCAACGAAGTATTTTCCACTTAACATTCCTTTCTGTCATAAAACTGTAAACTTTCTGTCTATACAGCAGTTTCCCAGGTGTTGGCGGAACATGTGTTCGTGTTTTGCTGATAGTGCATTTAATTCGCTTAGTAAGTTGTTTTTGTTGTGGGAAAATTCTTGTTGTCAGCGCTCTTGGATGTACTTGTGTGAGAGCAGAGTGAACTCTGTGGCTTTTCATTCTGTATTGTCCAGAAGGACAGATGTGCGATGTTGCCGCTCTGAAATAAAGTTTTAAATTAGACTTCTGAGTTCTCTTGAATATGAGACCCGACTGCATCTTTGTACTTTATGAATGCTAGCTGTTGAACTTTCTCCTTGTGAAGGAGTTATATAAAAAATGGATTACATATATATATATATATATATATATATATATATATATATATATATATATATATATATATATATATATATATATATATATGTGTGTGTGTGTGTGTGTGTTGTGTAATATATATAAATTATCGTGCCTAAAGTTTTCCAAAGTTCTGTTCATTCTATTTTTCTTAATCTGACTTTCCAGGTCACCTAAATTAAACCAAGGGCATGAATCATTGACACTACATTCCTCCCGCATAACTTAAAACCAAAGCCTGAATATTTGCTTCTTGTGGCTCTTCATGAAAACTCTATCTAACGTCAATATGTACATGCTACTTTATGATTCCTTATGATTACTTGAAGAATGTGCATCTTTTTTGTGTCACAGCGAAAAATGTTTAACTGATTTATTTTATTGCAGGCCAACTTATGATGAGGTCTTTAACCGGTGGGAAAATTTTCGCTGTCACATGAGAAATCCGCGTATTCTTCGACGGGAAATAAAATATACTAAACTGAATCTGCTGCTCTTTCAACATGTATATGGTAATAAAAGTGTAATAAGGTCTTTACACCTTTCTAAATCTACAAGTCAATTTTGCCAAGAAAGGCCGCACATCCTTACTATTTTCAATTTTTTTTGTAAGCACCTTTGCCACCACGACTTTTATAGGACAGAGCATAACTGTTGCTTTAATCTCTGATGAGAAGATAAACAGATGATTACATACATCAAGTACGTCATTTCAGAGCAACAGATGTCAGTAGACTCTTAGTTATGGGGAATCAGCTGCTTATTCAAGTTTAATATGAAGAAATAAAGGATTTTTACTAAGTACTTTGTTTTGATTTTATTGATCTAAGAGAGTTTTTCTGTCACTGTGATTAACATTGACAAGCAAACTCTAGCATTTAAAATATAGGTTAAATTCTGTGTAATCAATGCAGAGGAAATTGTACAGGATTACATAATTATATATTGTTTTATTCTGTGAATCTTAATTATATTAATACAAACAATATATTTAAGTTTATAGAGAAACAAGGTCTGTTTTTTTTTTGGTTTTTAATATTTTTTTAAATTTTAAAATGTCAGATATCTTAAAAGTTTTGGTTTATAGAATGAAATAGTTGTAATTCTATTTTATATAAAAAATTAATTTCTTAAATAAATATTTCAATACTTACCTTGAGTAAGTAGTTAGTAATTGAATTTCTCTTTTTTTATTTGGTGTATATTATTTATTTATTTATATATTACTTGAAGGGATAAAACTAAGTATTTTTTTCAAAAATTAAAATTTTATTAAAATACTAAATTGAATTTTCGTAAAACATTCTATCTAAAAAGAACAGAACTTTCTATTTTATGATGAATCGAATAAAGCTATTTCCATGTAGATTTTCTTGAATATTATCTTTTTTTATAAATAATTGTGAATATAATATATTTTCTACATATTTACATATAATATATAAAATTATTAATTAAAATATCTAAATTTTTTCTCTCTTCTATTCTCTAATAATTCGCACAAAAATTCTATAAAAAGAAAACTTTTTATTTTAAATAATCTAAAATAAAGCTTCTGTCTTTTACATGTTCAAATTTCCCTTTAGAAACCAATAACATAAAATAGTTATAAGTGAATGTTAAGATTTAAATTTCATTTTATCTGTAAATCAATATTACTAAAAGTAAATATCTAAACTCCTTTTTTTCTATTCTTATATTTTAAACACATCTACACAAAAATTTTTATTTTTAAACTCACCCTAATAAACTAAATATAGAATATTATTTTCTAAATCTATTATTTTCCACTTCAAAACATATTTTCTAAATTCTAAAACTTACATATACTTGATTAAAAGTTGTCAGGAATTTTAAATTATTTTTGCAAGGTAGAGTATGAACTCAAATGCTTTATTTATTACGCTTTGCAATATTTTTTTTTTCACTGTATACACATACAGCTGCGAACGAGAACACACATTTTCGAACAGGAATTATGAAATGATGTTAGTTTTTAAACCCGGTTCATATATGAATAATAGTAGAATACATGAATAACATTTTAGAACCGACGCCGAATGTCCAACGGTTTTTCTCCTCGACCAAGTTTGTTTTTCCCACCGCTCAATAGCGCCATCTATCTTTCGGTGGCGAAATTAATCTAACATACTCCGGGGGGCGCAGAATTAGCATCTTCATCCTGAAGAGGTAGAACAGCAACTTGAGACACTGGTCGGATGGCAACTCCACTGGCAGTCTGGATGGTGACGACTCTGCAGATACCATCAGCTCCTGGATGGACAGCAGTTATGCGACCGAGTTTCCATACGGTAGCAGGGGCGATTGGGTCTTTGAGTAGGACTAATCTTCCTACTGCCATAAGATGATTTTGCTTCCTCCATTTGGACCTTGATTGTAATGTGTTGAGATATGATGTACTCCACTGTCTCCAGAAGTGGGATTTCAGCTGCAGTAAGAGGGACCACCTAAAATTAAGACTTAAGGACATACGATTAGCATTATGTTCAGGAAGTTCTAGCAAAGGACAACCAATAAGGAAATGCCCAGGAGTTAATACACTAAAGTCTCTTGAGTCTGCTGATAAAGGATATAATGGACGAGAGTTTATGATGGCTTCAATTTGGCAAAGAATAGTGGTAAGCTCTTCAAAATTGAGCAATGCTGTTTTACACGTTTTGATTAAATGGCGTTTTGTAAGCTTGATAGAGGCCTCCCAAATACTCCAAAATTTGGGGCATATGGAGGAATGAATTGCCAACATATATTTCGTTGTGATGAATAATCTTGGATTAAGGAATCGTGAGGAATTTTAAATAAGGATTTCAAATAAGCTGAGGCTCCAACGAAGTTGCTTCCATTGTCACTGAAAACGTGAGATGGGTATCCGCGACGAGCAACAAATCAACGGAATGCTGCTAGAAATGCAGCTGATGATAATGAAGAGACTACTTCAAGGTGCACTGCTTTGGTACACATACAAATGAATAGACAGATATAAGATTTAAAATTACTTGATTTTCGAGCATGTTGACATTTAGTTGAAATTGGACCAGCAAAGTCTATTCCAACCCTTTCAAAGGCACGGCCAGGATTGATTCGTGCGCTCGGTAGATCACCTATTATTTGGGAAATGGGTTTTGCAGATAATTTTAAAATATTCCAGACATTGACGGAGTTCTTTTCGGACTGTTGATTTTCCATCTGGAATCCAGAATTTCTGTCTTATTAGTGATAAGACCAATTCTTGGCCTGCATGAAGATTTAATTGATGATAATGTCTAATAACAAGAATGGTAAAATGATTATGTTTAGGAAGTAACATGGGATATTTTTGATCAAAATTGAATTTTTGCTGGTGACGTAGATGCCCTCCAACACGCAGGATTCCTTCCTTATCAAGAAAAGGATTTAATGCTAAAAGTTTACTGGATTTTGGAAGGGATTTATTTGAATTAAGTTGGGCAATTTCAGAATGGAATGCATAATTTTGTAATATTTTCACTATTGCTTTAGTAGCTGTGTCTAATTCATAGGCTTTCAAAGGTCCTTTAGTTTTAATATCTGATTTTGAGTTATTGTAGAATCTAAATATCCATGCCACAGTTCGAATTAACCTCATATATGATGAAAATGTTTCAAATAAATCTAGCAAAGGATTGATTTGGGTGAGAAGAGAAATACTCTCTATAGATGAATTACAATGGACATCAGAAGATATATCAGATATTTCTTGATTTGAAGTATCTACATCTAGAGAAATAGGATCAAAGTCAGTGAGCCATTTTGGCCCGTTGAACCATTCTACTTGTTCCATAAGTTGTTTTGGATAAAGGCCCCTACTCGCGCAATCAACAGGATTTGATTTCCCTGGAATGTGATGCCATGAATTTTTTGAGGTGATAGAATGGATTTTACATACACGATGCTGGACGAACTGATTTCCTTTAGTTGGTGGATTCTTAATCCAGCATAGTGCAATTGTTGAATCACACCATAAATAAGTGTGATGAATAGGAAAATTTACAGATCTTTTGAAGGTGTCAACTAATTCAGCGAGAAGGACTGCACCACAAAGTTCCAATCTGGGTAAGGTTACAGCTTTCAAAGGTGCAACGCGAGTTTTGGCTGCCATTAAGAATATACGAGATGAATTACAAATGACTCGAAGATAAATTACGGCAGAATATGCCTTTAAAGATGCATCACAGAATCCGTGGATTTCTACCTTTAAGGAATTGACAATATGGATGTACCGAGGAATCTTTATCTCTTTGAAATAGTGAATTTCTTCTTGGAATTTATTCCATCGATTGATAATATCAGATGTTAAGGGAGTCACATGACTAAGACTTTGGTATTCTTGCATAAATTCACTACATTTTTGCTTTAATTGCTCAGCTGATTGCAATTTGTTTTCAAGGGAAAAATATCTTTTTAAAGCTCCGGCTTTACTGTCCCCATGATTTGAATTTTCTTTAAATGGTGACTTTACGATATACATGCCCTCGGAGTTTCGAGTGTGAGATTTGGAATAAATGGTGTCATAGAGTTCTTCATCATTAGGTTTAGCAGGTTTATGAATTGTTTCAAGTTCCCCAAACTCCTTGAGAGTATTTCCAATGTTTACAAGAGTATGGCATACCAAAGATGTATTTTGATTAGCTGATGTATTTACACTACCAGACAACAAATGTCCTAACTTGGTAGGTAATGCGGATGGTGTACCTTTGGGTCCTAATATGGGAGAACCGGTAACTAAGAATAAGAATATGTCAGCACCTAACAGAATATCAATCTCACTTTCAATAAAATATGATGGATCAGCAAGACATAAATTATTTAAATGAGGACAATCCAGCTTTTTCATGTTAAAATTTGGAAGCGATGTTGTGACTTTGTTTACGACTAAAGCATTCACTTTGAAGGAATCTATTGAAAAATATGGAGAAAATTCAAAATTTGTAGAATATAGACACGTTTCAGCATATACTTCATTTATTCCAACCAAGCGATGTGTAGTTTGTTGCATCTGCAATTGTAGTCGTTCTGCGCAGTGTTTCGAAATCAAAGAATTTTGTGAGCCATTGTCGATTAATGCTCGGCAAGTTATTTTTTCTCCAGTCTGAGACTTAACTTTAATTATTGCTGTTGATAACAAAACATGATTTTGATCTTGCGATTTTGTGCAGCTATTTGCTACGGTGCTTACTGAATGAGATTGACGCTCTTGATTATTATCCATATAAATATGCAATAATGTATGATGCCTAGCTGCGCAATTTTTACAACTGAATCCTATTCTACAAGTGTCAATCGTATGATTACTTCGTAAACAATTTGCACACAAATGATTATCATTAACAACCTTCCACTTATCATTTATGTTCATTGAATGGAATGTGGGACACTTAAATAAAGCATGATTTTCTTTACATAAAATACAATTATAATTTTTCACTTCATTATTTACCCTTTCTTTTTTCACTACAGTATTATGTACATTAGATTTTTTTACTGCATTATTTACAACAGCTTTCGCTTGAATATTTTTGAATTCCGGTTTAGAAAATTTATTTTCTTGTATACTCCTCGCCTCTTTTTCAATAAATGATTTAAACGTATCGAGAGATGGACAGCTGTCTTTATCCAGAGTTAATTCCCATCTTTGTATTACTGTATCATCCATCTTCGAAATAAGAAAGTTTATTATGATTAAATCAGTAAGAGAGTTAGTTTCCAAACCTAATGTTTTCAGATTTCTAATAGCTTCGTTACAAATATCAATAACCTCTAACAATAATTTTGAATTATTTGCTTTTGTGATTTTCATTCTGAAAATTTTATTTATTTGGCTTATTGCCAACTGCCTCTTGTTCTCATACCTCTGACATAAAAGTTCCCAACAATAAGTAAGATTTCCTGGTGTTATTGAGAATCCCCGAATTAATTTCGCTGACTCACCGCGAACACATGAATGAAGATATGTCAGCTTTTCAACATCATTTAAAGATTTATTTTCAAGAATAGATGATTTAAATATCTCTTTGAACGATAGCCACATTTCACTATTTCCGAAAAAATGTGGAACTTCTAATTTCGGCAACTTTACTGCCATAGACGATTCTACACCAGATGAATTATCACTTTTGTTTTTTTGGATCGGAATTTTATTTTCAAGATCAATGATCCAATTTAATAGTAAATCTTTATTTTTGATATAACTATCAAAGTATTCATCGCTTTCATGTTGCGATAACTCTTGGAAAATATCTGCCAATTTATTTTCAAAATTTTCTACTTTCGATTTCAAAATTCCTATTGCTCGATAATTACATTCATCAACATTTTTTACACTTCTTTCAAATGAACTTATTTCTTTTAATAATAATTCAAATTTAAAAGCATTCTTAGATTGTTTAGGAGGCATTGTTACTTATTATATAAGAACTTCAAACTGACAAAATATAGAATAATATATAAAAATGAAAATATAATAACATGACAATAATAACTTGAACACTTAAAATATATAATAGATTTATATCGACGATAGCACCTCCATGCGTAGACGGACAAATAATTTGGATAGAATATTTGTGATTATGGATAGAATAGTTAATGAATTTAGAATTTCATTGAGGTAGAATAATATGTAAATGTTCAATATTACTGAAGAAGTAAATAAGGTAACTGCTTACCTTTTGTTTATGCTGGGATTCTCATGACTGTTTAAATCCAAACACAGCTGTTGAAACACACACACCTTTTATTTTACAACACTTCATGACACATAGAGAATAAACTGAGACATGAATACAGAATTATGAATTATGTTACGCTTTAAACCCGGTTCATATATGAAAAATAGTAGAATACATGAATAACATTTTAGAACCGA
Source organism: Pardosa pseudoannulata (assembly GCA_032207245.1). Lineage (NCBI taxonomy): Eukaryota > Metazoa > Arthropoda > Arachnida > Araneae > Lycosidae > Pardosa > Pardosa pseudoannulata. The sequence goes on along the minus strand of CM063501.1, from coordinate 185,272,719 downwards.
CGCCGAATGTCCAACGGTTTTTCTCCTCGACCAAGTTTGTTTTTCCCACCGCTCAATAGCGCCATCTATCTTTCGGTGGCGAAATTAATCTAACAACGCCTACTAAGCTGCTGATCATATGGGAAAAAAAATCTGAGTGTGATTACTCGTTATTGGGCGATAGATGTAGTATATATAATATATATATATATATATATATATATATATAATATATATATATATATATATATATATATATATATATATATATATATTATATATATATATACATATATATATACATATATATACATATATATATATACATACATATATATATATATATATACATATATACACACATATATATATACATACATACATATATATATATATATATATATATATATATATATATATACATATATATATATATATATATATATATATATATACAGGGTCGAAACTAAGTCCTTTGGCGTGGTAAGAATCTGGTTTGTGCTCCTACCATCAAATATAGTGAAAAAAATGCAAGTTTTATCTCTGTAGCATACATTCAGAATGAATTATCAACTCACACAATAAAAAAACCAATTATATATTGCATAAAAAGAAAAGGCATTTATAATTTGACTTTCTAGATTTATTGTCATCGAACTAATTGAAAATTTCATCCTAGTTCAAGCTGTTTGCGATTTGTTTTGCAATGCACAGTATGGAATATTCCGAAGCCTTACATGTCGGAGTGAGGCACGTAAATGGGATTTTATAACATTTAACTTGCTATATAAAAAAAAAAAAAGTTTCAAGATAAGCTGTTATTATAGGCAGGAATGAAACATTTTCTTAAATCAGTTATTTCAGTAATTTAAACACACATATATTGTCTTATTTTAGCTGATAAAATCCATCTAAAACTTGGAATGAACTTATTTTCTTGAAATATTTTACAATTGAAATTTGAAATTCGTTTAATGATATCGAATATCTCGATTTCGACCAGGAACTATTTTAGTTGGGGATTAACAGTATATTTTACTTTTCCTTTCTCCTGCATTTTTCTCTAATTTTCCTTCTTTCTTTTCCTTCGCTGAAAACGAATATCAACCAAGACGTCTGTTTGAACAGAGCTTGGGTACCATCACTTTTAACAGAACTTACGACAGACTTCCTAATGGGAAAGTAGACCATATAATCATTAGTAGACCCCGGGTACTCTTTAAAGGTAAGAAATTTTACTGATAATTTTGTTTGCAAAATAATCGTATTTAACCTGTCCCCTTAGATTTCAAACTGTATTAGTTTGTTCCTGAATCCGCAGATAAAACATAAATGTATTAATATAGTATGCTTTAAAGTTTCTGTCGATAGAAATAATTTCCAAAGCTACTGGAAAAACAACTGGTAGCTAATTCTAGTATTGCTTTTGTAATGGCTTACAAACATTGTAAACCCTTGAAGTTCGCAAAATTAATTTTTCCAATAATCGCTTATATTAGAATATTGATTGATAACTGTTATTTAAGACTACCACTTCTACAGTTAAAATTATTTTAAATATTAAGTAATTTTTAAAGCATTAAAGTATAAACGTGTAGCAATGGTATAACTGTCTTTTTGAAACCCAAACGTTGTAAATTAAGTACGTTTAATTTTTTGTTCTCAACTTCTTTTGCTGCTGATTTTGCGTCGAGCTTGAATCGACACCATATTTAAATTTAAGAACTACTTATTTAACACAAAACTCCTAAATCTTCAAAAAAATGATGCAACTCAAAACAGTTAGACTAGACTATTGAAAATGATGAAAGTTAATGCACAACAAGGTAAATTTTAAGTAATCAATTTCCCTAGACACTTAAAGATATTAGAGGTTGGGAAAAATTTTACAGCTAAGTAGGAGTTTGTGGGAATAACTGAATCATTTCTTCAGAGGCCTTAGATTGAGTTGAACTCAAATTGAAGCAGCAGCAATTGAAAGCACAGCAATTTATAATTATTCTCGTATTACATACCTACAATTTACAAAGTGAATGTCACTTCCTCTGAGTTTTAATGGGGGCTTCTGTTGATTGTTGCTATATTACAACACTTAAAAAAAATTTGTTCTTAAAATTCCCAATGAATGGTAGTGCTAAGTTTACATTGCATCCCAAAGTTTCATTTCCCCCTTGACAAGTTTAGCATCATAATTTCAGCGAATGATGTCCGAATGGGTAGGGCACTGCTCTTAGTTACCGGAGTTAGCAGGTTTGAATCACGCTGAGTGTATGGATGTTTGTAACCGTACGAAATTGTCTTTAAGCAGTAGTTAGCGGTCTCAATAGCCCTGTGTAGTAAAACAGTAGGTAGTAGCTCTCCAAACAAAATAAGTGATTTTTTTTATGTAATATAAATGTTGGTCAATTTAAATAAAATGGTATTTAAAAGCAATGAATATACAAATGTTATTTCAAATTCATTTAAAAAAATAACTCGTCTACAAGAAAATGTACATGTTTTGTTAGAAATGTGTAAAGTGGTTCTAGTTAAAAAAAATTTCGTGACAGCGAGAAATACACTGGTATGAAAAAACCTAAGCAACAGATGGGATTTTTGCCATAACTTCACGAAAAATCATCTGAGAGACATGGCATTCAGAAATGAGGGAGATTTAAATGTACGTAAAGGGAGACGAAAGCCTCGCTGAAAAAGGAATACAATGCATACGGTACGGAATCAAACAAAAACAGGCATTATTGTACGCATAGTATCGTGACTCATGATTGTCTATCCAAGAGAAAGAACAAGAAGCAGATGTTCTTTAATACGGGATATGTCCTCCCTAACTGCAATGGTTGCTTCGCACCGTCTCTCCATACTCAGAACCAGCTGGTCCAACATTTCTTGCGGTAGGAGTGCCCATTCCGAAATCAACATCTGTTTGAGTTGTTGGGTGTTCTCCGGAGGATGTAAGCGTGCTGCAATGCGTCTCCCCGATTCCAACTATTAGTCTGACACCAACATTGGTTATAAACAGGGTTTACCACTACTAAAGCATGTGTAACAATTCTTACATTTTTCGAATTCATTGGACAGAGCGTAGAATGAAGTACTTTAAATGAAAGATTTTTTTGTTAAATTATTAGCAATTTATTTAAGTTAGTGAGATCTTTGAGTTTAATTTTAGATGCGAAGAGATTTTTTGATAGTTTTTTTTTCAGTTGCTGTTTATATATTCAAATCGGCCGAACGATAGCCGAATGTTTTGGGCCCTGATCCTCGATACGGGGTTTGAATCCCACTCAGGTATGGATATTTGAAGCCGTTCGTAATCGACTTTAAGCAGTAGGCCCCGGTCTCATTAGCCTTCGTGTTGCAAAAAGTAGACCGTAACGCTACAAAACCAAACCAAATGTATTCTAATTGAACCGCAGTATACGGTTGAATTTTAAAACCCAATGAGCACATTTTTTAAAATTTCTTTTTCATAACAAGCAAATCGTCTCACCTCCCCCCCTGTTGTGAGTAAGCCCATGTTGATAAACATCTCCTCGATAGTATATAAAACGCTAAATATGCTCTTTTTATTTAAATTTAAAGCAGTAAAATTTATTTTCAAGGTAAATTGTTTGAGCTGAAACATATTTAGTAGTAAGGGTTTATATCTTTCTCCTACATGTTATAAAATAAATAAAAATTTTAATAAAACTAAAACGTTCCTTTTGCTAAACCAACAAGAGATAACTCGTCACAAAATTTCACATACATTGGATATTGATAACTAAGTATTCTTTTAGCATTTCTGAACAGTATCGTTGTACAAATCTTGTAAAAGGGATATGAATGCTCTTCGTTCTGAAATCCACATGCGTATTAGTAGTTTTAAAGAATATTCTTATCCACATGAAAATTATATTTCTTTTCAATAAATAGCGAGATAGTTTAACTAAAAATAGTCATAAAAAAGTTAAGTATAAACAGGGTGTTTAATAATTTATAGACTATTTTAATGTGAATTTGAATGAAGACTCCCCCTGTGATTCGAGCTTTTCTACTCATATATCTGCTAGGTTTGGTTTGGTTCAGTTTGGAAACCAACGGTTTAATGTGATACTTACGGGGGCTAATGAGACCGGGACCTACTGATTAAAGCCGATTCCGAACGATTACGAACATCCATGCCATCCGCGGGATTCGAACCCGCGAATTCCGGTTCCGAAAATCAGCTCGCTACCATTCAGCCATCGTTCGGCCAACTATCTGAGAATTACATAGTGACAGACTCAATTCTACTGCACTCAGAATTCTGTTCCACCCCCTTTCAATGTCAGCCAATTGCACTACTCTTCGGATAGTTGATATTCAATCCACCCCTAATCTGGTATCCGAGCCTAATTGTTTTATAAATTTTATTTTTGGGGGTTGTTACTTGAATGAAGAGGCCTACGTGTTTCTATTGATTTGCGAAAGTTTTTGCCTCTTTATCTGTCTGAATTAATAAATAAAATTATTGTAAACTTTCAAGCTTGAATTTTTAAAAATAATTCTAATATATCGTCTTTAAACCTTACACTTCAACTGAAATTTTGAAAAATTGTATATAAACTTGGCCTTATTTCTGTTTGGCGGCGGAGCATCTTCGTACAGATTCCGTTTCAGCAACTTTAATTTTGCAAGCATTTTAAGCACGAGCAGCGCCCCTAAGACGGAAGTGCTCGTGGCAAATGTTTAGCTGGAGTTCTCATGTAACTGGGATCTTAACTGAGAAAAAAACAGTGGCGGGACCTTAACTGACCCCCCAGGTATAAAAAACCTACAATTTTGCGACTCAGGGCTTTTCGTCATTTTTTTCGGAGGTGTGTTGACCTCGTGGAGGCTTTCGCCTTTCTACCAGAGAGCTTGCTAGTTCGGGAGATTCGTAAAGTCCGCTCATATAGAGAGGGGCAGAATCTCGATACCGAACGGGGAATAAATTGGGTTTGATTGCACCCTGAAAAGCCTCCCCATTTGTAAGAGATTATTAATTCTCTTGTTTTTCTTTCGACTGTGATTGCCGTGAGGAAGTTTTATCGGCAACCATCCTTTGCAGTTCTAGATGATTTAGGAATTAACGTTCCTTTGTAAATAGCCGTATTTAATCCAGAATTAAAGGGAATTTCCAATTTTATTCTTTGACTGTGATCCATTATTCACGTTACCTCTCATTTGAGAACATTGAAGGCGTCACAATATATTTATGTATATATATACATATATATACATATATATATACATATATATATACATATATATACATATATATACATATATATACATATATATATATATATATATATATATATATATATAGAGAGAGAGAGAGAGAGAGAGAGAGAGAGATTTATAATTTAACTTTCTTTTACAGATATCTTCGTGTTGCAAAAAGTAGATCGTAGCACTCCAAACCAAACCTTTACACATCTCTAACTGATTCTGTATAATTTAGGGCTTTTACAATAGATACAATACTTGAATTTAGGTAAAATGTTGCTGTTTTACTAACTGATCCTACTAATGGCTAGGCCTGTGATGGATAACTATCTACTTTACTTAAGAAATTTAATGAAAACGAAATAGTTGTGTAATCAAGCAATACAATTCTTTAGAAAATTCCCTTGAGCTTAGAACACTATCTCACTTCTCGGACGAGTTTTATTATTAAAACAATAGACTCATAAATGAGTGAAAATAACTTTATTTCTTATGAAAGCGTAATTGTTTATAGAATTTATTAAAAGATAACAAATTAAGTATAACCATTTCAGTTTAAACTTGTTATGTTAATTTATGTTAATGATTCTCATATGTCGAGAGAATTGAAATTTACGAGATCAATACAGTTTGAAAATCCTTGTTTCAAGAAGAAAAACATATACTGTAGGGCTTTTGGTGGAACTTTTTGATAAAATGGTCCGTCTTTAACCCAATTATAATCTTTGTTTAAAGATCAGTGAAACGGTTTTAAGAAAACACAAAGTCGTCCTGTTGTTTTTACATATATTACACCCATTTTAATATGCGTAACGTGTTTGTTTAAAACACTGTAGCAGTTTATTTCGTACCGCATATCGTAACACACATCTAACGGTGGTTTGCGTAAAACAGTAGAGATTTTGAATATAATAAGGTGATATGTTGCTACAACAGCAAATGTTAAAAAATGTACTACTGTTACGAAATGTATAATTTTTTTAAACAGGATTGCTGTAAAACAGACAACAATAAGAAGCAGAAAGGATAATATCACTTTTTATATTTGTGCTTTATCAAACTAATGATACATCTTATTACGTTAATCATGTATTGTATAAGAAACATGAAAATTCATATATGACACAGGAAATTTACACATTCCTTCAAAGTTTAAATCATATATTAATCAATATTAAAAATTTTCCTTGTTTTATCACAAAAATGAAAGTTAGCTTTTAGTCTCTAATACTTCAATAACTGCGCTGAATTTATAAAGTAGATTATAATATCTAAACTTTTAAATTTTGTTTAAATTTCAAGAAAAGGGCTATTAAAGGAAAAGTGTATTTTCCTTCTAACAATATACAACATACTCATAAAATTCGTTTAAAGATTTTTCGTTTAAAATTTAAAATACATACCTATATAATACTTAAGCACACACATAACTTTATGTGTAAAAATCTTCTGTTCGTGTGTAATAGAACTGCTCCTAAACGACTGGACTTATTTTGATGATATTTTGTATATGTAATTAAGTTGAATCGAGAATGGTTTAGATTCACAATTTGATCCGATAGAAAATGTTTTTTAATTAAAAAATCCATAGTTGCGCATTTATTGAGATTATTATAATTCCACTTGAACCTTTCAATTCCAACTGTGACGATGTGATCAGCGCAATGGGCTTTAATATGACAAGCCCCCTGGATCGAACGCCCGTACAGGCGATGTAGGAATATTAATTTAACCTAATTACGTTTGGGATGAACTAATTGTAAGCATGGTGGCGTCAAGTATATTCAAAATAATTTTATTTACTTTTAGATGAAAATGGTTCAATTTATAATTTATTTAAAAATATTTTACAATTTTTGGATTTACCGCGTTAAAACAGGACAATGTCTGTCAGCGAGTGTATATCTATCTATCTATCTATCTATCTATCTATCTATCTATATATATATATATATATATATACACTCGACTATATATATATATATATATATATATATATATACATACATATACATACATACATACACACCACATATATATATATACATATATATATATATATATATATATATATATATATATATATACATATATATACATACATACATACACACACACACACACACACACACACACACACACACATATATATATATATATATATGTAATAAGACGGACTTCACGATGGGTGGTTGCAGTCATGGCCCATAAAATGACACTGTTTCAGCTAAAGACCTTTATTAAAATAACGTTGGAAGATGGGTTCCCACTTCATCATAGGGACAGGACAAACTGAGGGGCCAGATAGCATGAAGTTATAAGTAAAAAAGTCCGTAACATCTGGTCAACATCTGTCAGAAAATCTCTAGAAAAATCTTCCTCCGATGGCGTGTATCTCCTTTTTGTTTGAAAATTTCCTAAAGTGTAAGCTAGAGCCATGTATGCTCTGAGGGCATAAACTGTAGCCTCAGTGGTCAATTTAGGTTAGGGGTTAAAAAGGGGAAAGCAAAAGGACGCGGGAATTTTTAGCCCTTGACTTAAGATTTGAAAATCCCTGAGAATTTTCTCGGGGTGTCTTATGGGTTTTATTCAAAATGCCTATACTTGTTTCCTGATCCAGTTTACTTTTCCTTACATATATACATATAGATAGATGGTTGGTTGATTGCAGTTTAGTGGCATTAAATCCTCTAGGGACAAACTGCGCCAAACAAGATGTGGAAATAAACTAAAGACGAAATTTAGATAAAATATTTTGGTAAAAAATAAAAGGAAAGGTTCTAAAACGATTAAAGTATATACAAATAAACAAGAATTGAAAATTGAGTGAAGAATTAAGAATTTAAATTATTAAAGAATTAAAAATTTAAGAATTAAGTGGAAAAAAAGATTGAAAATTGAAATATTAAAAATTGAATATTAGAAAATTGGAAAAAAAATTAGATTTGGAAGTAATTACCAGTTTGATGAAGAAAGGGAAACAAGTTTGGATGTGGAGTATATATAGATAGATAGAACGAGTAATATTATAAATGGAATTTGAAAAGATATTTTAATTAAGTAAATTCATGTAAGTAAAATATATAAATTTATTAAATACTATCACGGCTCGGGTCAGTATTTAGGCTCAGATTTGTAGATTACTTTTTTAATAGGAAAAGATTCTATAAAAATATTTTAAAAAGAATAATTCTCTATTGCTTGGATGCCTAGAACATAATTATTTTCTATTTTTTTAAAATTTGATTTAATGGGTTTGGTTTGGTTGGAAGCGCTACGGTCTACTGCATTGCACACGAGAGCTAATGATACCGGGACCTACAGTTTAAAGCCGATTCCGAACGGCTACAAACATCCATGCCAGCAGCGGGATTCGAACCCGCGAACTCCGGTACCGAAGAGCAGCGCTCTACCACTCGGCCATCGTTCGGCTGATTTAATGGGAATGCCCATCAGAGCAAATAAATGTGTAACCTACCTTTTCTAAAGAAAGATTGCACTGCATTTCCATTTGTGATAAAAGTATGTAAAGAAACGTAGGTAGGTATATTTCATTTGATAGGATTTTCCTGCTAATTCTATGCTAAAGGAGAATAAATTTTCAGATGAGTAAAATAAATGTCTATTTTATGTTTAAAAACTGCCTAAAAAGTATTATTTATTTTAAAAGAATATGAATAAGTTGATATCTTTTAGTTGCTTTACTGTAGATCGTTATCGAATATAGCCGTTATAATGAGTTTAACAAGTTGTATTGAAATTTTTTGTTACATAGAGGGCAGATTTCAATCAAAAAAGCGATATGCAGAATCAGATGTTAAAGAACTCTCAAATACAAAATAATTACAATCTACGGCTAATCGTTTTTGAGTTATAGTCCAAAACGTTAATGAACGTTATATTGAAACTTTTCTTTAAGCAGAATTCAGATTGCAATCAGATATGGATTCAACAAGAAGTTAAATCATAATATTAAATACTTTTTCCCTGCAGACTTAATACACGTTATACTGAAAATCTTTTTTATATAGAGCGTAGATTGCAATCAAAGAAACAGGGGCAGAACTAGATGTTATAATAGTTATAACAGAAAATTTCAACATTTTACGGCTAGTCATTTTTAAGTTATGCCCATATAAATAAATGTTCTATGTAACGTATATTATTGCATGTTATATTGAAACTTTTAGTTAGAGTTCAGATTATAATCCAAAGAGCAAGAGCCCAGCTAGATGACTTTTTAGTTTTAAATAGAATATTTCTATTTTGAGGGGAGCAAAAGAAGTATTGGCTTCACCTACGATGACCTCTACACTAAAATAAAGGTCTGAGTGACTATGGGTGTACACAGCAACTCTACAATGCAATGCAGTATAGAGCAGGAGAAGGGTAGAGAAGATTCAGACAATCGTTCCAACCGAACGTTTATAGTTCATAAGGTTTAGAAACGGAAACCCCAACGTAATGGAACCTCCCAAAGGTTGCCTGGAAAATTATCTACCAACTCAGAGCATGACGTGCGTCTTTTGCTCCAAGTGAAACATTAATGTTAGACTGTCTCCAATTTGAGACCTCCTATCTTGAAAAGGTCGAGATACCGGGGGTAGCTCTATCATGAAGTATGCAATCGAGGATTGCTTCGGTTTAGAAATAAATATCTATGTAACAAAATGTCTAAATTTAATTATTAATGCTCCAGTGAGCAGTACTTTAGCTCTACTTACAGCCCGATTGGTTACCATGAGAAATGAAATTTATTTTGAATGTTGAAGATAATGTGCGAATGGGGATTTTGCTGCCGCATAATACATATTAAAAATAAATGTATGATATAATACGTGAACAAAGAAGTCATGTGGTGTACACAGCAAATTTTTTGTATTGTTACGTTTAACTATATTATTTTAACAGTACCATTATTTTCCTGATGTCCTAAAACTGTTGTTCCTCTGATGGTAAAAACTCACTCACTTAAAATACCAAAACGAGGTAAATGCTTGATTCCCTTCTAAATACGAATTGAATTCTTAATTGGGCGAGAGTAGAAGAAAACATTTCCAAGAAACAATATCCCCTTAAATTTCAAAACTAGAAAAGAAAATAACCCAGGATTATGTGGTGGTTCGGTTTGAAGAACGAAAGTCTACTTTTTTGTTATACGAGTTCCAAGTAGACCGAGACTTTAAAGCCGAGTCCAAAAAGCTATGAATGATGCAAAGAAGCTCAATTTGGGACCAAATTAGAGATTTGATCAAATCTCTAATGTAGAGGATCAATTCACCCAATATGTCAAAATAATAACTTTGTAGGGTTATTTCACTAAAGAAAGTAATAGATTTGATTATATCTTTTAACTGTTTTAGTGAAAAACTGATATAATATTATTTAGATATTAAAATCATTTAGTAAACCATGCATTAATAAAAATGGAATAGTTAGTACATCAGTGGTCCTTAGACTCTTGAAGAATGTTCTCAAAATATCTTTTCAAATCAGCAACAATGAAACTTGTTAATTGGATTGCAGAACGAAAACGCTGGTTGTTTTAGACGTTAAAATTATTTTAATTTTATATTTGCAGAAAGTTAGTGCAGATAATCCACAACCGTAAATAAAAGTAGGGTCAATTTTATGAGATTAGTCTTTTAAAATCATTAAGATGTGGATGAGATTTTAATATGATCAAAGTTAAAATTCTGACCTAACTAAAGAATTATTCCTTTATGAAATTATAAATTTGGTACTTTAAAACATTAAATTTACGTACATTTTAAAAGCTTAAAACTGTTAAACATTTTATGTTAAAAATTTGGTATTAACAAATAATATACAGAAGAAACTTATGATGTAAAAGACTTTGAAATACCTCAAGTGGAATAGTCAATAGAATCATAAGGGTGAAAATAGCTAAGGAGAGCATCCTTAAAGGAAAATTTTTGAGTGATTATGAACACTGCAATAAGTATTTTGGTCGACGCAACGTAGCTGAATACTTAAAGCACTAGACAGCTGATCGGTTGATCATCGGTGCGAAACCAGTGAGAATTTTTTGATGTTGAGTCCCGATAGCTCAGTTGGCAAGGCAACTCAAACTTACAACCGGAGAGTTGTAAATTCGAGGCTTGATCCAGCTAAGGCTTCGCTGTGTTCATTAATGGCGTCTAGGTCACATAAAATAAGTTCATAGTCTTTATATCCCAATGACGTCCAAGTTAGAGGATACATCTCGAAATGACAGGCCAATACTGGAGGTCTTTTGCTTGGCCTCTGCTTTTGAATTATGAGGACCCAGCAGGAACAATGTTACTCGCATTCGCAATAGTAACATTGCCTCCGGTGTTACTGCTATGAATTTTAAGCTACACGTACTTTACATATGGTAATAAATGAATAATAGCTTCTCAGCCTGCTTGGCATACAGATATGTATCTGTATTACCAGATCCATTGGAAAACAATTGGGCTTAATGTTGAATATGAACAGGTAGCAAATTTCCATTTCTGTTGAAAGATTTGAATCTCCCCAGTACAACAAATGAACACCTGACTTGTTTTGGCAGCTGAAAATATACGCGAGTTCGGCAAATTCATATTCTACCATGTCACTAAGTACTGATTTAAACATTATATTCCTGTGGATGACTGTTGGAAATTGAGAGACCTCAACTTTCCTTGGTCTTCTCACGTAGTTTAGCCGTATTTAGGGCTGGAACAGATGTGCTATCGATGTTTTATACTATTAGAACTTCAGTACAAAGAATTTTTAGATGGATGCATTTATGTCTGCTTGTAAACCATAAAAGCATATACAGTTCGTAAAATAAATATTTGTATACTCTATTTTTCCTTTTTTTTACAAAATGAAACAGAAAATAGTTTAATATATTATATTTAGCTTAAATTTTATATTAAATTTATATTTCTTATAAAAATATATTTGTATACTTTCTTACCATGATGCGTACTTTGTTTCGAGTGTTGATTGTTCAAAGAATCATTTACATAGTAGATGTAAATAAGTGTTTAGTTCACATAATTTTTGAAATTTGATACTTTATACCAAATTTTTAAATAATTACGAATGGTCCCAAGAGCGTGAAAAACAGCTAAAGATAAAAAAAAATTGCCTCGTTATTCTGCTAAAATTGAAAAATTATGTTTATTAAGATATCAGATGAATCAAAAATAAACACAGATTAAGATAGCCCAGCAAAACAATAATAAGAGAGAACAAGTGTTGAAACAAGTGTTAAAAACACGATAGATTCTGTTAAAAAATTTGTTGAAGACATGGCAACATTTTCTAGTATTAGAATTTCCTCAGACAGTAAGAAATTGTCTTCCCAATTCAGGTTGAAAAGAAAGAACTTCAAAGATAAAACATTCTCCAATTAATCAACTAGGTGGAGTCACCTGGAATTTGGTTTGACCTACAGAAACGAACCAAAGAGTTTATGGAAAACTGTATTTCTTTCTGATGGGATTAAGTTTAAATTTTCCTCTTCACTAAGAATTCGAAAAATTTGACTTCAAATTAAAAATACTATCGGAAATACAAATCACATCTATATATATGTAAACATTTACATATCTCTCTCTATTTACATACATATTAATATATATGTTATATATGTGTATATATATATATATACATATATATACATATATATATATATATATATATATATATATATATATATATATATATATATATATATATATATATATATATATATATATATATATATATATATATATATATATATATATATATATAAATTCATAAATTTTAATTTAATTATATTCTAGTGTGATATCCAGGTTATTAAGATTGGGTAAAGTATTAATGTATATAATTTATTAATATTAATATATGGCTAACAATGCAGAAAGAAACCTGGAATTTATTGCCCAAACCCGCAGTTTTGACACATCTTCATGTATTATTTATGGTATAATTTCTTAAGCAGTTTGAAGAAATCAGATTTAGAGCAAAATTTTTACTGACAACAAGATAGCCACTTAAAGCATACTGCTATGGTTACTAGAAGATTTTTTTCCTTTAATCCAACAATGCTCAAAGGCGACTAATAACTACTCTAGAATTTCTAAACCCCAATCCAGTTGGAAATTTATGGATGCTATTGCATAAACAAATTAAAAATATATAGCACAATTAGAAGTAGTTCAACATTTTATCAATATTTGTCTATCAAAGTCAGCTACACAAATTTGTATTTATATGATAAAATCTAAGAATTAATTGTTGTTATTTTGTTTCTGTTTTTATGTCATTATAATACATTAAAAATATTACATCATTAAATATTTTATTTTATTATAATTTAATAAAATAAAATGAAGAAATAATTATTTTATCTGTTATATGTCTAAAAAGCAGGATTGTTGACATAGAAATAAACTAAACTCCAGCGCTATTTCCTTTGATTTGAGTTTATCCTATGTTGTATGTGTAACATAAAATTGATCTCGATATCTACAAAATAAATAATACAGCTCCCTAAAATATGTTCGAATGAGGATCCACCCTCTGTTTTATACTCGAAGAAACGTTAAGTGAGACAAAGAAACATATCATTAATGCTGTCTCTCCCCGATGCAAGTGAAAAATTTCGAATTGCTTGGTAATAAAACTAAAAAAAGTTATTATTTATTTCAGGTATATATTTCCATTTCTTCTTTACAATTTAGAGGAGGATACATTCATTAATAATTTTGCTCGTACTTACAAATATAAGAACCACCCTTGTAATCGAGAAGAAAGATCTCAGAAAAAGAAAATTGTTAAATGTATGAAATGCGTAAATGCTTGCGTGAGAAGAGGGCGATTTAATTGTCCTTTTCAAAAGAAGGTGGGCTCTGAATTCCTGCTGAATTTCACAGTCAAGGGCGCTTTCATGGAAGGTAAAAGAGGAAAATGTATACCCTCTGAAATGCAATCCCAGCTGTGTAGTTTTCTTTCTTATCCCATCAAATTTTTTCTTACGTTTATTTTGTAGGTAGATAAAGAAAAGATGTGGAAAAGCGTGGGAGGTTATATCAGCTTTCGAAGGGAAACTTCAGCTAGTTTTTAGGGAATTATATTCGGTATTGTAGTATTGTTGTAATGTACTAACAACACAAACACCAGTGTTCGTTCTCAAAGGAAAAACACAGTAAAATATAAGCTATGGAATTAAAGGAAATTACCTTATATTTTAAATTAAACATTTATTATGTACAATAAATTAATACATCACTTGATTAATACTTAACATGACCTGCAATTATTTGGTTTTGCTATTCATCAATCTTGAAATAGTATTCCTTATCAAAAGATTATGAGACCCAGGTAATAACTCCAAGTTAACAGCTGTGTCTAAATTCTTCTTAAAAATTTAGTCCACAGCTGTGTATGCACGTGTTGACTATCGTGGGGAAGTATATCAGTACAAGTACGTTTGAAATTACAACACACTGGTTAATTCTTTACTTTATCGACTATTACCTTTAAAAATATCTGTAAAAAATGAAATAGGTAAGTAAACTTCGAAGTCCAAATTACTCCAAATATTTTACATCGATGGCAATAATAAACCTTGAACTAGAAAATCTGATGTAATATATAGGTATCTAATATAATATATCGTTAATATTAAAGTAAAAAACGTTCACTCACAACTCACAAACTTCAATGAAATAACTACTTTCAGACTTGAAATAACAATTACTGCAAATGTTTGCTTACAGTGATTGATTTTTTTTTAAAATAGATATGAAAGTAAGAACAAAATTCTTTTTAGTCTTAAACTTTTATTACATTCTTAAGTCTCTTGTCATACACATACTTTAAAATGAGAAAGCTATAGTAACAACTTGTAGAAAAAATCATATCTAAAAATATGGAAAGAAATTGAATAAAAACGTTTGCTTACATCTGTACAATTTATGTGCATCATTATTCAAATAAATTACTTAGTTTTCGGTAGCGTACACTTTATTCTTGATTACAGACATTTATTACTTTTTATTTAATTAATTTTTCAGTGTCAGACTAAGTAAATTTTGCCCATTCTTCTCTAATTTTTCATAATAAATGTTATTTTAATTTAATATTATTTTTGTCAATATTTGTTTCAAGTTACTTTTATAGATTTCCAATTGGAATTAAGTTTAGGGATTGTGGAGACTTCTATAACCGTATAAGAATATGATACAACACATATTGTTTAATTATTATCCTAGCTGTATGCTTCGGATTATTGTCTTAACAAGATATGAAATTATCTCCATTGTCTTACGAAGATATGAAATATTAAGTCTAAGTTTTTGACACTTACTCGTAATTTTGTCTTTAACATACATAAGTCAGTATATCCATTATGGTGCAAATTACTGACTCCATTTTATGACATACATCCCTAAACCATGACACCTACTTTATCCCTGTCTCACGGTTGGAAGCAATTTTTTTTTTTTTTTTATCCAGGTCGTTATTTAGATTCCTTGAAAATACAAAAAGTACATATAAGTTGACAACATTCTATACGCTTTTATCTGACCAGATGTTTTTCTAGAATTAAGGAGAAATTTTAAAATGTTTTTTTGCAAATGGAATTCTCTTTTTCCGATTGATCTTCGTCGATTATAGTTCTGCTCTGCCTTATCTCCTGTAGCAAGAAATATTTCTAAGCACATTTTACAGAATTTATGGAAAAACTGTTTTACTGCCTCTTGTATTAAGTTCTTTCCCAATATTAACTACTCACCAAGAAACTGAGAGTGTTGAATTTTCTCTAAAGTTTCTAGTTATTTTCTTTCTTCTGCAACAGATAATTTTTTGGCAGTCCAAATCTCGGTCATACATTAAGATTTTCCTTACATAAAAAGTTCTGTGTTACACCTAAAATTCTTGAATGAGTTTTGTCGATAATTGTACTTTTTCCTGCCCATTGCTTTCATTTCTTATAAATCAGAGGATTTTGCTATTGCAAATAATACACCCTATGAGCTTTAAGCTTAATCCATAAAAAGAGTAGAAATTTGAATAGTTTTCCAATTTTTCCCCCTTTAACTTTATTAACTGATAAAGGTATTTCTCTTTTCGAGGTATTTTTTTAATTTAAACTAGGTTATTTTTGTTTAAAAATACTGCATTAAAAGAAAAATAGAAATTTTATGAAAATCAAAAATAAAGTAACATAGTATAGTTTGTACATTTTGTAAACTATGCAATATATCATAAAATATTTTTATATTTTAAAGTGGTTTTATCATTAACATGTCCCATTAATGAATCCTTTACATAGATCAGTAACTTAAAGTAGAATAAAAATAATAATTAGGACAAATATATAAAATTTGTAGTGATTTTTTTGTATTTTTTCTTTAATGTAACACAGTGTCAGATTCAGTATATTTTATATAAAATTGACTTGATAACATCTGAAACTTTCATGTTAATACATTCAAGGGTTCTATAGACTGTACCATCTATATGAACCATCTATAATCCATATACTGAGCTATAAGCATTTTAAGTAGTTTAAAAAATCTCTATAATGTTTAAATCGCTAGAGAGCATTGTCTGGAAGAAACAGTTTTTGATGCTGGATCATTGAGAATAAAATATAACAAGATTTAAGACAAAAATTATAATACACACACACACACACACATATATATATATATATATATATGTGTGTGTGTGTGTGTATAAGCACAATAATGATATATAAATATATATACTATCTACGTTCTAATAAATTATATATTAATATATTATTGGGTTTCTAATAATCTTAATACAATGCTACAATATTAAAAAGAGATACATAACATTTACACACACATACATACATATACATATATATATATATATATAT
This sequence comes from Pardosa pseudoannulata, assembly GCA_032207245.1. Taxonomy (NCBI): domain Eukaryota; kingdom Metazoa; phylum Arthropoda; class Arachnida; order Araneae; family Lycosidae; genus Pardosa; species Pardosa pseudoannulata. Next base: position 185,255,624 of record CM063501.1, on the reverse strand, counting down.
ATATATATATATATATATATATATATATATATATATATATATATATATATATATGTGTGTGTGTGTGTGTGTGTGTGTGTGTGTGTGTGTGTGCCGATATTCTTTGAAGTAGAAAGTAGCAAAGTTCCGGGTGTTCCAGTGTTAAAAGGGAGAACTTTTGTTGTTTTATTGCTTCCTGTATCTTTTTAGTACATTTCAAAATGTTTGAAATTTTTAAAAGTTGTTATTTATACCAATGTTTTTTGAAATTTTAAAATATCGGTAACCTTTTTAGATATCACAAAATATTACCTAGATTTTACATGGTAATTATATACAAGTTTCTAGCTTGATTTCCATCAACTAATTTACTCACTGTCTTTACTGGTTGCTTTCTATTTATTTCTTTGCTTATTAGTTACGCTGCCTTTCCATTTTATCTTTCTTGTTTTAAAACTAACAGTTTTCATACTATGTCTTTACTATGATTGGGTTTAAAAATTAAAGAAAAGGAAGGACTGAAGTTTGAATCAAGTCCACTGAAAGTATTTATGAAGCTGAGTGAAGAGTTTAGTGAAAAGGATGCTTGTACTTTGAATTCAATGCTTAAATACCTAGACTCCAGTAATGGTCCTCCCTTTCGAAATAAAGTTGGAAGATCCACTCCCTTTTTAAAATTCTAATTTATCTGTACGGCATACGTTTAAGAGTCTCACTTAGTCAATATTTACGACGCTATTTCAGTTGTGAAAGCATTAAAAAGACATTACGAAACCCCCTGTTAGGCAAATTGCACTCACGCTTTGACAATACCGTTTATTTTCAGCTCAGTGTCATAACCGTTATTTCGTACCTGACCTTAACAGACCGTGGATTAATTAGGACGCTAAATATGTCGTTTTTATAGCCTGTTATCATCCAGGCAAGCGAGATCATTGGGTAAGCGTCGGAGTGTGATAATAAATTTTCGGGTCGCCAGTCCCGGTAAATAACCAGCTCCGTTTGTGTAATTGCTGTTTTTATCACAGCCGCAAATCTCTCACTTTCAACACCATAAAAACATACTTGAGCGGCCGAAAAGCGTGGCATCCTTAATAAAGAGCTGGTATATTTCAGTTTCGGTTTCTTCTTTGCATGCAAACGTACTTATTAATACACTGATTAAGACTTGGTGCATTCCGAGGTGGTGTACTATTATAACATACACGTTTACCAGCGTTCAAAGGATAGAAGGATAGCGTGGGAAGTTAGAAATGCGTCTCTTTACATTGAAAGGGACAATGAGTAAAGTTTAGTTGTTTATATTTAGCACTTCTTGTTGGTATACTGTATTTTACATTAGCTGTAAGACCCCGTCGTTACCGGATTATAGCAAATGAACTTATTAGACTTATAAAAGTAAGTTATTTATTTTCAGAACGTAAATTAAACTCCCAGTTTGAGAATCTTATTCCTGATAAAGGGGAGTATCTCTCTTCGAAATCAACCAACAGAAATAAGATGGCGTTGCATGTTGCAACGTTTTCACGTTTAATTTTCTAACTTTCATTAATGGGAATTAAATTCAGAAACAGTAAACAGAGCTTCTTCTAAGATTAGATCTGGTGAATAAATAATAATAGGCAAAATTTCTGACTGCAGACGTCTTTTTTCTGTTCTAAAAATCGAGGTTTGGTTTGGTTTGGAGTGCTACGATCTACTTTTTGCAACACGAGAGCTAATGAGACCGGGACCTACAGTTTAATGCCGATTCCGAACGGCTACGAACATCCATGCCTCAGTGGGATTCGAACCCACGAAATCCAAAAATCGAGGAGAACGTATACTTTTATGTTTAAAAGATAATCAATAATAGATATTTAAAACTAAAAATAGTGCCAAATTTCTGATTGTAGATAACTCCTTTCTTTGTAAAAATCGATGACAAACATAAGGTTTTTTTATATTTATTTATATAGATTATTGAAAACTAAACAATAATAGGGTAAAATTTCTAACTGTAGCCTATTTCTTTCTTTGTGAAAACCGATGACAAACACACTGTGAATTTTATATTTATTAGAATAGACTATTGAAAACTAAACAATAAGAGAGCAAAATTTCTAACTGTAGTCTATTTTTTTCTGTTTGAAAATCAATGGCGGACGTATACACGGTCCCTTTTATATTTATTAGTAATAATATTTAAAGCTAAGTAATAATAGTGCAAAATTTCGAACTTCAGACTATTTATTTCTGTTCGAAAATTGGTGACAAACATACACAAGTGGACTTTTATATTTATTAGTACAGATATTTTGAAAACTAATCAAAAATATACTAGTTTTTCTAGCTGCAAAGGTATATACTGTTATAAACGTATTATATAAGTATTACTGTATAGGGTGGTCGGGTAATCCATGACTAGCTAGTCCGTTCTTTCTTTCAAAAATTGTATTTCAAGTTTAAAATTTTTTTAAACCAATTAACTGCATTCGACGTGCATAAACGTGAATTAAATATTTTATTTTAATGTGGTCGATTTGTATACGTCATCTAAAATAAAAAACATTACCATTCAATATAAAAACTCAATTTTAATATGATTAAATACAAATATTCTTTAGTAGTATGTTTTCTTTATAATATTTAGTAAGTCCAGTAAGAATTAAAAAACATAAGGTTGAATTCTTTGGTATAGAAGTTATTTCTTGTACAATGTATTGCTTATTTTTGCAAATAATTATATTAGATTACTATACCTAATACATGGGTAATTCTCCGTACTGTACTGGTGCTGGACTTCTAAAGTACCACTTTAAGTGGTACCTTGTTTTGAAAAATGAGATACAAAAATTATCTGAATTTCTAAAAAAGCATTTTTCTTTTTCTTGCTTTTGAATTTTATTTCTTACATTTAAAAAAATTTCAACAACAATACTTTTTTTAACTACCAAATGTTGATTTTTATCTAATAATTCATTGTTCTACTTTTATTTTTTCGAAAAGTTTGTATGGCGTTCGTCGTGTATGATCGTCTTAACGCCTAATTTAACTATGTAGCACGAAGGACTTTTAACAATAAATTCCGTAGTTAAATGGTAACCCCGTGGATGTGTTTGTGAGATAAAATTATCCCCACTGTTCATTTTAATTAATTTCAACTCATTTGCACCATAAGAGCATATATGCATGGAATTTCCTGGTCATTAGCTCCAAATTGCATATATGGACGGATGTATAAAGTTAATGCAAAATGACGGTTATAAATTGATTGAAATATTTTTCGTGGTAAAAAGCAATGCTATAAAACTGGTAAAATGGAAGGGTTTGATTTCAATGATAGTGAACAAGTTAATAGACTTAGAAAATGTAGATGTTCTATTGCGATATCTTCTGACAGGACCATAGAAATTAAAATGCAATTAAATTTAAATAAAAACAAAAATAAGAAAAAAATTAATTTTCATAAATTTCTTTTTTAAACAATTACGTTGTTTTCAAAATCATTCATAAAAATAGAGTATTACATTTCTGTAAATCCCCGCTCCTGCGGTTTGGTTCGAGTTAGGGAAACAGTAAGCAGGAATCATCTCTAGAACTATTGCATTTTCTATGGTTTTATTAACACCAACGACACAGTTCTATACAATATTTACATTTTCCTCGCTGGCGTACTACACTCAGCGTCACTCGCCAGCGTCCCTCTAGCAAGTCCCCTTCTTATTCTTTTTTCTTTCTTTCCCGCTTCTCCCCCGGCTCTTGTCTTGGTCGCGGTCACCCCCTGATTCGTCCTCCTCCGGGACAAACCAAAACAAGGAACGGTCGCCGGTGACGCGGGGACTTCACAATTTCGTTAAGCAAAAATTAGTAGAAGAAATAATTAAAAATAATATACTAAAAACGAAACAGTCAGAAGCATGAGAAATTATACCATGTCTATTACCACAATATCAAGATTAACCACTTCATCATATATATATAAAACCACTTCATCACGAAATCCTCGTAAGCATTTAAGTTTGTTTATCACACAGAAAGCTGAATAATATTCTCGGTGTGATATTGCCATGTGGCTGCATATTTTGACCATTTCAAGTACTATTCCTATTAAATTAAATTCCATAAATTATTTTAAATATAGAACTTTATTGAAGTAAATCAAGTTAAATATCTATTGTATAAGCAACTTTGGATTTTTTATTTATCCTTTTGAAATATTTCTATTTTTAAAATATTTGGTGATAGTATTTTTCACTTTTTCAAGTGATGTAAATTTCAAATTATTTTCAATATATTTTATATAACTTTATTGAACTAAATCAAATTATACATTCTATCTTTACTATGTTTTGTCTTTTGTTTCTTTATCAATTTAATTTTGTAGTTAAAATTTTTGGTGATATTTGACGATTTATTCCTTTTCCGAAAGATGCAAATGGGTTAACAATCTTGCAATTTAGGGCCAGTCCCAACAAAGTCATTTAACAGCTAACCGCATTTAATCCCTGTTTCACACTAGATTTACGGACCGAGTCAATTTGACTCATTAAAAATTTGATCACTATATATATATATATATATATATATATATATATATATATATATATATATATATATATATATATATATATATATATATAACTTTAATATCACTTTTCAAAAACATACGTTGGTTTTTAGTTAAGTAATAAAATATATGTAAACTTTCATTCCTCTTCCCCGCATACCCTTTCATTTCGCATCATCAAATGTGGTATACCTATTTTCCCGGTTGTGAGCCAATTTGACTCATAGAATGTATATGAAAATAAATAAATATAGTAATAAATATAGTATAAAGTAAATAAAAATTATAAAGTACATAAAGTATAGTATGAAGTAAATATAGAAAAGAAGTCGAGAACACTTTCATTCCAATGACATAAATTCATGCTACTGAAGCATGGAAGAATTGTCCAGTTCAATAATCATGCAAAAGAAACAGATGTAGAAACCCTTATGTTAAATGTAATAGAAATGTTTGCGGAAAATGTATTTCAAAAACAGATTTTATATGTAAAAAATGTTTTCCGTGAATTTTTTGATAAAAAACATTTGATTTAAATTAATTTAGAATTATTTTCTTTGCAAAAAACTTCAATTTTCTTGTATGAGTCAAATTGGCTCATTTCAGTAAATATAGGTATATGATCAACATCCGTAAAACTAGTGTTAAGCTAATAATTTCTTCTCACCATTGGTTGGCACCATGGGTTAATCGTGGTTAGCCGTTAAAAGACATTGACAAGCCCCTAGTGATTTTGATAATACGTTGCAAGGAAGATACTGTGAAAGTCACAGACCAATTGCGAGTTAGAGGGAAGGAAATGATTATAATGAAAGTGTGTGACCTCCCAACAGAAGTTCATACAGCGTACATTCAAGATGAAGCCTCTGCAGTAATATTTGAAAAATATTCATTATCAGTGTCAATTTTAAATATTCAGCCGACTTTAAGTAACTTGGACTAGCCTGTCCCAAATGATATAGGTAAGTGATAAAGATAATGAATAAGTGAAGATAGTGAATATTCGAAGAATATTCACTATCGGTATTAATTTAAAAGATTCAACTCATTCTAATGTCGCTCGGATTAGCCTGCACCGAATAGTGGGTAAGTTGGTCAGCGATGCTCTGATAACATATACATTGATGAAATGTACAAAGTTTTATCAATCTTTTTTTTTATCTCGTAGGAAAGAAATCACGAGATAAAAGTAAAATATCATTCTTATCCTAAAACTTAAGGAAGTTATGAATACTTAAAATAAAAAATTATATACTTAATGAAAGATCCTAAAAATGTGAATTATTTTAAGGACAATACTTATCAAATTCAATAATTGTAATTTAGAATTTGATTAACTTTCTTCCTCAATATCATTTTATTATCATCTTAGTTATAGTCAAACTTGCAGAGATAATGTGTAAACTTTGGGAGAGATCGGCAATTATCGTATCATTTTTAGTAATAACCATAAAATAAATTAAAAGCACTAGAATCCCGAATAACTTAAAGAAATATACAATATTTATCAAGAAAGGTAAGAATAGTTTACATTTAAGGAACTTTAATTTTATATTTTTAGGAGTGTGGCAAAGCTTTAACAAGCTGTAAGGGCAGTTGGGACGAAATGTGGCAAGGGGCAGACTTCTTTATGCTGGTATAAAAAAATTAAAGCGAACATCCTAGAATATTTTTCAAGGAAATAATAATTTTAGAATTTCAAGTTTATTACATTGACCTAGAACTGTTATTTTATTTTTAGAGAAGAATTTCTAGAACAGTTTTGTGTTTTACGACTCTTTTTTTTAAATACCCTATACTTCACCAATAAATATATTTTAGAAAATTCAGATGCGTCTTATTTAATAATTCAAGTTATTAGGGTATTTGGCATACAACTTTTGAAATATTTTGCCAAAAGAAATGTTTCAAAAGTTATACGAAGTTACACACATAAAGCATAAAAGTTTTGCAGCAGTTATACAGAACTTATTGGATAATTTTATTTCCCTTTATTATATGTTATTGCGCTGTGTTATCTAATGTTCTTGCACTAGTTTTAACATGCTTTATACTGAGCTACTAAACTTAAAATTGACAGCAGCTAAATTGCAATAAGTAATAATTACTTAACAATTACTAACTACTACAAGTTACTTAAACTGGAAACCTTTACAAATAATAGCGATTACTACTTAACTGATTCCATTTTTTTTCTCACAAATTCAATCTTAAAATTGTCACACGTTTTTATTTTATTTCCTATTTTACATTTAAAATTAAAAAATGCTATCCCCTATATAATTATAGCTTAAGTTATCTCTCCGCATGTCCTCGAATTTATGAAGTTCTACAGAGATCATCAGTTGGTAAAATAATTTTTTGTACACTAATTTTAACTAAGTAAAATAAAAGTTTTCATAGAAAATAATTTTAATATGTATATTTAGGGAACATCTTAGATTAGACAAGAAAAAAATTTAAAGAAGTTAAATGAAATATTTGTAAGTGAAATAGTTTAAAAGTTTCATACTAAAAATATTTACTCTCATACTCAGTTAAATATGTTCTGAGTTTATGGTGTTGATGGTTCAAAAGACAATTTAGATCAATAGCTGTAATTGTTAACTTTCTATAAATTTTAAAACCTGACATTTGAAGAAATTGAGAATAACGATTAGAGCTACAGAATGAACTGTAGACATGAGCAATCGTACCATTAAGCTCCATAAAAAAGAAAATACCAAGAAAATGGAAAAACTATTGAATTACCAGTGACATCTGTTGGATATATAATGAGAAAGTATAAAAAATTGCATGCATCGAAAATAGAAGAAGACTCAGATTTTCTAGCAAATGAACGTCGAACTATGGCTGAATGGGTAAAGCGCTAGTTTTTGCTACCGGAATTCATGGGTTTCAATCCCACTGGTGGCATGGGCGTAAAAACCCAGGAATTACATTAGTCTATAGAAAAAAAGAGATGGAAATTTGAAAAACTGTAATTTTTTTCTGATAAGAGTAGGTTTCAAATTTGTTTCTACAAAGAATTCTAAAACTTTTCCGTAAAACTAAAACTACCTTATTTCCAAAACATATACTAATAAATCTTAAGCATGATGTGAGAAATTTTATGACATATGGTTGTATGATTTCTAATGTATCAAAATTTTTAGTGTATTCACACTGCAACATATATTAATTTAAAATACATTTTATAGTAAATTGCGCATAACTTACTAAGCAGTTCTTGGAACTTTCCATTTTTAACTGTATAGAAATCTAAAACATACTGCTACGGTCACCAGGCATCACAATACTTGAAATTCACTGGAACTCCTTCTGAATATTTATACCTAAATAAAAAAATTACTATCAGATACACAAATTTGAAAAAAGAAGACTACAAGTAAAAACAGTTCAAATTAAGCTCTTATTGCAGAATGGAATAACATAGACCCAACTACCGCTAAAATGTTAGTAAAAACTACGGCCCAATGCCGACGACAAACAAAAGTAGTATCTCACAGGATTTTATGGGTTCTGTCTTATTCATGATCGTTTCTTGCCTCTATCTATTACTGAGAATAAATAAACTAATAAACATAGATATTAGTGTACTGGTTAGGAAGAAAAAAGGGGAAGAAGACCATTTTAATTTTTTGTTTCGCAGTTCAGTTTTTACGTTTATTAACAGTACAAAGCAAGTAGGAGTCATTCCAAGTCATATATATTCTTTTATAAAATCAAGAAATATTTTTCTATCTATCTATGTATCCTTGTATCTATTTGTCTATCTCTCTCTCTTTATATATGCATATACATATTATATATATACATATTATGTATATATACATATATATCTGTATATATATACACGCATATATATATATATATATATATATTTATACATACATATATCTATATATACATATATAGATACATATATACATATATACATATACACACACACATATATATATATATATATATATATATAGAGAGAGAGAGAGAGAGAGAGGGAGAGAGAGATTAAATTCATGCATGTATGTATATATGTGAATATTTATATATTTATATATTATTCCCAGCTCCCTCCCTCTCTTTCTCTCTCTGTATATATATACTTTAGTCAAAATACATAGTAACTATACGTTCTAATACACTATACATTAAAGCTTAGGTTTCTAATAACCTGGATATAACACTAGAATATATAAATGAAATGCATAAAATTATATATATATATATATATATATATATATATATATATACATATATATATATACATATATATATACATACATATATATATATATACATACATATATATATATATACATATATATATATACATATATATACATATATATATATATATATATATATATATATATATATATATATATATATATATATATATATATATATATATATATATATATATATATATATATATATATATATATATATATATATATATATATATATATATATATATATATATATATATATATATATATACAAGTAGTAGCAAGTAGCAAGTAGCAAGTGTTTCCAGACGTTCTAGTGTTAATGTTATATATTATCAAATATATGTACATAAAATTATTTTACATTTTAAAGGTTAGTGTATTATATTTTTGAAAAACAAATAAACACAAAAAGATGGAATGTTGGTAAGCAGTTATATTTTTCTGACGAGAGTAGGTTCCAAATTTTGCTTCTACAAAGAATTCTAAAAATTTCTCGAAATTAATTTTTAAAAACTTTGTGTCAATTTAACATATATTAATATGACACATAGTCCTACTACACCTTTAACGAGATCCAAGAAACTTAGTTTCTTTTAACCCTTTGGTCGAGGATTGCAATGCCTTTTAAACTGCATCTGGTATTTTGCTTAGGATTGACTAATTCTACTACAGCAGACATAGGGCTACAACTGATAATACAAAATACTAAATTAAATTCAGAATTAATTTAATTTGTTTGATATCCAGGAACAAGCGTTAATTTTTGCATAAAATAAAAAGTTCTGAAACTTTTTATGGTAGTAACTACAATGAATTCACATTAGTACTTTCAAATGGTTCAAAAAAAGAAAACATTCTTATGATTACTTCGAGAAAATGTTTTCTTAGTCAACAATCATAGATTTTCTATCTGTCTTTCTCTTTTATAAATTTTTTGTTTTGAAATTAAGTAATTTATATCTTTTTTCTCTATTTCTTATATTGTAGAATTTTTCTCATACACATACAAAGTTTCATAGTTTGGGATTTTGATATTTGAAATATAAAAACATTGAAGTACTTCCCAGACACAAATTTAATTTCAACTAATTAAAAATGTATTAGAAAAATACTAAATAGATGTTCAAGATAAAGTATCATATTGTTATATCTTTCCTTTATTAAAGTACTTCCCAGACACAAATTTAATTTCAACTAATTAAATATGTATTAGCAAAATACTAAATAGATGTTCGATATAAAGTATCATAAATCATATACCTTTCCTTTGAGTCAATTTAAAAGGCGTTTCCTCTGTAATACTTTAGTCTTCAAATTGATAATAGTGATCTTTAGCGTGTACAAATATACGATTTTATTATTCGTTTCCTTTGAGAGCCGTATAATAGATATATCATTGTATATTCATTATATTATGGGAGCTTATCAAACATCTTTTTGGACACTTAGACTTACTATAGTTGTAACGAGATTTAAGAGACTTCGTTTATTATAACTGTAATCTCCTACTTAGACTTTTCTTTGTTTTCTTTGACAGTTGCATAAGCCAGATGTTACTGCATATTCACTTTAATTCTAAAGCATTCTTTTTGTCTCTCATACTTAGAGATATTTCAAAATTCATTGCTATAAAAATATCGAGTTTTCAATCAGATTTGAACCGCCTGCATATTTATGGTCGACTTTCAAATAATTAAATATTGAATAACTACAAAAATATTTCAATCAGTGATGTAACACAGCTGATATTTTAGAGCCATAAAATTTTCTTTCTTGAAAATTATATTGCTGCTTTAACCACAACCACAAAACGCATGACTAAGAAACCACCTCCATTACTTTTGCAGAGCTAACGAACCCATTATTTTCTTCCACCCGAACTGATGCTTACCTAACCCGTTTCATGATCGAAAATTCCGCCAACACCGAGATATTCTTAATGGCCCCATTAGCTTCCAAGGGGTGTCATGTTTGTTTACGGCTCGAAACAATTAGAGCCGTTACTCACGAACTTGAAAGTCAAATAAAGAGAATCATCTTCAGAATTCAAGGCCGTCCGAGGCACCATGTTTAGCTCTCGGAAGAACGTGTGCTTTATTTATTGAGATCCCGTACGGTGGTATCAGGACTCCACATCAGATCCAAGGTCGATGTTTGCGCTTAAAAAACCGGAATCCATTTTTTGAAAAATTTTCTCCTAAGTACTTAATTTGTCAAGTGGCGCTTGAACTCCTAAATGCATGTTATTCATCAGATGTGGTCACCGTACGTCCTTGGATCGTAAAAAGGCAGCCTATGTGAGAATTTGATATATTTGTGTATAACTCACAATTTTGTTTTTGCACGCGTGTGTATATTTCACTTGTTTCTTCGGTACCAAAATATGTTATTCCTGAAAAGAATGTACGTGATAATACATGGGAAGGTTGGAAATAATTCACTGACAAGGCAACACCCTTTGTTTTTTCCCAGTGAACTTTCTGGTTAGTTCCGATACAAAATCTGCACTGATTCCTAAATATTAATTTATTGTCTGATAATGTAGTAATATGCATGACATTTTAATAAGTATACATACATACCTTTAGGTATGTATGTATACATTAAAATGTATACTGTAAAATGTATACAATAAATGTCAAATTACACACACACACAAAAATAAATATATAAGTAATGATATTTTAACCTAAAAGTAACTAACGTCAACATAATTGCATTTTTAAAAAAAATCGGGTGATTGTATCTTTAAATCGCAATTTTTAGCGTAACTCTTTTGTTTTCACGACTTTGCATAGGATAAAATTAATTCCTGCTGACTCTAGTCCTTCTTATATTTTACTGGATATATACTGGATATATATAGTATTAATTTACTATTTAACTCTAATTTTTTATGTAATTAGCTTCGCTTTTTCTCCGTCACTAGGTGACTAACCATTAAAAACCCTGAATGTCTGGTTCTTGCTCCTATATTGTCATCTACCTGCTTTTCATCCCAGAGGCCTTCGGGAGATGATGTTATAATAATTGCACTTCTTTTTTCAAAATTATGTTCTTTATGCTCAACCATCTTGCTTACCAACCATGCTTACCAACCAATACTGCACCCATGCCAAAGTCGATTCTCTTAAGTTTGTGATGGATTAAATTGCCTATTACACACATTATATTTGTGTAATGGGCATTTGTGTATATACGTGTGTGTATGTATGTATGCATATTATATAAGATATTTAAAATTATACGCAGTAGGGAAAAACTTAAAGATGTCTGAAGATTCAATTATAGGTCTGAATATTCCATTTGTTCATATATTAGAAGCCTGAAATAAAAGTGGGAAAAATTTCAAACACGTGCAGAATACCATTTGAACACGTTATTTTAATATTTGAATTTTTTTTTATAGTTCAATAAATTATTTAATTATAGTCCACAACCATTGTTTTAGAAGTTGTACTTTAGAAATGATATTTGTATTTGGAGTCTTAACTTTTCTATCTACAATAATTTACTATTCTCTTATTAGCAACTAATCATGTCAAATGCAATGCGTAAAAATAAACATTAGGAAAATCTAATTTTTACATGATTACTGAAACTTAACCCAGGAAACATTATTCCTGTTAATAATTATTCCTTTCACAGTTGCAAGTTATAATCAGTTTTTAACCTCTGAGAATTTTTAGAGAAGCAGACCTATTCATATAACGGGAGTGAAAAATAAGGAATAACTAACCTCTCGATCTTTCAGAAAGACGGAATATGTTAAATGGGCAAAACTAATCAACAACTGGTCTTTATAGTAACTAATTCAAAAGTTAAAATTACCATTTTCAGTTCAATTTATCTTACTCAAAGAAAAAAATCTGTCATACATCTGCAATCTGTAATATGTTTTTCAAATAATAAACTACCTTTTCAATATTTCAAGAAAAATTATCAAAAAAAAGTTCCTTTTATGATATATATATTTTTTAATTTTACAGGTAGATTGCTTGCAGGCAAAACAATGTCTTTGGTAATGAAGGCAGGGCCAGTGGAACTTGTGTCTCATTAGCTCTAGAGCATAAAAAATTGACAAAAAATTCCAAAATTTAAAATCAGTCTTTTGATTGGTATTTGCTTCTGAATTCCGATGTCCTAATTTATAAGAAATAAGACCCCAGTTTTTACCCATTAATTACACTTAGGAAAACAGTGATTAGTAATTTATCCTACTTACTTTTTGCTTGAATTTTACTACAAACCAAACTGCTACAAAAAATTGAATTAACAAAAAGCAGATACTGATTTTAGAAAACTATTCATACTCCAAATTAGATAATAAGCGTACAAATAAAAAATTATTAATTTGAGACCATACTCATCACAGGGATTAGTGATTATAATATTACATGAATGTAGTAAATGAATTCGGTAGACATCAAAATATTCTCATCGCGCCTCGGCATAGTAAGTAGATTTATTTTATATCGCTTAATTTATTTTCCAAGTGATTAAATCCATTTTCTGCATCATGAATAAAAATATTACTTGATCATAAACCTATCTTGATTCTTTCAGAACAAAAAAATATTGTATTTTTGTCTATTTTGTCATGTCTCTTGTATTCTTGATAATGTCAGCAAAGGATGGGTTGAGATCTTATTTTACCGAAAAAGCCAATGTATAACTTACACTACTCATTTGTAATCAGGGGGAAATACCTTTCACCATTTTAGTGTGAAAGAGACTTAGCAACCTGATTTTAAGCTCGAACTACTGTAATTAATCTACTAACTGACCTCCCCAAAAAGAAGGAAGAAGTCTTTCAATTTTTGCAAACTTTGAATTTAACTACCTTTGTCACTTGTCACAATGGAGAGCAACCTTTTTTGGCTGCGGTTTTTAAGACGCGTTTCAAATTTTAATAAATATATTAATAGGAAACTGGAAAACGTATAGAAAGTTAGATCTTCTAATTTCGCAAAGTTGATTTTTTAAATTTAAAAATGCCATGAATTCAATGATTATTTTATTTGAAACATTTTTGTAATTACAAGTATATGTTTGCTATTAACTTTTACAGAGAAAAAGCCGGTCAAAGGAATTAGTATTCATCCTATCTTTATATCAAACGGTGATTGCAAAGTCAAGTATTAATAGCCGAACGATGGGCGGTTGCTTAGTGTGCTGGCCTTCGGTACCGGAGATCGTGGGTTCAAATTCCACTGTGGCATGGATGTTCTTAACCGTTAGGAACAGTCTTTAAGATGTAGATCCCGGTCTTATTAGCCTTCGTGTTGCAAAAAGTAAACCATAGCGTTCCAAACCAAACAAAACATTAATAATAATTAATAAACCAAGTATTAAAAATACTACTTAATAATATTAGATGTTATTATTATTTCAAATATAGCTATATTAAACATTTTCCATGTACTTCCCTTCAACTCGTAATAGGATCATTTTAACAACAGAATACCTGCCAGACATTAGTATAAAATTTCGTGTAAGAATTCGTACATAGTATTGAGAGAAAAAATAATAACAGTAAAAAGTCTACTTTTCCTTTACAAAACGTTTATAAAATTTCCTTTTTCCCAATAGACAGATTTTACTAAACGAGTACCTTAATTCTGACTAGCTTTTATATGTTGCAACGTCAGTGATGTGTAAATAATGTAGCAAAGATCTAAATAATGCAACAATTAGGTTAAACCAGCAATTGGATTTATTAGAACCGAAGAAACTAGCTTGAGAACAGAACCCAAGTGGTAGGACACAGCTTTTATATGAAATCAGAATATTCGAGAAACACTGACCTCGAACAGCAAAGAAAGTTGTAGAACCATTCAGATTTCGTACAAATAATAAGTAACATAACAGTCTGCGGATAAAATGTACTACTTTGGAAACGAACCAGGGACGGATGCTCCTGTAGTCAGAAGTTTTACAATCCTAGCCACGGCAATAGACCGAAAACTTTCTTTATGCGGCAATATCAAAGGGATTTGGTAGTAAGAAATACATTTGGACTGTTTTAAATATTTTTAAAATACAAAACTTTTTCTTTTAAAAAAATGTTAATAATGTTGTCACCAGTTATAGTATCGCATGTCTGGGTAATAATAATATGGGATATTATGATTGTTAATATAAGACTCTTTTTTTCATTCTTTGTGTTTTATCTTTCACAATTGGAAGAGAGCGAATTTTCAGTCACATATCGCCCAGATGAAAATTTGACATTTTTATCGCACTGAATAGTGAAGATCTGAAGTAGAAACATGTTTTCGTATCCATAATATGATACTAAACTTACTTATGACTAATACTAACTTATAATAAATATAATTATCAGAACAGACAATTCAATTGTAAGAAGTATTTGAAACACTTTAAATGTAATTCTTGATGTCATATACCTTCGAAAGTTATGAATTATTTAACTTGTATAAAATAAAAGGGAGTTAAAATTGATGTTTTTTAATATAAAAAATCTCTCTATTCTGAGCGTAACAAGAACTATTATAGATATTTTCTATGGAATATGTATATTTGGATTTTTATTGACTATTATTATTTTTCATATAATATACGACACTAATACAAATTGATAAGTAAATAAAAAAAGTGTATATAAAAAAGGATATGAAATAACTGAGATCCAAGGAGTTAGATTGCTCCCAGCCTACGCTCAACAGCATTAAGTAAAAAGTTCCACCATTCTACACGTAATCGGTTTTGCATTATGCGAGATATATACGTATGTGCGAACAGGTGATTATAATTAGTAAAAATTCGTTTAGGCTTGGTCAAAATGGATATTTCAATTAAAAAGATATCGCGATTAAAATTAGCCAAAATTCATTTAGGCAAGGCCAAAATGGATATTTCCTTTGAACAGGTATAGTGATTAATATTAATCAAAATTCATTTAGGCATGGTCAAAATGAATATTTTCATTAAAAAATTTATCACGATTAAAATTGGTCAAAATTCATTTAAGCATGGGGAAAATGTATAGTTCCATTAAAAAGATATCGTGATTAGTCCAAATTCATTTAAGCATGGTCAAAATGGATATTTCCATTGAATAGGTATCGTGATTAAAATTAGCAAAGTTCATATAAGCATGATCAAAATGGGTATTTAATTAAAAAATATATCACGATTAAAATTAGCCAAAATTCAGTTAGGCATGGTCAAAATGGATAGTTCCATTAAAAAGATATCGTGATTAAAATAAGTCAAAATTCCTTTAGGCATGGTCAAAATGGATACTTCCATTGAAGACCAAATGTTTTCGCGATTTGAATATACCCTTTATATCGTACAAAAAATTTGGAAGTCAAGAAAAGGAAATGATATAGTTATTCATTATTAGCATATATTGTAAGTATAAAATGAGCGAGATATCCAGAGTGTTTCTTGATAGCTTTCAATCTAAGCTGCACGTATTTCATTTTTACTTTCTTATTAAATATTAACGACACTTAGGATCTGGGGAAAACCAGCCCTCATTCAGCACATTAATATTGACACGTTATTCACAGAGGTCTCGTATCGAATGAATCTTTTTCCATGAACGGAGGAATCATTCAAATCACGAACGACGCCCACTCCAAGCAAGCGAATCACGTAAATGGGTGAAGGAGCAAAAATATGGTTACCTATTCCCTTCAAGAAGTACAAAGATTTTCAGCATTTCAATTTTTAATCGTTTCTAAAACTTTTTCAGACTTTTTACTGCGAGATGCTTTTTTCTTAAAGCTCATGGTACAAAATCATGTGGTGTAAACGATGGGGAAATAATCGCTACTTTGCTCTCGTTCTTCCTGATGAATTGATTTAGACTTAGTTAAATAGTTAACTACTGATTTACATTATCGTATTTTCAAATTTTATTTATACTCTCATATTCAAGACAGAAAGTAGCTGGACTGCAGATAAGCGTATAAACTTCAATGAACTTGATGATCTTTGGTTAAAAAAAAATAAAAAATGCTTGATTATGAAATAGTATTTAAGTTTTCTTTCTCATGTGATAGAGTTTATCAATTTACATTAATATACACGACGGAAGTGTGAAATAGTTAGCCAAAAGCAGTAAAGAGTAGTATAAACTCTTACTGAATGATCACGAGAGGTAAAGAGTCATTGGAAGCTATGAGAGCGCCACTTTTCTAACAATATAACAACTTTTAAACTTTTTATTTATTTATCATTTTATATGATTTAGTTATTTTTTGATTCTCCCCATCTCTCTGCAACAACTTCTACCTAAATTCACTGTCCCTATCCTGTTAAAGGAATTCCCTACTTTCCACCTGCCTGCCACATTAACATGGACCGCTAAGGCGCATTGCTGCCTGGAAATGCTAAATCCGAGCTTCTTTCTACGAGCTAAAATACATAAATTTTTCGAGTTCAAAAGATATTCCCATAAATATGTGTTGCACGTGAATATCGTTTGTCTCCCCAGTGTGGTGAAATACTGCTTTGTATATGTTACAGAAATAACTTTGTAATTTGTTTTAGTAACTGTACAGTGAAACAAATGGTTGAACTCTATTAATTGTGATATTTATTACAACAGAAATTATTCCCATGGAAGTAAGAAATCACCGTCCGTGGGAGTTTCAGCCCCACGTTCGCCAACTTGTGAGCTTACGATAGCAATTCTCTTTAATTACTATTCGTATATTGTCGAAAATGCAAAATAAATACAAATAAACAGCGATAAAGAAACACTCGCAAATTTTAAAAAAAAAGTTGTCAGTAATAAGTGTTTTTTAAACATATTTGATAGCTATTGTGAATAAAGTTTGTTTCCCATAGAAACATAACGACAGTTTGTGATTTTCATTTTTTTTTTTAAATTCCAGTAATGATGGTTTGGCTCATAAAATAAGTTCGTGGTCGCAATGCCTTCTAAGTTCAGAAGACTGCACCTTCCCAAGGACCTAGTAGTTGCTATTTAGTTTTTTATGCCAATGTTCGAGGCTTGGACATTGTTGAACATTTTCTCTAACAGCTTCTGGAATATTTGACTACCTTGGTTTTAATGTCCAGCAAATAATGGTCATTTTACCGTAAACGGGGAGCCGAAATGCCTATCTAACACCCTTTTAAATCAGAATGTTTTAGCACGTAGGCAAACATAGCACTTCAGGACAATACATCGGACGCGCCTTTTTTTAGAATCAAATACCGAAACAAAGGTATGCACCAAGAGAGTTCAGTCTTTAAGAAACAGATCACCAGCTACCAAATTTCGGAGGCAAGGCTCGAAAACGATAAATGACCAATAAAAGGGGCTACTTTTTGTCAATGGTCAAAATTTCTTTGCCTCCAAAATGACATCAGACTTTGATCAGAAGAAAAAACAGACAGTATAGATTTAGTGTGCTTCGGAAAACAGCCAAAGCAAATAAATAAATAAAAATAATAATAAGAAAAAAAATCAGAGCTGCAAGTTTTCTGGCTCTGATTCCCGATGTGGATGTCTTCTAAACTTTTACTTTTAGGTTAGAGAGCCAAATCTTCACGTAAACCTTACAACTGTTCATACAGATGTACTGGCAAAGCGAATTTTTTCTGTAAAATAATTTTTGTAAACATACAATTAATAAATTTTATATTTTTAATAAACTACTAATTTAAAGCTAAACTTCTGGTCATTTTTAAAACTGTATAAGGGTTTTCTTTGTTACTAAATATAATATTGCTACTCAATTAATTTTCTTTAGGTAATATTTTTATGATTAATATTAATTTATTTTGCTTTAAGTTTCTTATTTTTGAACACAATGCAATGTGTCTCATAGGGTTCTCCTTTGATGTATAAAAAGTTTTCAGCAGACATTTTCAACCAGGATTATCTGGGTTCACTGGACAGTGTTGATCTCATCGAGAAGGGTTGGCCATCTTAAATACAATATGTGCGTAAGGGGAATAAATTTGGTCCTAAGTATCGAACAGAATGAATAATACACATTCTTAGAGAGCGAAACAACAGTTCAATGGATAGAGCCCTGCTCTTCAATCCCAGAGTTCGTGAATTCGAATCTCACTACAGGTTGACCGTAGCCATTCGTAATTGGCTATAAGGTATCTGTCTCATTAGCCCTCAGGTAGCAAAAATGTATACCGTAGCAATCCAAACTAAACCAATCATTTTTAGATCGAAATTAAAGTGGGTTAGCTATGTAATATTAAATTAGTATAAAAATTTTTAATTTAATATTTATAAACAGTTGATTATTTTTAATACATTTATAAGATCATAAAGATGATACGTTACCTTCACATCGGAATTCTCTTTCTCCCTGTTAACTTACGGTAGCAGCCTTTGACAAGGAGACGCGGACTATTGCCAGAGTAGGTGTATAATCTTTTTCATAATTTTTTTTAATACCATAATATAGACACGTAAAAAAACCATCGTAATGTAATAATAAAAAATCCAGTTAATTAATGTTTACTTTTATTTTTAATTTAACATTAACCGGAGGGAAATTTTTTAAAAATGCTGCAAATTCTCTGTACAGATTGTCTATATTGGTAATGCGCAAAACAGCTATTACTTGCATGAAATAATAGCAAGTTTTACACGTTAAAGACGTTCCCAATTAACAATTTCCTCCCTGCGCAGAAGTAATATTTCGATATTTTTTAGCAATATCTCGTAATATTACTAATTTTGATCATTAGATACAGTTTAATTTGTAATTTAATATAAATATATATGTATGAAATCTCTTTTTTATACAGCTGCAAATATTCGGAGAAAAAAGTAAGATTTGAAAAAAGTTATAAAAATTTTTAAATATTAAAAAACTAAATTTTAATAAATTCAACTGCTCAAACAGATCATACTTTTTACAATGCGATTTTGATTGGATTATAAAACAAAAAAAATCTATCACAACGTTTACTCTAATACTTTAAATAAAAAATATGTTTGAAAGGTATCGTGATCTCTTAAATTAAAAACAAACCTGCTTTGGATTACAATCAATATATATTAAGAATAAATTTGAAATGAACCCTGAAATAAAATGTGCCTATATTCATATTGAGGTTTTAAAAAAAAATTGAAATATTGTACCAGTTTCCATCGTGATTAAAAATAATAGAAATAATTTTCTGTTTCTATCTAATTTTATATTTTTATATTTAAGATAGATAAATATCAGAAATAAATGTTATTTTAGGTGATACAGTAGAAATTTTGATTTCGCAAGTCTGGTGAGAGACAAGAAACAAGTTACATGAATCTATCTTGAGCTTCAATTAATTAACCCTTTATATCTTAAATTCGTAATAATCAGTAAACAGGCTATTTTTTTACATATCTAGGTATACGTATGAGAAAGTATATATATGTATAAGAGTCAAGTATTTTTACAAATATTATTTAGAAAACAATATTTTTCAAACAATATTTTTCATCTTTATATTAAAAATATTTTGAAGAATCCAAAAAGATTAAAAATGATAATACCAGTAATAAAGTGACTGAAAAGTTTGTATTGATAGTATGTTGCACAAATCCTTTAGATGCTGTACATTATATATTCAACAACAGTTACATCGATTAAATGTCAAGTTTAGCGGATCAGATTCCTTATTTTGTCGTTGCATTTTCTTGTTGTATTATCAGAATCACATAATATTAAGTGAAACGACAAAGCACCCCATAAAAAATACAACTAGAGAGATGATGTTGAGGAAATATGGTCATTCCCCCTGAATGAGTAAGTCATTGATTTTTGCAGTGAACGAACCTAACCTCCCTTGGTATAGTAACAAGTGAAAAGAAACTCCCAAAACATCCGTTATAATAATTGATTTCTAAGTTTTGACGCTCCCAGAAAACTTAGAAATCAATTATTTTGGACACACATACGGACGGAAATCATGTTTAGGGGGTGACTTCTTTTGTTGTCTCCTCTTCTTATTGTATTATCTGAAACGTATAATATGAAAAAGAACAATAAAGTTCTCTGAAAAATCGACATGCGAGTCGATAGGAATGTAACAGAATCATTTACCCTAAATGTTTAAGTCACTGACTGAGCATCCGAAAAATTCCGAACGATGCGATATCTACATTCCTTGGTATAGTAACAAGTGAAAAGAAACTTCTGAAATACCTGTTATAATTTATTAGTTTTTAAGTTTTGACTCTCCCCGGGAAAAGTTTTTCTGGACACGTATGCTGACTGAAGTCCAGTGGAGGAGGTGATAATTTTCGCCATTTTATCTCCTTATTGTATTATCGGAATCCCACAATATCGAACGAAATGACAAAGTCCTATCGAAAAATAAACGAGCAATTAATTTCATGTTGATGAAACAGGATCATTTCCTCTAAATGAGTAAGTCACAGATTCTGAATACGAAAACTCTGAACGATCTTAACTCTGCCTCTGTTCTTATTGTTTTAAGAGTTAAAATAAAACCCTAAAATTCTAGTTATAATTTATTAGTATTAGTTTCTAAGCTTTGAAGCTTGGCAGGAAAATTTTCTATGGTTACCCATGTTGACGGAAGTCCAGTGGGTGAGGTAACAACTTTCCTCGTTTCGTCTCTTTATTGTATTACCAGTATCGCATAATATCGAACAAAACGACAAAGTCCGATCGAAAAATACAACGAGTGAGATGATGTTGATGAAAGAGGATCATTTCTCTCGAACGAGTAAGTCACCGACTCTGCATCCGAAAACTTTCTTTCACTCTCTCTCTCTCTCTGTATGTTTTTTTCGAGCACGTGCAGCAGGTGGTTACATCAGTCGGCAATTGTCGCGACGTGTCCAGGCGTGCGAATGAGGCGTACAACCCTTCTGCCTGCGACCTCATGGCCCCGTACACTACTGTCGACGTGTGACCCTTGACTGTCAACTGGAAGATGGGCGTAAATCATCCCGCGGCGAGCAACACATCTTCGGCACGGGGTATATAAGCCGAGGAATGGCCGTCGATTGTCACTGGCTCTCATCTGCCCAACGAACCAACACATCCAGCTCACAGCCAGAGATGATATTAGTAAGTATCACAGCTACAACATTTGGAATTAACGCTTCAGATTTCGTCTAAGAATTACTCTTATGTCAACTTTTTTTTAATTCAAAGGTTCCTGTTTAAAGACAGGCAGTAACATCCTGGGAGATGAAAAATTTTCTTATTTTCTTAATTTGATCGTAAAATCAAGAATTCATACTTATTAGGGTGTTTGCAATCAAACGATAGAGGATCTTTAATAATTTATGTATTCGATTCATAAAAGAGAGACTTAAAATAATTGGAAGACAGTAATGTTGTGTTACATTTCAAAATTGCTTATTAAAAAGTACAAATTCTTTGGATAATATTTGAGAGCGAAAGGAAAAATTAATTAATTGATTTGTAAATTAATCTAAAATAAACTAAAATAATCGTAATAAGACTTATTCAATTGAACCATTTTTTTTTCAGTATATTCGTTTAGATTTTAATTGATCTTTAAAATATAAATTATTTTCAAGTTTTTAAATTTTTAAGATTTTTTTAAATTAATTGATCTGATCTTCTCTGTATTAACAACATTATTTTGCTTAGATTAAAAATTCTTAAAAAAATTTATACTTTCTCCTATAAAAACAAAACAAAACCATGAAGTTACGATTTAAGTTTGAATCCAAAATCAGCATTTACTGATTTCAACAGGATGTATTGAACAACAATACAAAATTTGATTTGAAAGGAAATGAATTAAACCATAAATTCTCGGTTTTATTTATATCAGACAATTATTCAAATCTTATATATTATTTTTACAATATAAACTGTTTTGTATAGTTCTACTGGAGTCAAAGAAATGCTTAATTTTTATTTCTGTAAATAGACAATAAAATGATTTCGAATTTCACAAGTTTTACACGAAATTTAAACAAGGTTTGTAATGAATTTACCCTTTATTTTTCAGGCATTTTGTCTTCTCACCCTGTTGGTGGCAACCAACACGGGGGCACAACGTATAAAAGGAGGTCCTAGAATTGTTTCCGAACCAATTATTCAGGTAATTACAGCTTTATAGATATATCACAAGTTTTTTTGAATTTCTGGGATCAATCAGTTTCAATCAGTTTTGTTTATTCGTCACAGATACGATTTCTTTCTAAACTTTTATGAAAATTATCATGTAAAGGATGAAAATTTAAACCATAAAGGATTTTCTCCCAACAGAAATTAATTTCCTATTATTTCAAATACGTTTTTCAGTTTGGATATGATCATTGAAAATTATTTAAATATTGATGTTTAGGACGAAAAAAATACTAAAGTAACATTTTTTATTCTCTAATTTTTTAAGTAGTACATCCTTGTAGATAGGGTAAGAAAAATATTACTACCCAAATACTTCCTGTTATATGTCTTATTTTCCTTTCATTGTAATACATATTTGGTCTATATATGACAATTCTTGATAATGTAGAAGCCTAATTTATTTCGGAAATATATATGTTTTAACACATTTAACTCAATGTATTTAATATTTGACCTTCTAAATGAAAATACCACTAAATATGATATTGCTTTTAACAAAAAAATATATTTTTAAAATAATTATTTATTAGTATTGAATTAATTATATTGCTGGAATACTTAAATAAACTGCATTGCCGTATAAATATTGCTTATTTTCCTTTTTCTCTATGTTTTATAGTTGTAACCAATCAATTTATTCCTTACATATAGCATTAGATACCAAAATAGGAATTCTAATAATTTAACAGCAGTTATAAACCTTTCTAGCATAATTAATTTCCTATTTTACACATTTGTTGCTAATCTCATAATAAAAGCAGAAATAGATTAGCTAATGCTGATAGTATATTCATAGAAATCTCTTACCTTTAAGAGAAAAAAAAAAAAGCAAAGTACAGGAAATGGATGATGAGATTTTTCTAGACGAGTAATTGAATTGCAAGAAATATCCAGTTTTACGCCATTTTAAATAACATTAAAACATTTTTAAATAACATTAAAATATTAAAAAAGGGGTGGGGAATCTCCGTAAAACTATTTGCTTGAGAAATTGATCAGGGTAATAACCAAGAAAATCTGACAACAGTGTTTATTTATACATTTTACTCTGTAAATTAAGGTAAATTTAACGCTTTAGGACCCAAATTAATTTATTCTTCCTGGTATGAATAAGTTTCATTTAACAGTCAACACACATGTATGCCATCTACTTAGATACTCGTCGAAATTCTACATTAGGGCACAAATTTAACAGGGTGGTATGGCAGGAGGACTCTCGGAACAGCTCAAATTTAAAATAATAGTGATGATATTCCGACTCTACCACTAGTATTGAAAGTGTTAAAGTAGTTAATATAAAGAGAATAGTACAGCAGTGTTTATTTTCTAAATCAAAGCGCACCTTTCTGTATTCTCTAATATTCTTAAAGTGTTCTTGTATTGTTATTGCTATGTTCTGCTTCTGTCAAGCTTAAGTTTAGCATCAGATTTTGTCGTCGCTATGTTTGGCAATCTAGGGACAATATTTGCACAACATTCATCTTTAAGCTTCATAAATTTATGCAAAAGACGGACATGTAACTTTGATTATCCTAAGCTTTCGAACTTATTAGAAACCTAAAATTTTTTTAAGCCAACAGGGTACTATCGCAGAATGTCGTCTAGAACAATACAAATTAAAAATAATATTGGGGATATTCCGACACTACCACTAATACTAAAAGGGTTAATGTAGTCAAAGGTAGTAAAGAGATTAGTACATCTGGGTTTATTTCTTAACCTAAGTTTCCCATTTCTGTATTCCCCAATTTTCTTTAAGTGTTCTTATAGGAAGAATGTAATGCTCTACTTCTGTCAAATTTTATTTAAGCATCATATTTTATCGTTGCTATGTTTAGCAAGCGAAATCCTCTGGGACACTGGCTGATTCCACAACATTTATCTTAAATCCTCCTAAATTTATGCAAAAGATAGACATGTAGCCTTGTGTATCCTAAGCTTTTTAACTCATTAAAAACCGTAACATTTTGGACAGACGTGGGAAGGAAGCAGATTTGTGTGAAAAGGGTTACAAGGACTTTTGCAAGGAAAAGGGGGGTGGGAAAAAATCTGCCTGATAATCCTAACTTGTCTCGTGATAGGAAGATTCAGTTCCTTTCTTGGTAGAAAATGCAAGTCCTCCGAAAGGTTTTTCTTTTTTAAGACACTGCTCACGTTTAACAAGATGATACTGGGTCACACGTTTTGTTTATTTTATTGCCGAGTGCGTTTAAAACGGGTCCAGATTAGCGATTCTTCTGTCGAATGTCCATCTTTAACTAGGGAAATGACGTCTTTCCTTTCTCTGCTGAACGTGTAGATCACGTACTTTATCTCACTCAGATGTAAACGGCCATGGAATGTTAATTCATTCCCGATAATGTGCAACTGGAGCGGGAGCGACATCATTTATTTTTCGTTGCCAAGTGATTTAATAATACATAGAGCTACGAAGGCTACATATGTACTCAAATGTTTTAACCTAAAAGGACTTTTAAAAGTTTTCTTAACAGAAACAAACTTATTATTTTCATTACTGAATTAAATATATTAAATAGATAGTTAAATTGTACATAGCATGACTTAAATTTGAATGTAAATAAATTTGTGATAAAGTGCCTCTCTTTAGTGAATATGGCAAAGCTTATTTTTTTGTTGCTGAGTGATGTAATTGGCAGATCTATGAAAGCTATGAATGTCAAAAGTAGCCAAATGTTCTGGCAAAATAAAATTTTATAAATACTGACATCTGAGGATTTTTTCAACGCAAAAATTGACTCTAAATTAATTTAAATACATTTCCGATACTTAAGTTTAACCCCAAACACTATTTAAACTTATAACTTGATTTTTCAAAATAAAATAGGTTTTATATTTTATATGGTTTACAGTAAAAAATGTTGTTGGAAAAAGTCACTTTATATAATGATATTTATTCGATGTAATCTTAGCTTTTAGTATTTTACTTTTAGTACTCAGTATCTACTTTATCTACCACTGATTATAAAAAAATTAAACGATTGTGCTTATAGACTTATCTCAAAATAAAAAGCTTATCTCAACATATATTGACAATAAATATTTAAATGACAAAATTCTGTAGCAATTAGTGAACATTCGGTTAACATTAATTTTTTTCACCGATTTAAACAATAACACAAAATGTACAACATAAAAAATAAAAATATTCCTGGAAGGTAATATTTTAACATTTTATATTACATTTTAACTTAAGCATGAATGATTTAATATAAATCAGTTTCTGGAATACATTAAATTTAGTTAAAAAGGCGTGGTTAATACGAACTTTAAAGAAAATTGAGCTATTTAATGCAACTCCTGTTCATCACAATTAATATTCACATGTTCATTATTTCTTTTTTTTTATAGGAACCTCATATTCATGTTGGAAAAGGAGGTAAGAGAAAAAATAATTTATAATAGTACAGTTATATATCATTTCTTAACTTTTTAAGAAAAAGGCAACGACAGTTTTCTGAATATAATTTTTAAACAAATTTATATATTAATAAATTAAACTGATAAATTTTCTTGTTTACTGACTCTGAAAATCGCATAATTTTTTTATTTGAGATATATCAGAAAATATTAATCAGAGAGATAAAACATTATTAAATATTATATAATTAGCCATTTTTTTATTTATCTTTGCTTATGTAAATCTGTGAAATATAATGCTATAAATAAAACATTTAAGACTGTGATTTGAGTTGAAAATTTTGTCATAAAGCCATAAATATATTTATATAATACCAATACAGCATTATGTAAGATATATATTTATATATATACTTAACAACTTTTGAATTTTGCCATCTTAAATTTATAATCTTTCCCAAGGTCCACAACTCTTTATACTTAAAAGGAATCTTTATGAGATGATATTATTGAATCGATGTTAATATGTTAAAATACATTTTCTTCAGGTGGAGGTGGAGCATTACACCATACTGCCGTTGTAACAGATCCCGTTTCTCAGAATCCAGTTATTGTTGAAAAGGTCACTAGTTTAGGATCACCTGGAGGAATTAAAACATCTGGTCTTGGACCCGCCTCTGGCCAGTTCTCTATTGCTGATTCTCAAATTGCATCGTTTGGTCAAAGAGCACTATATAGAAATGGAGCTTCTTTGGTACCTTTCGGACTCTCAGGTCTTGACTACTATTCTTACCCATTATCCCTCCTCAATAACAGGGGATCTCTGGGGCGTAAAACTATCCTCAGCGATAACGTTTCTGGACTTAGACCCATTGGATTTGGACGCAAGACTGCCATCATAGCTGATCCCACAACATCCCAATTCTCAGTCGGCGATGCACAAATAAGGAGTTTTGGAGGAAGAGGCTTATACCGAACTGGAATTTCTTCTGTACCTTTTGGCTTATCAGGACTTGACTATTACTCATATCCAAGGTCACTTCTTACTCAGCGAAGAGTTTTAGGCGGTGGATTTGGACAGACAAGAATTTTGTCGGGTGGAGGATTTACAGCTGGAGATGCTCAGATCAGTTCTATTGTTGCCGAACCCGTGGGACAGGAAAAAGTTACCATCATTGAGTCTGAACCTAGCATTGGAGGGCCAGCTATAGTGCAAGCTACTCAAGATATTGTACCTCAACAAGTTGCTATTGTCGGAGATGGTGGTTTCGGTGCACGCCAAGTAGCTGTAACTAAATCCGCTGGAGGTTTAGGAGGATTAAGAGGAGGTCAAATTATTCTTCGGGGAGGTGGAGGATTAGGCGGACTTCGACGAGTGAAATCTAGACCTATTATTCAAGCTGCAGCTCCAGTTCAAGAAGTTCCAGTTCTTGTCGATGCTACCTCTGGTCTTGGAGCTCCATTTGGAGGGTACGGACAGAGACAAGTAGCTGTAACAAAATCAGTTGCTCCAGCTCCCGTGATTGCAGCCCCAGCTCCAGTAGTTAAAGCTCCCATTGTTGCACAGGCTCCCATTTTTAGGACCCAAGCTGTCGCACCTGCACCTATTGTTAAAGCTCCCATTGTAGCAGCACCTGCTCCAGTTTTTGCAACAGCCCCTGTCATTCAGGCCCCAGCTGTAGCTCCAATTCGACGACGATTAGGAGAGGCATTTTTGACTCAGGCTGTTCGCCCAGTAGTTGCAGCTCGAAGAGTGGCTTCAATTGCAAGACCAGTAGCTCAAGTAGTTAGCCAGCCACGTGTTGCTGTAGTTCAACAATCTCCACCATTCCCTGGAAACTTCCAGTTCACGCTTGGTAACACTCAAATTATTGGAGGTCCAGCCGCATTAGCTCCAGCACCAATCGTAGCAGCTCCAGCACCAGTCATTGCTGCTCCAAGGCCTGTAGTTGCAGTTCAAAGACCCACCTTTGCAGTACAAAGACCTTCCGTTGTTGCTGTTCAGAGACCTGTCGCCGTTCAACAACCAGTGGTTGCTGTTCAAAGACCTGTTGTCGCAGTGCAACAGCCTGTTGTGCAACAACCTGTTGCAGTATCTGGAATTAAAACCTCCGGTTTCGGCGCAAGAAGAGTTTTAGCAAGACGAATTCCTCAGATGGTCTACGTCGATGGAGGATCCCGTTATGCTGGAATTGATATTATCGGAGGTTACAGAATTGGAGATCCAAGATTCAATTATGCTCAGCTTCCAATCAACTCTCAAAGGTTTGCAAACTTGGGTTTAAGTCAATCTCGAATTTCTGGATTTTCAACCCTTGATAGCCAAGGATCAATTGATGCTGGACCTGTATTGGTTGCACCAGCCCCTGCTCCATCATTTGCCACTAAATCAGTACCAGTTGTATCAACACCCATAGCTAAAACAACTTTAGCCCAAGCCAACCCATTAGGATTAACTGCCATTGGTCAAACATCTCCTGCTAAAGTTGTTACTCAAGAAGAAGTTATCGGACCTGCTGGTGACAGACAAGTTATTACAACTGTAACAGACGCTGGACCATCCAAGATCGGAGGACCAGTTATTGGCGGAGCTTCAGGACTTGCAGGTATTGGTTCATTAGGAGCTACAAAAACAGTTACTCAGGAAGAAGTTATAGGACCAGCAGGAGATAGTCAAATAATTACAACCGTAACCAACTCTGCTCCTTCAAAAATTGGTGGTCCTGTCGTGTCTTCACCTTTAGGACTTGCTGCTGTTGGAAAGACATCACCTGCTAAAGTAGTCACTCAAGAAGAAGTAATTGGGCCTGCCGGAGACAGACAAGTAGTAACAACTGTTACTGATGCTGGACCATCTAAGATTGGA
The DNA here is from genome assembly GCA_032207245.1 of Pardosa pseudoannulata. Taxonomy (NCBI): domain Eukaryota; kingdom Metazoa; phylum Arthropoda; class Arachnida; order Araneae; family Lycosidae; genus Pardosa; species Pardosa pseudoannulata. Next base: position 185,226,536 of record CM063501.1, on the reverse strand, counting down.
GGCCCCGTCATTGCAGGACCCTCAGGACTGGCAGGCATTGGTCAGATAGGAACATCTAAAACTATTACACAAGAGGAAGTAGTGGGACCAGCAGGTGATACTCAAGTAGTTACGACAATCACAGAAAATGCAGCACCATCTAAAATAGGAGGCCCCGTGCTCTCAAATCCTCTTGGACTTTCAGCTGTCGGACAGGCACCAACAAAAGTTATCACCCAGGAAGAAGTTATTGGCCCTGCAGGAGATAGTCAAGTAATCACAACTATTTCTGAATCAGCTCCATCCAACATTGTCCAGCAAGAAGAAGTTGTTGGATTATCTTCATTGACTGCCAGCCCCTTGTCTCAAGAAATTTCCCAAGGCCCAATTGAAACTGCCATAGCTCAGTCTACACTTGGAGATTCAGCAATCATTTCATCCGGACCATCAGCTCTTAGTCAGAGCTTAGTAGATCCATTGGGGGCAGGCCAAACTCAGTTAAGTATTGATGATGTCGTCGGACCAAGTTCTGGAGGTATTGTTAAAGAAACAATAATTAGTGAGCCAGCAGGATTTCTTTCCGATGGTTCAGTAGGCCAGACAGTCACAAAAATCACGGAGGTATCCCAGCAGCCCATTTCCTCAGGAGGTTTCTCAGATCCAGTTGTGCAACAAAGCATATCATCCGGTTTTGACGGAGGATTAGGATACGTGCCTCGTGTGTCATTCCTCTCACAGTATCCATATGATGTACCCGAAAGAGCTGTTTTGAGACAAGCTCTAACAAGGCCGATTGTACAGGAACAGCAACAGTTGGAGCAAATTTTAGTGTGATAAATCATGAACTATATGAACTATCTTTGATGTAGTGCTGTTTCTTTTTTCAAGATGGACAGTCAGTTCCATGTGATTAAATATTTTGTCCTTTTGTTTCCATGAGATATATTTAGATGTATTGTTAAATATTCGTTGTCAGTGTCATTATTGCAATAAAAAAAAGTTCATCTATATGATTTTGTAATGTATAGTTTTTAACTCATAAGTCCTCTGTGGAAGCTACTGTAAACACTTCAAACTTTATTGAAAAGTTCATTGAAACGAAAGCTGTATACATTAGCTTCCTTTTCAGCTATATTGTATGGTATTGTCCCTATTTTAAAATACCACTGTGGAGTGAAATAAATGTTCAGCAAATGCATTTTTGTTTATTTATTAGATATTTAAGAAATTATAAGAGATTTACTATATAGATACTAGGATTTTATTCAATTAAGCATTGTTACCTATGTTCAGACGTCTTTAAAAATTCTTTTGTATTATCAACTAGCAGCATATAGCTGTGAAAAGTTATTATTTTTACACAAATTAACAAAAAGTAACAATAACAGAGAAGTTTATTTATCTACTTAATTAAGAGCGTATTAACAATGTTCATTACAATGTATAAGGTCTTGAAGTCTTTTTAATCAAACTTAATGTCCCGAATGTCCTGAAAATGCAAAGTAAGTTTTAATAAGTGCATTAAAACCGAAAATAGATATAGATGAATTCAAAGCACGTAGGTGATAAGTTTGTTCTCCAGTTTTCAATATTCAATTTTTTAATTAAGTTTTCTTTTATATGGATTTCACTGAAACGGCTATATAAAACTTTCAAACTCATTTTATAATAATTGGCAATGTGATTTTTGGATAGGTTTGGGTCAATTTTTGTAGCAAAAAGAACTAAATTCAAGATTTTAAAAAAAACGAAAAAAACATCGAAAATTACTAAAAACAGAAGCTACTTTCTTTTTTAATTTGGTTTTGTTTAGTTCGTCTAAATTTTACTAATTTATGTATTACATATAATTAAACACTTTAACAATTAAAAATGTTATCTTACATGCATAAACGAATGTACATACCGAGTTCCAGATATATATATATATATATATATATATATATATATATATATATATATATATATATATATATATATATATATATATATATATATATATATATATATATATATATATATATATATATAAGCTGAAAAATGCATTTTTAAATCTTAGTGTTAATTTCTGTAAATACAATATGCATAAATTTACGGCAATCTGAGCAGAACAAAAAATTTGGATAAGAAAAGGAGGAAAAAATACACATGGATCATTTTTAAGCCATATAAAAGAGAAACATTTTCAGTACAGGGAATCTTTTATCTTTTTAACAGTATCTAAACCCCATTTTAAAAGTTATAAGAACATTTAAGAATCCCCAAGTCGTAAGATAAAAATTTTATTTAAAAGTTTGTAACCATTTAGTTTCGAAAGAGCAAAAAAATTATTTCATTTTCTAGACTTAATAATTTGGGCAGTTATGCAATTATTCAAAGATATTGTTGCTATAAAATATATAAAATATCGAAGTGGTTTAAATTTTCATGCAAAATACATGCATAAAATTTGATGCTGGTATAAAGGAAATAGACACACCATAGCGCACAAGTGTACATCAGATTTCTATGAACCTCATATGAGATTCCTAACTCGTGTAGTAAAAATAGTTTTGAATAATTTTCAGCAAACATTTATTTGTAACGACACCTCTTCTACATCTATTCTTTATATTTGGTTCTTCAGATTTTATTGAGTTTGCGGCAACAGCAGGTAGCACCAATACTGGACTTTATTTTTTACATTTCTTAATTTACTAATATTATTTTGTTAAAATACATTTCTAGTACTATAAAGTATTAATATAAGACATTTCTAATCACGATAAAACAGTGTCATTTCCCTGTTCCAAAGAATTTGCTTAACCCTTTCAAAGACCGTGGGAAGATTACTTCCCACCTACATAATCTTACAAAATACATCTGTGGGAAGCGCGAGACCCATTATAATATATTGGCCTTGCTATTATGAGGATGGGAAGACTGATTTTTGTGTAGTCATCTATTGTTTGATCAATTAAATATAATTAGCACTTCTGTTTTGAAAGTTTGAAAACGTTGTGGGAAAAATAAATGGCCCACGAAAGGGTTAATTAATCCAAACGCACATACATTTTCTCATAGGATAATTTAATGCACAACCAATAATAAGTTTTCTCAAAATGCAATTTAGAATTCCAATTCACCTTAGTAGAAGGCTAGAAGAATAGAGTAACGTACATTTTACAAAAACGTTTCAAGAGATTCATATTCAATGATCACTGTACTGGAGCAAGCCTATTCAATTCAAAAGATTTTTGAGGTCCGGATTACATATCATACTGACGAGCCACAATGTATATATATATATATATATATATATATATATATATATATATATATATATATATATATATATATATATATATATATATATATATATATATATATATATATATATATATATATATATATATATATATATATATATGTATATATATGTATATATATATATATATATATATATATATATATGTATATATATATATATATATATATATATATATATATATATATATATATATATATATATATATATATATATATATGTGTGTGTGTGTGTGTGTGTGTGTGTGTGTGTGTGCGTGTGTGTGTATGAGAGAGAGAAAGAGTGTTTGTGAGAGGACATGCTGTGCGGGCACACAGGAGGTCGATTTGATTAATATGCTAACTGCAACTTAATTATTATTCTTAAACATCATTCTTAAACTACGATATTTTATTATACAGAACGATTTTAACGAGTAAATAAGTGCTTTTGTTTTTACTGCCCTTTTTTCGGCTGGAAGATAATATTTTTGTAAAGTTTTGTTAGTCCTTAATAAATAGTTCTTTCCATCAATTACTTTTCAGAATTCTAAAGTTGTTTGAAAAGAGAATATCTATCACTGTCCGAAAAGTCTGCGTGCTGTTACCGTTTGCAACGATATGTATTTGAGAAACTTTCTTCTACTAATGGGGCAGAATATGGGGATATCTTATATTACAGAGCAAAAATGTTTCAACCGATTTATTTTGGTTCAGGTTGACGTGTGGTAAGATTTTTGATAGGTTGAAATATATTCGCAGCCACACGGGGAAAGCGAGTATCCTTCATTGGGAAAAGGAATCGCAAATTGAATATGTTGCTTTTATCACATGTACATATTGACGTGGAATAAGTCCTTAAGACATTTGACGCATTTTTACACATGATGGCCAGTAATGTTACAAGTGGTTATTTTATCTATACATAAAACATTAATTGCACACATTGAAATGAACACATGAGAATCCTGACAGAACACCTTGTGAAGGTTAATTGACTCCTATGGAAAACTGGGATATTCATGACTATTTGAAACGTAAGCTAAGTTTCCTTCAACACACTAGAGGGTAACAAACAAATTAATAAACAAATAATTTTAAGACTAAACAAAAGATATCTGGAATAGAAACGTTTATTTAAAATATTGTCAAGTGTGTCCTTTTTATGATTTAGAAAATGTGTTTTACCACACATAAACTAATTTGCATTTTTATTATTGTAACACATATAGATTTCAATATGCAACTGGACTAACTCAATTCGAATTTCCGATACTTAAAAGCTTGTCTTATCTAGTCTTAAAATATATGTTATAATTGTATAACTGATTGCGGTGGAGCGGCAATACCCGAAAGATCTCATGAAGTTTAGAGACATGCTCAATCCTGAAAATTTAAGAACAGTCCAGAGTAGTTGTTGAATTCTTGTGTCAGGCGTAAATTACAACTTATTGGGGCTAATTTTAAGAAATTTTTAACGTTCTACAGTGCTTTAAATGAATCATGACATTTTAGAGGACGAAGGGGGTGGTGTTCTGTAACTTGAGTCATAGAGTGTTGATACTTCACATTAGGAGCGGACGGAACCTGTGTAACTTTTTCTTAAATCTAGGAAACAGTTACTAAACTTTAGTTTGTATCAACATTGTCCAAAAATGTAATAAAAATTTTAATAGAGAATAATAAAATTCTGTATAGTAGTATGAATATTTTTTATAGCATTCAATGGTATAGGGTAAATAGTTGAAAATGTAAAGAAAATGAACTTTCATTGGTTCATAAGTGTTAATCTAAAATGGTTGTACAATGCTGTTCGAAGAGGTAGGGTGTTAGTCTTGGGTATCAGAGCTCGTGGATTCGAATGCAACTGCTGATAAGGATGTAGCATGGACTGATGGCCGCTCGGAATGAGTTTTAAATTATATTTTGGTAGAATTATTCTTTTTTATAGAAAAAACGACCATAGAGTTCCAAAATCAAAATTACTTATTCTTGTGGAATCCCTATTGACAATCGCACCAACTGGAATATAGGTGAGCTTAACCATTTTGTGGATCTTGGGAAAGTTATTTCACAGCTATATAATCTTATGAAATACACTAGCGGGAAACGCAATACCCACTAAACACTAGGTACTATCCAGTATTATATCATTAGCTAATAGATGTATATTCCTCAAGAAAAACGGAAGGCATCTTGCAGCAGAACGCCTACGCGTCTTCTAACTATAGCACTACAAGTTTCTACATAGTACATAAACATAAGAGTGGATCAAAATAATACTTTTTAATAGAATTTCATACCTTACCTATGCAAAAAGATGTTTTATGGTATATATTGATGAAGAAAAAAATAAATTGTTAAATTTTATGTTAAGGGTTACTACAATGGGAATGAAGTTTAGGTATTTCAGCTTTTCTACGGCTAAAAAGTCAAATCAATACACATATAACGGCAATCCACTCTAATAAACCTTAGGGGAAAGCTATCAATTCTATAGTATTCAGGGGTATAATTAAGTACAGAGAACATTATGCATTGGCTAAGCTGTAGTTAAGATCCTGTAAATTAGACAGAAGAGGAGACTGCTGTTGAACGTATATTTCCAACAATACCCTAACATTTTCTATTATATTGAGATCCGGGATTTAGAGTAGCCAGGTAATATGTTGGAAGTATGATTGATGTTCAGACTCGAAATAATCTCAACGATTCTGTAACAATGTATTATTGCATTATTGTCCATGAAGTATTCATCACCTGCAGGATGAAAATGTAGCATTGCAGGATGCACTTGATCTACCAGTATGCCCAGGTATTGTGCGTCAGTGCATTTACCCTCAATGAACATCAAATGACCTCTTCCATACCAGCAGAACATGCGTCCCATCCTGCGAACAGGACGAGATATGACTTAATTTGGTTATTTAATCATGATTAAATGGAAATCATGGTTTGGTTTAATTAATCAGGATATAATTTTTTTATCTCCTAAATCAATGTATTTCCTTAGTGCGAAACAAAGTACAGCGTCATTTATTTGATCCCATAACTTTTTTTAGTCCTCTTTTGTTCTAACTTCATTGAAAATTGCATAAAAAGAGAAGATACATCAAATAGTGACCATAACTACGTAACCTTTAAATTTAATACAGAGATTAAGGAATATCATTTAAAAAGATTTAAAAGTAAATACGGAAGTTTTGGTTACTTCAAAACAAGTTTAGTAAGCTGGCAAATAAAAGTATAAATAAAATAGCTAAAATTCATACTAATACTCAATAATCACTTTCTTGATGGTTTTTATGAAGAATTATATGTTATTTGTAAAAGATACTTTAAATATAAAAATTTCCATGGAATATGATTAAACTGAACTAATGAAATGAAGAATTACTTAAAGAAATAAAGTAAATGCACTATACAAGAAGTTAAAAAAAACCAGGAAATCGTAAGAAAAAAATAAAATATAAAATGGAAAAGGCCAAATATTTAAAAAAATTTAATGTAAATTTGGGTCAAAGTTGGAAGAAATATTATATGAAAATACAGATCCTTTTGACGGTGTATTCAAAGTGTTTAAAAAAGGCACTAATAAAAATGCTCGCATGGCAAGAACACTATCAGAAAATATGAATATAGATTATAGTATTTGGGGATATAAATAGAAAAATTGCTGTCTTCACACTTTCAGATAATCAATAATTATATAAATAGAACAGAAAACAGAAAATTACGAAAAAATTAATTATTGGGAATTGAAAATGTCAGTTGAAGATCAGAATAGCAATAAAGCACCAGGCTCAGATCTAATAAATCCTTATATAATTAAAATATGTTTAAAGTAATAATACATTTTTCCTCGCACTCTATAACAAAATTCTAAATTTTTCTGATTTCCCCAAAATATGGAAAAAAGGCCATAGTTTTTTTCTTCTTAAAATATAATAAAAATCCATTTTTACCATCTTCTTACCTACTAATTTGTTTGCTGACAAACAAAATATTTGAAAAGGTAATTTATGATACCGTATCTTATGGACTAAATTACATGAACTATTTTAACTATTTTTAAAAATTGTTTTATGGAAGGTAAAGATACGATGCAATGTATAGATTTTATATTGAAGTATATAAAGAATAGGAAATCACTGTTTAAATACACCATCGTGATATACTTTGATATCTCTGGTGCCTTTAACAACACGGACTGGACCACAATAAAAAATATAATAGCTAACATAAATATAAAAGTTTACTTGAAAAGAATATTTTACAGTTATTTGAGCAACAGAACTGTTGTTACTCATAACATGAACCACTTAAATTTTCATCTATCAAATAGAACATGTCCACAAGGTTCATTATTGACCCACTGCTTTGGAATCACCTGGATAAAAAACTTCTTAATAATTTTGAAAAATAAAGATTACATTGCAGTAGCATACGCCGATGGTTTCGCCATGTTGATTTCAGCTAATTCCAGAAAATCACTTGAAGAAAATCTAATCAGAGCAATGGACTGTGTGGCTTCTGCACGTGTATCAAAATTTAACGTTTCAGATTCAAAAATTGTTGCTATAACCTTTATTAAAAATATGTCTAGACGATATCCTTCAATTAAACTCTACAATAAAAATATTAAGAACGAATGAAAACGATTTTAGAAATAACGTTAGATTCAAAACTTAGTTTTTTCACCACTTATTGACTATCTAAATATTGAAGTTACAAAACTAATAATTAACACTCACAGAATTCATAATGATTATTGGTGTACCAAATCAAACTTTCTAAATATATGGTATATTACAGTAGTAGGAAGAAAATTACTTTACTGAACCGAAGCTTGGTATCTCCATATAAATATACATGGTCGAAGAAAATTGCTTTCGATACAGAGACGTTTCATAATTAATATTTTCCATTGTTACAAAAGTGTTTCTACTTTAGCCATCTATATTTAAAAAGACATTCCTCCAATTACAACTACAATAGAATCGTAAGTAGAAGTATTTAAATTAAAACACGGAAACAAATATTTGGATCATGATGATTGCTACTTTCGTAAAGATCAAACTGAATAAAAACATGAAGAAAAATGGGAATTCACTGTCTTAGCATCATAATTTTCAATTATCAGAAGAAATTCAATATAATCATGCGATTGACTTAAAGGCTCTCACAGCCAACTCTGATGGTAGTAAAAGTGAAGAAGATATTGGTTTTGGTTTCATAGTATTAAAGGAAGGCAAACTTTTAGAGACAAGACAGGTAAAATTGCATATGCTGAATTCAGTTTTCTAGGATGAAAGACTAGCTATGTTATATAAAATTAAATGATTGCAAAATAATCCGGGTAAAGAAATTTAAATTTACACTGATAGTCTTTCAGTTATTCTAAACTTAAAGAACCTTGTTCCTAAATCTAAAATTTGTCAAGAAAAACAAAAAGTTTGTAACTATTTGAATGACAAAATTATTAAAATCAACTGGATTAATGTCACACGGCCACATAGGCCATCACGCTAATGAACTTGCAGATATTCTTGCTACATCTCCTCAAGTGGACTATATATCAATAGCTAATTTTGCTTATTACTCTCCGAAACTATAGAATAAAGTATATCCTACGAAACTGGCAAGAAATGTGGGATACGTCGGAAAACGGAAGAAATACATTTGAAATATTAAATAAAGTTGATTTTACTCTTAAGTTTTATAATGCAGTCATTATTTACTTTGTTACCAGTCATGAAAGTTTTTCCGCCTTTATTTACAGAGTAGGTAAAAACCAATTCTCCAAACTGTCCATGTGATCAATATGGCGACTACATCACTTTAGCCACAAATTCTTGCAGTTTCATAAATACAAAAATTTAATGAAGGGCTAATGAGTCTTTAGAGAACTATTATAAAAAAATTGACAATAATCGTTATGATCTAAAGAAACTTAAAGAAATTTATAATAAACTTAATTCCTGCTTATTTCTTCTCTTTTCTGATTTTTACTTTTTTAAACCTATTTATTTATTACTTTTTTTTGTAAATAAAATACTTTTATGTTAAAGAAAGGTAGTATATTTTGACAGATGGATAAAAATGTACCGTAATTTTGACTTATTATATATTGTAATTAAATGTTTATATTTAAAAAAAAATAAGAAAATGCATAAATATAGTTGGCATGTATTTCTGTACTATATTACTGATATGTTTGTATATTTTTGTGTTAATGTAAGTTGAATTATTTTTAATAAAGTAGGGTGCATGTAGTTTTTCCCCTCTCACCCCTGATCTAGGCTGCTGAAAACCTTGTGGTTGGCAGTGAGTGTGGGTCACTTCAGTTCTCTTTTCTACAGTTTCGTACTTCAAAACACCAATATAAACGAATTATGGCATTAAGGACAGAAATGAACGGTTTACATACATATACATATCCGGCTGCTTTGTTCCATCTTTACAAGTCTGTGTGTATAGTTTGCAACAAATTTGGATGGGACGAACCTTGATTGAAAGTTTCTATATGTTTAAGTGCAGTAGATTATGATTCTTTAAAGATCTTTAAAGATTGTTTAAAGAGTCTAATCTGATAAGACCCTTTCCATCCGGACAATACGTCACAGACGACGCTAACCCTATTTCTGGTTGATTGTGTTCGATCTCCAGTTACGTCTTTTGGACAAAGACTTTAATATCTGAATGTTGAATACGTTCAAAATGTTTGCTCTTGAGAACTAATAATTATTTTTGAGGCTAGTATGAGTTCTCTTGTGTTTACAATCGTGGCGTCTGCTACACCGGCTACAACAATAAACTCTTTTCCAAACGGTGAAAGATTTGTCGTTTTCTCTATTCTACAGCTTTTATCATGAAATGCAACCGGACTCTTATACTATCTTTCTGATGACGTTGCAACTACAACATAAATAAGCTTTGTATCCACACACAGATAATCAGCTTTTGTAGAAATTGCCAAATTTTCTAATTTGATGGTCTATGTGTATATATTAAAGATTTTAAACAATTTAATAAGTATTTTTTATCTTTGCAGTCACAGCTTAAACACTTAAATGATTGTTCTCACTGTTTTCCAACTTGGGAGATCATATCACTGGATGATTTTGATTGCCGCCTGAGACAATCTAACCAGTAGTTTGAACCATTCCTGATTTCTGCCCCTCATAATATAATGTAAGCTTTCTCTTACAATATATGCATGGCTGTAATATTTCCAACCTAAAATATATGAAATTGATTTATATTTTGTCGTACTCCTGGATCCAATTTAATTTAATGCATTCTATTTTAGCTGTTATTTCTTCTTCCTTCTTTTTTCTCCATTTTACCCACAACAGTATATATGTACAATGGGTAGTATGAAGTAGTTGTTCTTAGTATCATTCGCAAAAGCAAGAAGTAGATACCAATGCTTCATTAATAGATATTTCTATTCAGATATGCTCCTAAGAGTGATGATAATAACTGTTTCGTGCTGCCATCTAGACGTTTGAAAATAAATGAAATATTTCTAAACTTTCAACAAATACACAAATCTATCTGGAAGAGCTATTTAATGCTATTTTAAAAGAATTAGTATAGATGTATAATGCAGAAAAATGATTAGTTGTAATTTTTTGCATGTTCGTCAAAGGTTATGAATATATAATTTTAATATTGAAACAGTGGTATTATATCTGAGTTTAAAAAGCATGCGGTGTTCTTTCTAGGTCTATTTCTTATAAACAATTTTGTTGAAACTCAGTAAGAATAGCAACATGGCTATTTATCATCTAATAAAAATTATTTCTACTCTTCATATATATATATATATATATATATATATATATATATATGTGTATGTGTGTGTGTGTGTGTGTGTGTGTGTTTGAATGTTAAAAAAACTTTTTAATGTCCTAGTACATCTTTTTATCAATCAAACCTTATTTAATGATTCTTTTTTTTATTTATGAAAATCTTGCAAGTGTTTTTAAAAAAATTTAAAATCAATATTTTATAATTATTCGGTGTCTTCTTTAGTTCTATTTGTAATTAATACAATTTTGTTAAGACTCATTAAGAAATATCTGTATGATTTATAAGCTAATATACATCATATCTATGCTTTATTTATTTATACTAAGCTAGAAACGTCAAATGAGCTTTCTGATGCTTTCGTAGGACTTTTTAAAATTCTTCCTGAATGCCTTTTTGCAAAAATGCCTCAATGCCTTTTTGCAAAATATTGCTAGTTTTGTTGGAAAAAAATTTATAAGTATAAATAAACTTTGGAAATGAATTAGTTTCTAGTACTTAAAAAATATTTTGTACTTTTCAGAAAAATCAAATATTACCCTGTTTAAATTGTTTGGCAAGGGGATGGTCAGGCAGTAAACTAGATATTTATGTGGCTGCAAATTAGAAAATATATACGGTTGCAGTATATACGGTTATTGCAGTATATACGGATCATAATTTCTCGTCTTAAAAGTTTGCTCATGCTTCTCATTGCTTAGTTAATCTCATAAAATTATAAAATATGAAGTTCATCATCAGGCCATCAAGCTGATGTATTTTTTATTTTCCAATCCCAAAATATCTAAACATTCCTTTAACTCATTATTGATAAAATCGAAGATTTAGCAAACTGCAATAATTTCCTTCTAAATAAACATGACGATTTCGAAAGTGTCTTGTTAAAATGGCTTTTCCCTCCTGGCATTTGATATATATATATGTATCAAATGCCAGATATATATATATATATATATATATATATATATATATATATATATATATATAATTAAAATAGATTTCTAATTGTTCTCTACCGAGTTCTCGAATTTAAGTCCGAATACACTGGCGTGATATGCATATGAAAGGTTTTTCAGTAAGAAAGAGATGCATAAAAAAGCAAATAAGAATTAAATTCTATACCTGATCCTACTGAAAAAAATCCTAAAGATTTAATGAAATACTAACTAATTAACTAATAGGCATGTATATATATATATATATATATATATATATATATATATATATATATATATATATATATATATATATATATATATATACATATATATATATATATATATATATATATATATATATATATATATATATATATATATATATATATATATATATATATATATATATATATATATATATATATATATATATATATATATATACATGTATATATATATATATATATATATATATATATATATATATATATATATATATGTGTGTGTGTGTGTGTGTGTGTGTGTGTGTGTGTATACTATATACACATATGTACTAATTAACTTATTCTTATTCTTTGGTGTTGTTGATTTTTATTTTTAAAATAAGAAGAAACCGTATCAAATATTCTGAGTAATAGTATCTATTTTTTTGACAATTTTCAGTCAGTATTTAGGTTATATGTCAAAATAGAATTTTCTATTTTCTTTTTTTGATATTTATAATTCTCTTAAACTATTTTTGGTTATTTTCTAATAAAGCGAACTTTTTGTATTCTTTAAATTTTGAAGTTAACAAGAATTGGTTTAAAATACTAGCAAAGTTATTATAAAACTCTAGGTATTTTGTTTATAATGTCGTATTTCCTTTATTAGAAGTGTTTTTTAGAAAATTATATTTATAAATGCGATGGGTTTTTTAGAGCCGATTGAGTATAAAATTTTGCGCTATCTATTTTAAAATATTACGATAATAGGCAACAATTTATTTGCTTGATTATTTCAGTCTTTTTACCTATAACAAAGCAAATGATAATTTTTTTTAAATCACAATAAGTAATTTTGAAAATTTCTGTTGGGATCAAGGAAGAATGCTTCATTTTTTAGATAATAGATGTCGCCACTACGATTTTCTGCATAATCTCTTTTCTTTTTTATATTACTTTTTAATTTTTTAATATATCCCAAAAATTGAAAAGAGTCGGGGATTTTAACTGAATAACTTGTAGTATGCTTTGTAATCACTCTAATTCGTTCTAGGAAAATCCGACAATTCATAAATGCAGTTCTAAGGATGGTTTTGTGAAATCTATTGAGCGTAAAAATTCGCGGTATCTATTTTTAAATATTGTGAAGACGAGAATGTAATTATTTAATTTTTTAGTCTGTGTACCTAGAGAAATAATAAGTATTTTTATATTAATAAATAATTTCAGATATTTGTATTTAGAATCAAACAAGAATACTTTATCTTTAAGATAATACATGTCACCTCTGCGATTTTGGGCAATGTCATAATCGTTCTTTTCGCAATATTTGAAACATTGAAGAAACAGGAAGTAGAGCTGAATTACGACTTCTGATACTTTGCAATTACTGTAATTTGTGTAGGATAATCTGATAGTATTATACAGCTATCCGACAGTATTACAAATTAAATCATAATAATTATAAGTATGTTAAAAATGTGTTTTTCTATGAAAATTATTATTAATAAAACAGATGCGAAAATCTTGAAATAAACTCTAAATTTTGGCATGACATATAGTATTTCCCTAACATCTCTTCCATTAGATTTTTGATAACATTCATTTATCAGTAAAATGCTTCTACTTCTAAAAATAATTCTGTGTCACTTCCATATTCTGATGAATGCATATAATTCCCATGTTTCTCCATTCAGTAAAAAATTAATAATTAAAGAAATCGTATTTTCCTTTATCTAACTTTCTCTTGTTTAAAGCTTCCGACGAGATGTTTTCTGTGCTTGACAGGGCCGCAGTTAGAGAGGAGGGGACGGAACTCGATGGGTTCTATTTCCCGTTTCCCCCAAAAATTTTGGTGTTTACTGCATTGTATTTTAGCAAAGAAAAAAAAATCTGATGTGGACATCACATGAATTTTTTTTTACTCCAATCATAAAAATTTTGTTTTGGTATGAAGTAACATCAGGATTTTCATTTGTACATTGTCTTCAACATTCAAAGAAGATTTCATTTCTGAGGGTAACGGTGATGTGAGTAAAGTTCAAGTACTACTTTCTGGCGGAGACCTTAAGCATTAATAGTTGATATATGAGACATAGATAGTATATTCTAAACCGAAATAATTCGCTATTGCAATACTTATTTTACTCTCCGGTTCTACCTCTCAGAATTGGCTAGCCCTAATTGTAGTTGTGGTGATTCATTCACGCATCACTACCTGTGTGACTGCACCCTCACAAGTGATTGGCACTTCAAGCTTCCCAGACCAGACCTGAAGGATACTGGGCGGTTCAACTAAGTAACTACAAAACTGTCTCAACGTTTCCAGAGTGTTTCAATGTATTTGTATTCAAAGCTTCCACTGTAACGCACTGTATGTAATTTTCATGTAAATATCTTATTCACTTTCCATATATTTTAAACATATTTGTATGTAATGTATTTGAATGTATTTCTTTGCAATGTATCTGAATGTTTTTGTATGTAATTCTTATGAATGTATTTGTATTGCACTGTAGTAGTCTGATTTACGGTGGACTGTGCACCGTAAAACATAAAACACTTAAAACATTTCAAATCTTTGTTTTAAGGTAGATGGTGTCCCCTTCAATGCAGTCAGTACTTTTTCCCCTTCGTACAAGGCAATGATAATAATAATAATAATAATAAAATCAATACTATTTTCCATATTTAGTAGATTTTTATTTTTGTTTTCTAATAATCAACTTAAAAGCCATTTTTTAATTGTTTAATAAGCATTTTGTTACAAATGCATAAGAATACGATATTACAAATGTATACGATATCTTTGAGGGCCGTATTCCAGTTTAGTGGGCAATCCAATCACGAGTTATAATCGCCAAATTTTAGAACCCAGTTTTCTAGGAACTCTTGCTATTTCTTTTGGACTCTTTGAACAAAAATATAGCCAAAACATGGCAGCTGGGATTGAGCTAATAATTTCTAAAAACGATTTGTAACGTACTTCATCACCTGATAGTTTTAAAATAATTTAATTAAATAGCAACAGTGTTTTAGCTATATTTGCTTAATTATAACCAAGTGATGATTATATTTCGCTTAATTTCCACAACTTGAAATAATTCTGCATTGTTTTTAAAAGTGCGTTTACATACATTAAAAACCTAAGTTTCCATTTGTATTCACTTTACCAAGATTTTAAACCTTTTTTTGTTTGAAACTTGCTTTGCAATCGTGTATAAACTTAACAGAAGGCTAAACAATTTTATGCTAAGTAAAAATTACACTTTTTGTGCTGCACAAGAGCTGAAACACAAGGTGTAAACATCACTTGGCGACAATTTGGCAATCATTTGAACAAAAATATAGTCGACCCAGTAAACTTGAATTCCTACCTCTTTGATTGCATTGTTGGAGATCAGTACTAATAATAACCGTTATAACATTGAGATTTTTCCTTGTGTAGATATTATAGCAGTCCGAAACACAAAATATCAACTTTAACGGCTAATAGTTTTTCAGTTATGATAGACAATAATAATATACGCTATATTTAATTTTTTTGTTATAAACAGCGCTGATTGTATTCATAAGAGGAGGAAAACAACTAAAAGTTACAATAATTTTAAATACGAAATTTCATCATTTTACAGAAAATCGTTTTACAGTTATACCTCACAACTTTAATATATGTCTTATAGTAAATTTTTTTTTATATAGAATGCAGATTGATGTAAAATAAAAGAGCAGATGAAATAGATGTAATAATAGTCGTAAATAGAAAGTTTTAACAATTTATGACAAGTCGTTTTTGAGTTACAATCCACAGTGTTAATGTAAATTATATTTATATTTTTCGATATATAGAGATCAGATTACAAACACAAGGAAAAATATACAACTGAATGTTGTAATAGTCCTGAATACACAATTTCAACATTTTACAGCCAATTGTTTTTGAGTTTTTGAGCATACAGTATTAATATACGTTGTATTATAATTTTCCGCTACATAGAGTTCAGATTGCAATCAAAAGAGGAGGGCACAATTAAATATATTAGTTTAAAATATTATGTTAGTCTCAAATACCTTCAACGACGTGAATACTTATAGTTTTTTTTAGCTATGCACTGCAACATAATTAGTAGTTATAGTGAAATTTTTTATTATATATGAAGGGCAGATTGCAATCAAAAACAGAATCGCACAATTATATGTAATAATAATTCTAAATAAAAAACTTTAGTAATTTTTGTGTTGTGGCACATAGTGTTATTATGAGTTATATCGAAATTTTTCGTTATATAGAGTGTAGATTATAATCAAAAGAGGTGGAGGACAACTAGTCTCAAAAGAAATCAATTAATTATATTGTTAAATACAAGATTTCTGCCTCCTAAGGCAAACAGTGTTTTTAGTTATGCTCCACAGTGTTAATGTAAGTAGATTGAACATCTTCGTTGCATAGAATTCAGATTACAATGAAAAGAAAACGAGCACAACTATATATTGCAATAGTTTTAAATACAAGACTTCAATCTTCTATGGCTAATCATCTTTTAGTGAGTCAATCACATGTGTCACCTTCTTCATACTGATTTTCTTCTACCAGTCTGTCGAATGCTGGCAGCCGCTTTAGATATATACCGAAAGTTGATATAACGTTTCATGTAACAATTCCCAATGTCAGTGACACTCCAAAGTCCTAATGTTAATAGAGATCTTAAAGGAAAAGTAACAGCCTTTACCTCCATCCATGTTAACAGATTGTGTAGGGTACATTTCGCAGCGGAACTGTACCGGGAGCGGGCGTTTTACGAGTAAATTTAGTTATTCAGTTAAATATCAATAGATTGAAAATTATTTAATTATACATCAGTTGCATCGACTGATGTAAAAACTAGTTTTTATTTGTCTAAATTTTTCCAGAATCTATGTAGTAGACAAGTACATTCGGCTTCGTTTTCCTGTATATACCGTTATTTTTGTACCCACAAACAAACCATGTTGTTACACTAACTCGTACTAGTACGTGACCCACGATCAAGTATCAATCGTTAGAAAACGTACTAGTTCTAAACGTACTATTGTCCTGGTCGGGACACAAGTTTTTCCTTTTCTTTGGCGCTCATCCATGTAGAGAAAAAGAATTCTTCAAAGTGAGGGGGAGGGATCGTAATGCATGGAAAGTTTAAATGCATTCAATTATTTTTTTTCATTAAATTTACAAATGCATATTTCCGAAATTTTTTTAAACATTTCTATTCTAGTACAGCTAAGGTTGTTTCCTTAAGCAAATTTGATTTATTTAAAATGTTTTAAATTTTTATTAATGATTATACTGAAGATTTGTATTTAAATTCCAACACAAAAAAAATTGAGAATAAGTAAACATAAAACACAAATATTTTTAAAGAGGATATTTTCATACACAAAGAATATACGAGCCTAACAATTTCGTGGGAAATTTTCTTACCTGTAACTTCCTGGCTACGATTTTTCTTCACCCGTGGTAAAATATAATGTTCTTTAGTCGGTAACCTTTGTCATACGCATGGACACGAAGTAGTGTCGTGGCACAAGTACCGT
This sequence comes from Pardosa pseudoannulata, assembly GCA_032207245.1. NCBI lineage: Eukaryota > Metazoa > Arthropoda > Arachnida > Araneae > Lycosidae > Pardosa > Pardosa pseudoannulata. The sequence goes on along the minus strand of CM063501.1, from coordinate 185,208,745 downwards.
GATAAGAGAGTAACCTCATATACACAGTAGACTGATTTTAGTGAACATATGATGTAAAATATTTATCAAACTATAGCAGAAAACTATTATTATTATTTATTTAAATAAGTTGAGAATAGTGCAAAATTGTGCTTAAAATAAATCAAATTTAAATAAATTAGTATTCTAAATTCATAGAGAGGAAACAACGTTGATGAGACTATGTTGGTGTAGGTTTAATAAAGGACAGTTTTCCTTAGTTTCTCTTTGTTGGGATTAAGGCGATTGTCTACGTTTGTAGTTCAAAGTCCTATCGATTAGATATAGAACCCGTTATCTCCTTATCCACACTTCAAGCACTCCAGGAACTTCATTTTAATTACCCCGTCAACGGTCCAGGACGTATACGTTTGTAAATAATTTAAAAATTTGAGAAAGTATATTGATATGAGTTTGTATCAAAAAATAATAATTTTTGAACATAAATTTTTTAACTCGGTGGATATATTATGCCCGACCTATTTATTCTCGATTTAAATGTATTATAAGTTCTGCTTATATGGAAAATGTCCTCGACTAATGAAGAGGAAATAAACAAGTGAAGATATTTAAAATGTTACTAAACCAAACGAAAACTTCTGTAGTATGTGATACCCGGTGCGGTTTCATGCGGATTTAAGAAAGTTGGAATGAAATAAAATGAACTCCCATGTGTTCTACAATATTTTTATAGCAAAGGTATTACATACAAAGTTGTAAGGTTTGGCTGTACTTTGGGTTGGAGTACAAAAAGTCCATATTTTTGCTGCTTAAGGAAATGACACCTCAAACTACTGCTTACAGACAAAACCAAAAGACACAATGAGAGAATGTTAGGAATACTAATTCTCCATACCCACAGTTTTATAAGGGTAGGTTCAATATATAAATACAGAAATCATGTTTAGATATCCAATTTTCATCCTGATATTTTTTTGTTACTAGTGAGTTTAAAATAGTTATGCAGTTATTAAATATATTTACTACAAATAAAAAATTTCGATTTTCAGTTTAATTGTTAATTAATATTACTTAAACTTCTTTTATATGCATAAAAAGGGTACTAGACAATGTTTTAAAATTATTTTGATAAATTGAAAAATTTATGTTCAATCGCATTGAAACTTTAAAAATTTCAGACCGTCTCTCACTTTCTTCGGTATTTCATTCAGAGCTCAACAATAGATCAACTTTTATTTTGTTGAAATGATATTAGTTTAGCCCAAGTTATTTAAATCTTTTATAATCTAATTTTAAATCAACGACAGTTTCTTTTACATATCTGAAAATATCGTAATGTTGTTTTGATGGTAAGAAGTCTGTGTAGCAAGGGCAAATCAACCATAGTTCTAGACTTCTAAAAACTTCTGAATTCCTATTGTCAAACTACTAGTTCTGTCAGTGAGGTACCGTTTCGCTACTAAAGGATTTACTACTTCGTTATGGCAAGTCGTATAGACTTTTATGGAAATAAACAACCGAATTGTAAATAATGTGTGTCCAGAGTTTTCTTACTTCATTTAGACGTATTTAGACGGTAGTTTCAGAATGCTGTTGGAACATTTTGCTTGGTGGACCTGCTTTAATTCGCAGGTGTCTTTATGTTTAACAAAATAATAATAATAATAGTATTACATTAAGATTAATAAACAAGAGTAACTAGGACTAGATCATTTGTCATTTTAACTTCCCAACCAAATTACATAGCAAGTATTTACTTATTGTTTGTTCCTTTTTTTTTCTTTTCTTTTTTTGGTCAGCCTTTCTTCCAGAAATAATTTCTTACATGTGGTTGAAGCAATAAATAATGCAATGCCATTGAGCGGGACATAGAACTCTTCAAAACAGTACCACACTTTATAATTAAGCATTAGCAAGAAAAGACCGAATTTTTTCCTAATGTGGTTATTCCCGAAACTGGGTGAATCTTTCAAAGAAACCGAAGGTCGAAGTTGGCGTGTGGTGAATTTTTCTTCGTCTGCTTGACACCCGTTGGTTTTTATTTCTCGGACTCGTCATCCTTGAGCTTCTGTGCCCCAAGGGATTCCATACACCACAAAGCCATAAGTAGCTGGGAATTTTGGAAGTTGTTTGGTATCATATATCGCCATCTAAGAGGCAAATGTATTTCTATGATAAAGGAAAGTCTACATGTCTCTGAGTGATTTTGATAAAATGAGTGGAATCAATAGCACATGAACATTACTGTAAGTTGTGTCTGAAAAAGTAGCTACTTTAAAGGGTGAAACTTAGGACTATGCTATTATGACAAATTTACAAGATCAGTGTAACTTAGTGGCTGCCGCTACTGGTTTGCACGACAAAACAAGTAATTTATTAAAACTGAATGCCCTTGTAATTATAATAAAGAGGTTTCAACGTGTCGACTACGTCTTATGTAAATCGGAGCAAACTTTAACGGTATATTTCTGGTGTCACGTAAGTCACAGTCTATTATGCGGAATTTGCCTACAGAAAAAAATGAAGAAAGTTTGAAAAATTAGATTATGAGGCACAACGTTACGTAATTTTCTTTTATAGTAACAAAATAGGAAAAACAGTATGTCATATTTCCACATCAACATACAAATGAATTGATTGGTTACATTCTGGGGATATCTCTGTCGATAAAAATGTATTTAATACTCTAATCTTGCGTTAGATTCATCAGATACACGACTTCTTACGTCAGGGGTTCACAATCAAAGTGAGCTTTACAAAATGTTTTAAATTAATTTTAGGAAATGCTTAATAACTGGAGTACTTTCTATCATATATACGCATGGCTACATATTAAGCAAAAGTTGTTAACATTCAAAATAATTCCATTGAATAAAAGAAAAAATATCCTGTCAGACAAAGTTCATTATAGTTATAAACACCTAATGAGATAGATTGCCCATATATGTTTCTATTTTTTAATCGAAATGTTTGTAGTAAATGGTCAGACGTTTGCTTTTGAGTTTTGAATATTTATTAACTCCCAATTTGAAAATCATTTGTAGGAAATTCTGAAAAGCCAATTATGTATCTGACCATATACGACATGATCCTCAGTATACAGTCAACGAAAATAAAAGAAGCACATTATTCTTTTATTGTTCAGTTTTGAGATTTTAAAAGCAAAAAAACGAAAAAACACGTTAGGATATATATAGATTATACCCAATAAAATGTTAAACTGAAAATATGTTTTAAAATTTTATGAAATTCAGATTTTTATATAGTGCAAGAGTTTTAGTTTCTCCCTGCTTTTTCCATATCCATCTAAGTAAGTTCTATTTTGTTTAAATGTTGTGTAATCTTAAAGTTATTTATGCAAAATATTTATTGATAGTGTTATTTGTTTCAAAATGTGTCAAAAATTTTCACCTTTAAAATGTTTCAAATAGTACGATAAAAGCTCGGTGCACGAGCATTACTTTGAATGTACTCGTAATATCTCGTATATTGCAATGAAAAACTACTTTGATCCCATAATTTGATCACAGTAAAACATATACATTTCAATCTGAGGGAAAAATTTATACAATTCACAAAAATTGGTATAAGGGGTTTGGGGGCACACACACACACACAAAACAAAATGGCATTATTATTTTATAATCTTTTCTTAACTATAAATATTAGTAAATGAAATAAAATAGACTCCATGTTTTATGATAATTACATCATCAGATTCTTCAATTTTTGTTTAGTAATATTTACCCACTCTCTCTGTAGGAGTTAGGTGTCCCTATAAAATATTGTCACATATAAATTATTTTGTGTACTAAGCAGCTAAAATAAAAATAAATTTAATAGTGCAGGTATAGTGTATAAGGTTTTATTGGTAACTGGAAATTGTTACTTGAGATACCGTCAAGGAGAATTTAAGATTAATTGGTTAAATTATAACTAGCATTTCATTAACTTATTTAATTAATGTTCTCTAAAATAAGAATTTGATACACAATTTTAATTTAACATACATTTTATTTTAATGAATATAGTAGTTTTATGTGGCATATAGTTCAAAACAGTTAATTCCTTTTTTGCACACTATTAATTGGTATATGAATCGATATTAATTGATATATAATTGATATATATGATCCTTCTTGGTAGAAAAGTGAGTATTCAAAATTATAAAAAATATCTATTAGTTTACACATTTATTTAAAATTGGTCACTGACTTATATAAGGGATATATATTCTATTGGTATGAGTTAATATGGCATTCCTAACTTTCTGTGGCTCTGAATCGTGATAAAATTGTATATTGGAAAGGGTGCTTTGATGGCAGTGTAGACATAACGGTTAACCGAGGAGTCAGACTCATCACCAATAAGATTCTACTATGCTACAATTAGGGTACATCTAGAGCAGTGGTACTGAACCTTTTCTAGACCACCGTCCCCTTTAAAACAAAGAATATATTCTAACGACCCCTTTTCCATAGTAGTTAATTAAATCAAATATTGAAGTATTGTTGCACTTTATCTACATATATTTTGTCTGCCTATCTATTTATTAAGAATCACAAAGAGGAATATAACTAAAATGGCCATCAAATGTAGGAAAAATTGCTTATTAAAATTTTAAAAATAATCACAAAACCAACAAGGGATACAAAAATAATGGGATAATACCACCGTGGTTGAGTTTGTTTGATGACTGCCGAGATGGGTGAGGCTTGTGAAGTTTTAATGATATATTTATGTTTCAATTTCTTCAATATCATTTGTAAATCTCCTATGTACCTTTTCTTAGACAGTCAACTACATTGAGCCCACGTTCAACCAAATACGATGAAGAAAAGGCGTTTAAAATATCTCAGCTCTACCCCAGGTGGGATCAAATCGCAGTCCGCGAAATTTATAGTTAAAAGACAATCGCATTTATTAGTCGAAATACATTATTATTCGATTTATTGATGATTTTTATGGATATCGCGTCTACTGAGAGCTCCCCTTGATTGTCCCAACGCTCTCATTTGCGTATGAACCAGCTACCACCCCCCCTGGAAGGCTTGCATCCACTGGGAGACGGTACCGCCTCAGATGAGAACCTGTGATCTAGAGCATCACATGTCTGAAGATTCTATGATTAGAATGGCTGTTATTGTCCTTCTAATTCCTCCTCCATTCCCTCTTTTATGATTATAATTTTTTCCCCATTAGTACACGCCTACTTACAGACATAAGGACATTGATGTCAATTTGGTTGGATAAATTTAGTATCTACTTGGCGTGTAGATAAACTCTGGTTGGGGATGATTTTTCTTTTCAGTAAAGGTAGTGTAGCATCAGGCTACTGGAAAACTTTTAATATGTATTTGTTTGTATATTACGGCTCGCTCTGACGTCAGTCGAACGTGTTCTTTGCTATCTGGGGGTGTCCCCATACTTCCATTCTCTCCTTCCTAACCTCTAATCTAGAAAAGACAGAGAGAGGGGTGTGGGAGATTTCGAGTGACGTCACGAGGGCCAAGCGTCGTTTGGTGTGGGAGAAGACGCTGAGAGTTGTTGTCAGGCGGGCGAGGATGAATGAGCGGTGCCGAGAATGTAAATGATGTAAATATTTGTATATACCAGAATAAATTCTTCTTTCATCCCCACCTCGCTTGTGTTCGATGTGTCATCCTCATGAGGCCTATGAAGAACCCTGCTCGACCATAACGCTACCAAAATTACCTATTTTAGAGCTGTGACGTTACAGTAGATAGTAATCCTATAAACAATCTCCCAATCTTTCAAATTTCTGCTATTATGAACTATTATATGATTTGGATCGATATTTTTGGATTTTTCGATCCTTGTACTGGAATTTACTTTTATGGCAGGAACTCCCCCTGACATGAGGATTAATAGCTATATCTAATATAAAACTTAACTTTAGAGTACTGTTTTTATGTATGATAACAACCACTTAGATTTCATTAATTCTTCCTATGCGGTGGCTCTTGCTTTTATAGTTTTTGCCACTACCAGTAGCAGAAAGTAATTGGCTATTTTATTAAGGGAGCAGCGTATAGGCGGTTAACATTACTCCCCAGGACAACACAAGAAATTAAAGGGTTTGCTCGAAATTTAGAAGCAGGAATCAAGCAGAAAACATCCGTGTCTGGTAAATTACGATGGTTTATATTTTGGATATCTTTAATCTCATGCAACATATTCAAGCCCAATGGCGCTGGGGTAGTGCTTCGCGTTCCCTTGAAACAGGTCCGAGGTTCGATCCTCGGGCTGGACAAAGTTGACTCAGCCTTTCATCCCTTCAGTGGGTAGAGAAACTAAGGACCAAGATTGCTTGGGAACTAAACATTTGGGGATCCACGTAAGGTTAACCAACTAACTGGAACATATACATTGCACTCCAGGGACTTTGGTCTTGGAAATGGAGATTAGCACTGTAAGTCCTAGGGGCTGTTTATCCGAGAAGTTTAATTTAAAACAACATATCCATGCAAATTAATGTTTTGATCAATGGAAATATAAAAAAGAAAGCTAAATATTTTAAGAACACAGTGAATGTTACATTGTTCTTTATGAAAATTATTAACTTAAATTTATGAAACTTGTATACATATACATAAAATAATTAAGTAATTAAAATAAATAAAAATAAAATATTATAATTATAATAAAATAGTTATAATAAAAACAAATATCACTTTAAATGTATTGTAATTATCAGATAACCATTTTAAAAATTTCAATTTTTTAAATACGCTGTTCATTTAAAAAGCTTTTTGAGAACTAAGTTGCAATTTTTTCTTTTATTTTCGCAATATCATTACTTAAAAAGTCTTTCAAACATATTTATGTATTGTTTTGTGTATAGAGTAAATAATTAATATATAAAAAATATTTTTACTTCTGTACTTAGAAGTTTCACGAAAAATTCGGCCTTTCGGTATCTAAATTGAATTTTAATAATTTTATTAAAGACAGAATATTAAGACGGATACCTAGATTTAATTTAATATATATTAGGAAAGTTTGGTAAACATTTTGTGGGAAATTACTAAAAATGAAGTCTTTAGGAACATTTTAACAATTAATAAAATTCTATAAAATTAATGCAAAAATGTTAATTGATGTTAAAAAAGTAAAAAGTAAAGTATAAATAAACTAAAATTTTTCTTAACATCAATTAACATTTTTGCATTAATTTTACAGAATTTTATTAATTGTTAAAATGCTCCTAGAGACTTCATTTTTAATAGTTTCCCACAAAATGTTTACCAAACTTTCCTAATATATATTAAATTAAATCTAGGTATCCCTCTTAATATTCTGTGTATATATATATGGTCTAATTACATGTATATATATGATCGAAATTATGATTTAATAATTTATAAAAACACATTGTAATGTTCACCATTAATTTAAGTATGATCTGTCTGTAATATAAAGACAGTAAAAGTTGAAGACAGGGTAGATTACTGTATTGACTAATTAATTTTTTTCACAAACTTCCGAAAACAGAAGTTATTTAGTAGTAGCTGCAGGTATGATTGTGGCACAATCTTCTCTCAAACAAGAACGACAGGAAGTCTAAACCTGATGTTTCGCCACTTGAGAAAGTATTGGTTTAATTTTTTTCCAACCTTCTGTTATTCTTACTAAAATGCAGGCTACGTCTCAAGTCTTATCTCTTTTTTTATTTCACCATAAAGAAATTTTTTTTCAGAATCACATACATAATAGAAGTTTATAAGCTGAGCGTTTTGGTATTTTCTGCTTTTCGTAGGTACACATTTGACTATGTTGGGGTTTGCTCTTAAAGGGACATATGACTCTTAAAAGTCTAAAAAATCTAAAAACAACATTTTCGGCTTCTTATACCTTGAAAATTGACAGTTTTACAAACATATTTTTTACACAGAACAAATTATTATCTTTACATACATATCTCATTCATTTCTGAAACAAAAAAATATTTTAGCTAGAAAGTTTTAAATAAGAGGCAGTTGTTAAGAAAAATGATATGAAGTTATATGATGATAAGGGACACTTAGTTGTTAAGAAAAATGATAACAAGGTATATGATGATAAGAGACACTTTTTTGTTAAGAAATATGATATTAAGGCTAACGCTCATGGTTATTAAAAAATATAATTAAGTTTAAGACAAACTTATTATTATAAAACATACTACAATATTTCAAAATAATTTTGAACTTAAATTTGTATATATTTAAGATACAAATATATATTTTAAAAATATTTTTTTTAAATGAATTTTATCCTTAAAAATTTATCATTAAAAAAACCTTATTTTGGGAAATAAACAAGAAAATTTAAGTTCAATCGGAGGAAAATTATATTGTATACAACTTGTAAAAATTTTATAAAAAATTTTAAAAACTTTTTGAGATAACATGCACGTTACATGAAAAAAAAACCCAATTTGAGAAAAATGAAATTACAGTTTTGTAAATTTAAATTTAAGTTTTTGTAAGTTCACAGTAGCAGGTGACACTTTTTATTCAAAACTCTTCTCAATATTGGATTTTTTTTAAGCGGATAGTTTTAAAATGTTTAGAACTGAATTCCTTTTCATATATTTTTTTCGAAAAATCGATTTTTTTTGTCGGTTTAACAGTCGTATGACCCCTTAAATGTTTAATCGATGCCTATGAAACACACAGAGTAATGTTTGGTTTGGGCTGTAATTAATGCTTTCGTTCATAAACAACCAAGAAAATTTATTAGTATATAAAACATATTATCCCTTATGTTCACAGAACAAGAACTGTCTCTCTTTGCCTAAACAATAGCTTAGAGAGGGAGAACGTTCGAATGTCGAAAATTAGTTTATTAATTTGCATACATTAGAACTCCCTAAAAAATTCTAAAGACTGAACGAACGAAAAGCGGAAATAAATTTTACAACTACGCAAGCTTGAAGCAGTTTGGTTTGAATGGTCTTAAACCCTATGATGAATAGTTTTTTCTACAGGAGGACTAATTGATATGAATATCCTATCAAACAAAAGTAACGAACTCAAATTGAAATCTTCTCGATTTCTCATTTTCCAGTGTATTTGGAATCTGATAATTCTAAATTTTTATATAATTTTCTTTCATGTTTTAATAACCGTTTTTAATGAGGTAGTGAAACAGCGTAATTTGGAATCAAAATTCTACATAATAACTTACATTTTACCTCTTATCTATTTGGATTTTTATGTTTGACATTTTTGAACTATTTTATGTAAGAGAAACTTTTAAAATGACTTCCTATTGAACATTAACATACAATTTAAATAAGAAAATATGAAGATGTATTCAAAAAATACTAACCAAACTATACTACAAGTATACCACTTTGAATCTCTTTCCCTGCTTATAATAACAACTGTTTTATTCATAGGTCTCAAAGATATTCTTTCTCTCTATATATAAATGAATATAACTACACATTTCGGAAGGTTTTGTCTGGCTTTAAGCACTACAGAATATTTTTCTGAACTTGAGACATCATAAGACCAAGAGTTACAGTTTTCTAACGGTTATGAACATCCATGATAGGAGTGGGATTTGAATGCACGAACTCCGTACGGAAGAGCAGCAGTGATTGTTCGGCCAATGTTCCTCTATTTGTTTATAAAGCACCAAGCTCTAATCAGAGTCTTTTTGATTCGAAGACCACAAAGGTAGTAATTGTGTTACGCAGCAAGGGCTTTACTTCTCGAAGGTTGGGTAAGGGTCTGCTCTTCCACACTCAAATTCATGAGTTCGAAACCCACTGTTCGTATGTATACTAGTAGACGGTCGGAATCTGCTTCAGACACTAGGCCCTTGTCTTATTACCCTCGGGTAGCAAAAAATAGACCGAAGTGCTCCAAACGGAACCAGGCCTACCAGAATGGGACATTATATATCTGTACCTCAATAATAAAGGGCACTATGCCACAAATTTCAAATTCTACAGGAGATGATAATACAGATTTTTACACATTTGATTGAATAAAGCCGTTTTTTTAATGCTTTAAACATCTTTGATGTAATATGGAAAATTTAGTGTCGGTAAACATACGAAAATAGTAGAAATAAGAAGTTTATGTCTAAATGGGAGTCTTATATATCTATTCATAGTTTCTCTTTTCCCATTTGCGAAATCTCTAAATTTTAGAAAATAGAGGTATGGATTTTATTACATATTACTCTTCGGTACATAATAGTCGTATACATAATAAAGGAGAACATATTTTGCACGAATATGTAAAAATCTCAAATTTTAAGAAATGACGCAACGCCCATTATTTTCGATGCACACACATATAAAGGATAACTTTTAGAACTCATAATAAAATTTAGTTGTTTATTTAAGCAATACTAAGACTAGTAATTATGCAGAGCACGCATGTCTAAAGGCCGCCAAATTTCTATGGCGATAGATGATATTAAAATGTTCTTACTAAAGCTTGGTTTTAAAAATATAGAATTTTTCTAAAAATATTTAGAGAGAAAATATGTTTTTTTTGTTTGCTTCTTTCTTTCAGAACAAGGGATAACTTTGATAGTAAACTTTGGTTCATACATTTTTTTCTATTTTAAAAACGTATTGATTTGAAATATATTAAGTCGTTTGCAAAGGAATGTTTACATAAAAGTTTCAGAAATGTTAACCTAAAAATCCAATCAGATTTGTAATAAGAGATAAGATGTGAGTGATGCAGTATAATTTGGAGTCCAAATTGCATTGTTTTTCTATGTTACTAAAAATAATTATTGAAACTTGAAAAAAAAATTAATAAATAATTTTATATTATCAGATTATTGTAGTGGCAAATAAATATACAAAAAAAAACTCAGAATCTGGGAACATTTTGTTACTTTTTTTATAGGATATTCACTGTAATAAACTTAAAATATAAATATATTATTTATTTTTTGATACCCGATCAATGATATGGTTCATTCATATAGATTCAATAGGAAGCTTCTATGCATCGATCTAAATCATGATTCTACTTGGCATTTGTATTGATAGGGGAAGAAAAATATTATCTTGCACGTAGGCGGCAAGAAGGCTAGAGCCGTGATTGATCTTAGGCATTTGGAGAAAATATCACGAGAAAAATATAACTAAAAGTATTCACTTTTTCCTTACAAAAATCTATAATTTTTCTTTATAGTACAGAATTTCGCATTTCGAAACTTAAAAATCTTTAAGTTATACAATATAAGGTAGTTAATAATTTTCGAAAAGATATTACAGAAATACACTTAGAATAATTCAAATAGTCATAAAATGCAGAATATTTAAAACCTAGTAATCTTTAAATTATACGATATATAAGATATGTAATTAGTAATTTTCGAAGAGAATAATTTAAGTATTCATAAAATGCAGAATATTTTTGATTTGGAAATATTTTAAAGTTATTATTAGTAGTAATCGTCTATTACAAGAATTATAGAAATAATTATATGTATCTGAAACTGATAGATACTTTAAAATTCTTTTCGATTTTTTCTGAGTTGTATTTTACAATTTCATAAGGCATATAAAATTTTCTATTACATTTCGCCCAGTTGAATGTCCAAGGTTGATTTAAGATACAGTGATTTACACGACTTTCACTACATACTGTATTTAAAAAAATCCTGTTTTTATGAAATTTTTAATTATGTATAGTAGATATTTTAAACAGCTTGAACTTATAAAAATTTTTTATTTAAACTATATCACATGTTTATCACTGAATTCAAACACATACATCTGTCTTAAAAAATTAAATTAATGAAGTTATTTATGACGAGTTTTATAACATCTCTCACTAGTAACAACTTAGTAACTAAAGTAAATAAAAATTAATATGGAAATGGGAAGTATGTAATTCTATAACGAAAGGCAGTACTTAATTCAAAACTAATACAGTGAGATTTATTGCAGTAGCATTTTACGGCAAATGAAATCACTTCATATAAATGAAAATGTCCGCAACTTTGGTGGACGTAAAATATCTTACTATCACCTTGTTTCTAAAGTATATCATTTTCTTCAAATGATGGTTCTGATTTTTGTCACGATCCCATAAACCTTTAGGTGTCTTGTGTATGGAGTATAAGCTCTCCCCAAACTGAGTAGAAAAGCGGTTCAACCTATAAAAATGAAAGTGGGACACACCAGGCTGTGAAAAGAAGTGCAAATAAGACGATGGAAAGAAAAATACTTCTCATGTTTTGATTTTTTCTTTTTTTCTTTCTTTTCAACAACCTTAGTCTTTCGAAAAAAGAAAAAAGAAATGAAAAAGTTGAACCTCATATTTTTTATTACTAACATGTTGAAAGAGAGAAGACAGGTAAGGATATAAAAAAGAAATAAATTGAATCTATAACGATAACATTTGTATAAACACATTCAGACTCCAAAAACAGTGATAAACCTGTTAAGGTTTTATCTTACGTCAACCAAAACTCGTTGAAAAGAAACATATTCAATTTAAGATTACTTTTCCTGAAAAAGAATGCGTGGATTTTTCATTTAATAGCTAAAAATTTCCATCCTGTCGAGTAATTTTGTATAGAAGATAATCTTCGGAAAGTTTGACGAGCCAGACCTCCAGACCTCAATCCTATAGAGCAGAATTTGCGAAATTTATGAAGCTTCAGAGTAACCGCACCGATATTTAAATCCTATTTTGAGCTATAAAAGAGGACAGAATTAAGAACTTTTTCCTAAATATTTCATTTATTTATTGCCAAATGTATTTACATACATTTATAATAAATCTGAAATAAATTCTAATAAAATTACCTATAAAAAAGGAAATCGAAATTGTAAAGTAAATAAGAACAAAAAATGTATCATAGATTGTAATAAATTTGAAATTAAAGAACATATTTTTCATCAGATTTACTGGTGATAATGAGAAGGATAGTTAATTTTCTTGCAATGAAAAAGATTTTTAATGTAATTGTCTAAATTCTTACAAGATAATCTGTCTCTGTACTTCTTTGCATATTCCAGGAATTGGGGTAAAGAAATCTCTATATGGCCACGAAGAGTGGTCTATTAAAAAAAGGGCCATCTGCACTTCTTAAAAGATGATTTTAGGGATCCAATATCACATTCCTATTCCCCAAACTAATAAGTGGCTCCTTCAAAGACATGAAAGAGAGTTCGGAAATGACAGCCCAACGAAGCAGTTTCCCCCACGCCTTGGATGGGTAGCAGATTTAAAGGCAAATAGGAGAGAACTAAATTAGTCAAGGAAGTGGTCAGCAGATAAAATATCTATAAAATGTACTTAATATCTATGAAAATAATCAAATAATCAAATAATATTGTATATACCACAAGAATTACAATATTTTTTCATTTAAACATTTCGGGAATCCAGCAGGAACCGCTATTTGGCCACCCCTGGGCTAGAATGTAAAAACTTTGTATGTCGTTCACTGTATTTGGCTGATCGTGAACTCAGATCAGTAGCTGAATCTGTATTTGATTTATTTTATGCTTGTTTTTAAGATTATGATAAACTATTTTTTACTTCCTTTTACAGCCGCTTCTATTTTTCTTTGTGATTCTTAATGGATAGTTAGGCAGATGAAATAGATGTTGATAATATACAACAATATTTTATTATTTGGTGTAATTAATTATTATGAAAGAGGGGGTGTTTAAACATTCTCTCTTGTAAAGGGGACGGTGGTCCAGAAAAAGGTTGGAAAACCCTGTTATTGAGCCTCAAAATAAATTTTTATCTCATCGGCTACTGCGTACTTTTGTATGTACAGCATAACAAATAACACAGGCATACATAATTTCCCATAAGTTCTAGTTCCATCAAAATAAATCAATTTTAGTCTGTAGTCAGCCCTATGATTAAAAACATCGTATCATAGGGAAAAATAAAACTTGTGTTCTGGAATATAATATAAAGTACAAAACCAACATAAGTAAGGCACAAATAGTTGAAACCTGGTCCAAACCATCAAACCTTCGCTACCATAATGGTCTATTTATCTTCACGACTCCTGGTTAAACTGCCAATTCTTAAAGGGAGTTCGTAGGAAGAAAACGAGGTGCCTGCTATTCAATGTCCAAGAAATCCAACCTTATAAAAGCGGATGTTTGATTATAATGAAAAATGTGAAACAACTAAGACAGTAAAATTATGAAAAAAAATTAAGATGTGTTACGAAAAAAATCATTTAACTTAGAACACAGGTATCAACCTACAACTTAAAATTATCTTAAAACTCTATTTCATGAAATTAATTAATAATATAGGAATCTTTTTAATAAGAAAGATTAATTAAGAATATTTTTGATAAGTTCAAAAATTCAATCAAATTTTCAGAAAAGTATAATTAGAATAACGATATGACTAATTAGTCACAAAATAAAAATGTTTAATCACCTGAATACTATTAATTCATTTTACAGAAAATGTAAGTATATATACACACAGAAAAAAGAGGCTTATCTTTTGAGTAGAAATTTAAAATCTTACAGACCATGATATAACAAAATTTTCAATTCTTTTATATTTTATTCTAATCGATTAAGAGAAATAATTTTATATAAGAGTTCGAAACAGATTTAAAATATCGCACGGAATTTTGTATAATTAAGTACTCAAAAGTTATGTTTGGTAAAGTAGACATTTTTCTGCATGGACCGAGGTACATTTCAAAAGTATGAGACATTTGAAAACTAGACGTTTTCAACTTTCTCCGGACCATTTTACAAGAAAAAAAATTGAATGACTCTTCTTCCTAATAGTCAATTATACCAAAATATTTAAATATTGTTGCATATTATCTTGTATATCAATTTTTATCTGCTTATATATTACGTATCAGCATCCATATTGAATTTTTTATGAGTTAGGGTTAGCAAAATTCAAAGCGAGTTCAAAATCTAAGCCATCCCCCTTTTTTAGCGTTTAATGCTATTATTTCAAGCCTTATTCTCCCCCCGTTAAAAGCAGGCGATTAAATTTATCATTTTCGATACCATTCATATATACCACCAAATAATCACTGTCCCGTTTGGGTTTCGAAATCAGAAGTGTGATACTGAAGAATGTTCTCAATGGCGTTAATTAATTGCTCAAAACAGACGCCCTTTTAATATAAAACACTTTTTATTATATTTACGTATGCGAGATCTTTAAATGCACAGAAAATATCACATAGAAGAATTTATGGCGTAAATAATATTAACATATTAAAGCACAATAGCAACTCAAGATCCATTTTTCTCGCATACGAAAGAACAGCCATGTTTTCACTAAACAAAATCGTTCGTTGCCACTCGCAACTTACAGAGAAAAAATAAAATAAAAAAGATAATATGTGGGTAGAACATCAATTTTAACAGACGATTTGACATTCTCCCACCTAAGTTAACTTTTATCTTAAAATTTAACTTACAACTAACTACACAACAATAACAATAACATAATAGTAACAGTTCACAAGTCTAGTCCCCTATATAATAATAGCCTAAGTTATCTGTCCGTCTGTCCACGAATTTTTGAAGCGGTTGGACCTGGAATGGAAATAGGCTCCATATTGAATTCTTAATGAGTTAGGGTTAGCAAAATTTAAAGCGAGTAAAGTTTATTTTCTCCTTAACTATCGATCTGATTCTAAAATAAATTGGTATAAATAAGCTTCATATCACAGCAAAAATATTGAAATTCACTCCTTCCCCCCTTTTTGAGAGTTTAATGCGATTATTTCAAGCCCCATTTTCCCCCGATTAAGAGCAGGCGATTAAATTTATCAATTTATTATAGAATAAATAGATGAAAAAACATTTTTCTATCATTATGACGTCATTCCTTTAACCATCTCATTTAATCATTTCTTATTTTAAATTATTTAAATATCGTCTGCATTATTTTCACACGTTTTATCACTGAACTTATATATTACGTAATTAATTTTCTTTTATATTTCTCTTAAATAATAGATTAGGTACGTATGTGATAATTTAAAATTCAATCAACGATTATTTTTTGCTGCAAGATAATTCTCAGCCAAAAAAAAAAAAACCCATTTTTTTTTACCTGCCTCATAGGGTAGTTTACAATTCTGGAAAATTAAAAATTTTACTGATCCCGTCATATGACGGGCTATATGCTAGTACCAAAATATTTAAATATTGTTGCATATTATCTTGTATATCAATTTTTATCTGCTTATATATTACGTATCATAGAGAAGATATTATTAAAACGACCACCAATGTCGAATGATAGCTAAAAGGGTAAAGTACTGCTCTTTACCGTAGTTCCTGGGTTTGAAACCCACTACTGCTATGAATGATCGTAGCCGTTCAAAATGGGCTTTAAGCAGTAGGTCTCGGTCTGATTAGTTTTCGTGTTGCAAAAAGGTAGACAGTAAGCCTAAAATGGCTATCAAATGTAATAAAAATGTTTATTAAAACGTAAAAGTAAGCAAAAAACTAATAAGAAATAATAAAAATAATAATGAAAAAGAAAGAGATGGTTGAGGGTGGTAGAGTTTTAACAATTTGTTAATGTCGAGTTTCGATTTCGTTAACATTAAATAATGTTCCTTTTCTTAAAGTCATCTAGGTACAGAGACAGCGTTCGACCCGATGAATAAAATGCAATTAAAAATTCTGAGCTGTAGTCCAGAGCTAACCAAACAGTGACCTGTGGGGAAATTCACAAAATATGCAATTAAATGCTTTTAGATTTATTTGCTAATTATTGTTATAGATATGTTTAATTTTACAGATTTTATGTATCCTGCGACCACCTGCATCTACCCTTCTCATTCATCTCTAAGCTAGTTACCACTTCGGTGGAAGGCTGTTGGAAACATATGTTTTAAACTCATACGAGAACTCTACATAATGCATAATTTAACTAAAAAGAATGACCCCTCTAATAGCATAACCTAACTCACAGTTTTTACTTAAACAATTCACACTCTCCGAAACAGGAAAGAAAGAAACCAGAACCGGATAAATAATAGAGAAGTTTTGATAAAGTTTACACAAAACCGTTGGATGTATGAGGAATCTTAATGCAAATGATACCTTAAAATACTTATGAGTAACCAGTTCGAGTGACTTAAATAAATTACATTTCTGGCCTTGTTTGACGCAGAAACAAAACCTATGAATAAATAAAAGGGATTTGTGGCTTTCAGTTTGTGAATTACGACTTGTGGAAAACAATACACACTGAAAGAGAGAAAAAAACCAAGAGTGATATTTTGCGAACAATTATTATAAGACTATTAAAAATCACAAAAGTTGTCTGTTTTATTTAAGACGTACGTGTTTAATTATTGATTCTAATCTAAAGAATGATATTATTGCTAAAAGTGTAAAAATCTGAACAATTAAAAAATGCAGATCTACGACATTATGTCTTTTGATTCTACTAGAATTCCTGGATTAGATAAAAATCAACAAGTTCTAAATAAAACAGACGGAAACTTATTGTATACAGCCCACCATTTTTATTTTTTCATTAGTACTTTAACCTTTTGCATTCTGTATATTTTTATTCAAATTCGAGTATATCCGACACATTTTTCAGCATAAGAACTATTCAGCCTTTATTTTACCAAAATAAGTGTTTACTCTCTATCACGTATGATATGAAAATCAAAAAAGAATAATTTTTTGAATTGTTATACTTAAAATGATACTTTAGATAGCGTTGAAAACTAATTTATTTAGTATGATCCTCTTAAGTATATTACAAAGAGCCTTCTTACACAGCTGGAGGGGTGGGGTGGGGTTAACTGCAAATTAAACATAACAGAAAGTGCATTTAGATGGCAAAGTTATATGATGGGTATATATGATATAACTTAATATATGTAGCATGTTCTAACATTTTCAAACTAAAATGTTAATGTATATATTTATTAACATTTTACATTACTATAAATTGCATTTCAGATAACTATTGTTACTAAATAAGAAACACAACAATATTTTTTATTTCTATTTTCACTTCTTCAAAAAACTCACCGAACGATGGGTAAATCGGTAGAGCACTGATAATCGGCACCCAGATTCGTGAATTCGAATCCCACTACTGGAATGAATTTTCATAGCAGTTCGGTACAGGATTTGAACAATAGATCCTAATCTCATTAGCCTACGTGTAGCAAATATGTAGACATAGCTTTCATAATCAAACCAAACTAAACAAATTCAAATCTGCTGAAAACCTATGACATAAGAATTCGATCTTCGGCTACCAATTATTATCGAGAGCTAAATCAAATTTGAAGCCATTTATATAGTTAACCCTTTAGATATAAGAGGTGTCACTGATAATAAAAGGTAATTGAAAAATGTTTCAAACTATTTTTATTAAATTAGGAGCCTTCTATGACTGTCAAATGTGCAAGATTAATAATATTGCAAATTATTTTTTATATAGTAGAATTATTTTGTTATAAAACAAATAACACTTTGTAACGGTTGTTTTGTAATCCAACACAATTTATTACTTATAAATCTCCCTTACACGCATCTTCGGTATAACAATATTTCGAGGTTAATTTATCGAAGATTTTTACTGCAGTTTAATGTACACTACAATACTAAACTTTAACATTTAAACGCAATGTGGTCTCTGTAGATATCTATTATATAAATCTTCAGCTTGTTCAGTATATTATCACAATGTGTGGAAGTCCAATTTGTTAAATAATTACATGTTAGCTACAAATACTATATATTTATTTATTCATATATTATATAATAAACCTACAGGATTAAAGTTTTGAATTTATCTAAATGTGTAGCCGAACGATGGCCGAAAAAGTTGCTCTTTGGTACCGAAGTTCGTGAGTACGAATACCACAGCTAGCATGGATGTTTATAGTTCGGTAATGGCTTTATGCAGAAGGTTCTGGTCTCACTTGCCTTCATGTAGCAAAATAGCATAATGTAGTGCCAAAAACCAAACAAATCTCATAATAAGAAGTCAAAGCGGAAAGATGAAAGAATGGGTAGATCACTGCTCTTCAGTACAAAAGTTCGAGGGTTGAAATCCCTACTGATGGCGCAGACATTTTTGTCTAGTCTGGTTTAGTTGGTCTTGTGTATCTAGAAGTCATATGATTTCTCATAGAAGTGTAATTTTCTCGAGAGATTTTGCTTCTAAGAATGATCTTCGTAAATAAGAGTTCGAATATCACTGTTGGTATGGATATTCGTAGTAGTTCTGAATCGGCTATAAGCAGTAGTAACCAGTCTCATTAGCCTTCGTGTAGCAAAAACAGTAGACCGTGGCGCTCCAGACAAAACGGTGTCTAGATGCAGGAACGTAGACCACAAGCTTGGAAGAGCTTAAAGATTACATCATATTTTGTGTATTCCACCCAACTTACTAACCAAAGTGAATCTAAATGCGTAACCTTTATTTTCTGCTGCGTGGTCTCACAGATTTTCCTCTAGGATTTCCCCTTTCTAAAAAACAATTAATCCAGAACTTTTTATGCATCTTCATACAGCTTACTCACTGTCAAGATTATTTATCAAAACGTAAGCCAATTAAAAACCTCTTGAATATTTGTAACACGTTTACCTCACAAAATACGTCTACACTAGTTGAAATTTAATCTAACTTCTGAAATTCTGCAGCAGTCACTCCTGTTTTCACCCAGGAAACTAACTATATTAAGTCGAGCACGTGTTTTCATAAACTTCGTAGGTGTTCACCTGGTCTTTGTTTCTATAGTTTTATGAAGCATGCATTCAATACAAACGTTGCATGCATTTTATACAAACGTTGTTCCAAGAATATTTGCTAACACTTGCGCAAGACCCGAGGAATCCTAAAATTAGAGCAAATTGAACGGACAGATTTATGTGAGCCACGGAAGCTATAATATTAAAGTTAAATGATAGTATTTTTCTCATTTTATTTTATTGAAAAAAACAGTTCAAGTTACAAGAAACAGATATCGAACAAATTGCTAAACAAATTAGGTAGTCTAACAATTAAGCTGAGTAAAAGTAATATACTGATTTTAGCATAAGCTAAATCAGCAATGAAGAATGTTTGCTTGTATGTGAGTAATTAATACCAATATGCAAGTACATTTCTGTCTTTACGAAATTTAGCATAGTGTTCTTTCGAAGTAAGAGGTAGGTCATCGTTTATAAAGATTTCGGAAAATGAAACCCACGGGTTTTAAAAGTGCTGTGCTTGTAGTGGACCATTACACGCTCAGCACTCATTTTTTCATGAATGTTGTAGGCGAACTGTGGCCGAATAAGTACGAAGCTGCTCTTTGATACCGAAGTTCGAATGTCTCTGCTGGCATAAATGTTTTAGCCTTTCAGTAGGTTCCGGTCTCATTAGCTCTCTTGTAGCAAAATAGTATACCGTAGAGCTCTTAATTAAAGCTGCGGTAGCTCAGTCGGCAAAGGCAACGCTGTAGTAACTGGAGGGTTACCAGTTCGGAGCAAGAGCCGGACTAAGATCCACCACATTCGTTAAAGGTGACTGGGGCAAGTAAAATATGTTCGTGGTCACAATGTCCTCCATGTTCTCAATCAATACCTCTGGGGATGCAGGCCAAGTCTATAGGTCTTCTGCTTCGTCTCTGCTTCAAAATTACAAGGACTCGCTTGAGCATAAGTCGTACTTTCTTTCACCCTTGAGGTGCTCGTTATAAATGAAAGGCGCACCCCTTTGCCTTAAGTAGAGTAGCATTTGGCTCAATCGGGCTTGGTTTGACCAAGTGGCACAAGACAACAACTCAATCATATATGTTGTAGTTGGTGCGTTCCTGTTATCTGTGGAAATCTATGCATACAAAAAGTGTTAATTTCTTTGTAAATCGTAAAGGAAAATTTCTGCCTTTTCCGAACAGAGAGACGTTTAAAGACTCATATTAAATATCAGGATATTCATATAGATAGGGTGTAATTAGTATTCATACGGTGTTCATTCATATATCCAAAGAATACTTAAGAAACAAATTATGAATGATCTATTCAAACTAAAAAGTGAATATTTACAATGGAACATACTTTATTCACAAGTGAAATTTAAATAAAAAATATCTATATACCGAATGGAAGATACAGAAAACACAAACAATCCATAATTTCGTGGTGTGAAAAGTATTCGTACGTTGCCTACTATTTTGTCTTCCTAAGACCAACCATTACCATCTTACAGGAGTAACTACCTAAACCCAACTACCTAAAAAATTTTGTTTATTTATTTTTATGCAATTTTAAACAGAAAACAAGGAATAAGTATGATCAGAGAGATGTTGTACTTGATATTCCACGGAAATTTTATTCTCCACTCTTTAGATATATAAAAGTTTGAATGAAAAAAAAAGTAGCATTATTTTTCAAGAGTGGTATGCTATTAATTTTCTTATCAATACTGAGAGTAAATAACTTCTCTTAAGATTTACATGTACTTATTTTAGCTTTACTGCATAATGAAACATCTATGGCAAATAAAATTTAAGGATATTTTATAACTATAACACAATACGTTTAGAAGTATTAATGATTACAATATTTTCACAAACAATCTTTGTACAGTGGACTCCGCTTAATGTGATCGCGGTTAATGTTATAAATCGCTTATTGTTGTCGAAATCACTTAATCCCGATTTTCTCTAATCATTTGCATGTTCAAATTATCACTTTATGTGATCATTAAATCGGGTAATGGGATCCGTTTTCCTACCTCATTTTAACTGGCAAAGGAATACTCACAATATATTCAGAAGGAGCCCATTCTTTTCTTTCCCTTCGTTGTTTATGAATTTCCAAGAATTCTCCTCTTCAACCTAGGATAATGGGGAATAAAAAAAGGAGTGGTGTTACACGTTCCTGGAAATTTTTCCGAAATACGGGGGTAATGGTTGTCAGTTAAGCAGAAGGCAACACATTATTATCGGAACTGACAAGGAGCGTATTCCCATTTTATGCCTTGCTCGCTTACATGCAGTTTGTCGATATGGAAGCCAGAAAGCGAAATGATATAACATTAAAACAAAAGATCGAAATTTTAAATCGTTATGGCAGGTTGATTATGATTACGAACAATTTATCAATGAGCTTCTTAGTAAAAATCGTAGACAATTAACAATTGATCAATTTTTTTAATTATGTATACAATTCTTACGTTTTAGAGGATAATATAGAGTAATAAATATAAGGTGTGTTTTTTCATTTTGTTTTGAAATTCAGTACGTGTGAATTAAAGGGAGGAAAGGTAAATTTATCTAATTTTGCATATCGTTTATTGTTATCAATCGGTTATGTTTTCAAAATCACAGTGTCCCAAACTGATAAAATTAAGCGGAGTCCACTGTATTAAAATTCAAAAGGGGTTCTTCTCCCTATCGTCCTTTTACTTCTTAGCCCCAAGTCCTCACAATAATGTGTTAATACCAACACTTCATACAAAATCAACTTAATGCCATGCTTTACTTTTTGAAGCGTTTTGCGAGTGAATCTTGTCATTATGTACCAAGTTTGTTTACAGAAGTAGGTTGACCCTGTTATTTCGTCACCCCTGCTTCAAAAGCTAGATTTCAACCTTGTAGCAGGGTCAAAAGCCACTCTTAAACGATTAGATCATAGATCTTTGTCATTGTGTAATGCATTTAAAAAAATCCGTGAACCGTGAATTCTTAAATGAAAGATAGAAAAGCATTCCGATGTCAAATATATTATAATATCTGTCATTATTTTAAACCTTTTTCCCTACCGACAAAGATAGGAGGAGACATGCAGTTCAAGGAATGTACATACTGAAGATTGATCTATTGCGATAATGGATTTAAAAAAAACAACTCTTGTTTATGAAACATTTTCTGAAAGTTTTTGCATAATATGCTTTTTAAGGGACTAATACAGTTCTCAAAAAAATATTGGTATTAAACATGGTATAAAAGAAAATTTCTGCTTATTTATCGCAAACCTAATTTTACTGTAGGCTTATTCAACATATATTCTAATCAAAGAATGCAAAATATATTTAAAATATAGATTTGGTAGATGTCTACAAACCTTTCTTGTATACAAACCAATTTAATGGCCAAAATAATGTGGGATGTGGATAATCCATAGATCGTTTTAAAGGTTGCAAATTTAAAATTAATACTCTATGAACTTAACCCCTTTGTATTACTGTGTTTCAGATCTGTAACATTCGAAAAAACTGATGTTATTTACAAAGCGAGCATAAAAAGCTGGTTGTAATATTTCAAAACCTGGCAATTAAGATAATTTTAAAAATTTCTTGTAAAAACTGCTGTAGTAAGTTTAATTTTCATATAAATTTAAATTTATCATTTGATAAGATGAATATGGCTGTTGCTTACAAAACTTTAGATTTATTTAATTAAAAAAATATATTGGAGACACTAGAGGTAAATTTTTTACAAAAGCAGTTTAAAATTGTTTAAGTAAACGTATATTTTGTGTTAACTGATTACCATATTTATAAGAAATGTATATTTTGTTTATAAAATATACAATTTTTGTCAATAAATTCCTACTTTGTGTTTTAGTTGTTTTCATTTTTTACATGTATGAAATAATGTATTCTAAAATAGGCCCAAACTGACAAAAGATTTACTGTGTTCATTAATGGTGAATGGGGCACGTAAAATCGGTTCTTAATCTCATGGCCTCCTAATTCCTAAACGATACCTCTGGAAGTGGCATATCAAGCCTAGGGATATTTTGCTTGGTTTTGAGGACATAATTTGCTTGTTTGTGTTATCCCTAGGGAGTAATGTTGGCCGCCATCATGGTGCTCCAATAGTAAAAGGACCAACAATCTGTGGCTTGGTGATGGCGAATGCTATAAGAAGCGATTGTCCATGCTTTGGAAATAATAATAATATTAACATTTTAGAAAATATTTTTAAATCCAGGTTATTCAAATGCAAAAGAATGTTACAAAAGTATCAATTTGATGACAATATCTGCCTCTTCGTATGAGACACTTTCTTTGCAGCATCGAAACCTCACTTTAAGTTTGACTATTCTTTTGTGAATGTCTGGTTTGGTTCTATTTAAATGTCTTAGATCTGGGTCTATAGCTTTAAGGTAATTTCGAAATGAAATATAAACATGCCCGTAAAGCAGTTTAACCTCATAGACTTTTAGAGCAAAAAGCGTCATTCTACTTTTCCGGCTATCATTGGACAATTATAAGTGGAATTTTTTCCAATTCTGTACTACCTTTCTATGTTTGCTCTCTTCTACAGCAACAGTTCTCAAACTCGGTGTCGCGGCATCCTGAGGTGACTGAAGCGTATGACAAGAGTGAGTGCCGAAGCAATAATCAAGAAAAACTGTGAAATTATTAAAGATAGCATGACGGTACTTAAAATTTGTTAACCCTTACCACTGCGGTGCTGTTGGAACATACTGAAAGATGTCATTGTATTTGTCAGGATATGCAACCGACCCTCTACCTTCGCCGATATCAAGCCAAACGATGGTTCAGTGCATAGGGTTCTACTGTTTGGTACCGGAGTTCTTGGGTTTAAATTCTGCTGTATGAATATGCATTGCCATTAGGAATCAGCTTTAAGCTGTAGATCCCTATCTCATTAGCCCTTATGTAGGAAAACAGTAGAACTACAAACCAACTAACCAACTATTTCAAACATTGTGCTTTGAGGGAGTGTCAAAGTTGCTACAGAAAAAGCTTTTTGAGAACCACTAGTCTACAGACCTTTCTTATTCTCACAGTCTACTATGTTCGAACATCAAAATGTTTTTGGATATCTGGAGTACACGAACTCAGATTTTTTCTCTAAAATATATCTAGAATCCTCTACGAATCTTTTAATATTTTAAATTAAATACATGGATAATATCAAAGTATAATTCATGTAAGTTATGTATTCAAAAGTATTACGCATGCAAATTTAATCACGTATGAAAATAATAACAAACTTATCAGCTGTTGAGAACATTCTACAAATTTTCCATATTACCCTCCTGGCTGACTCGATACACATCCAAGCAGTATGAACCCTTGTGTATAGGACACTTTGCGTTTGTGAGAAAACTGTATGTAACTGATGCAAGTTACCTGGATATTTTGTTGTTATTGGTGATTTCGAAACTGGTTACTGACTCCAGGAATTTTCTCTTCCAACAGAATGGAGTTCTACTTCACTGGAACATTCAAGTTCGTTGATACCTGTTCGAAGATCTACTGCATATCTAGATTGGTCTTGTTGGTCAGAATTATTTCGCTTTGTTTCCTTTGCTTCCGTAGATCACCTGCTTTAAAACCTTATGACTTCTTTCTTGGGAGAGTTAGGCTTTCAGGATCATGTTTGTAACTTCTCAACTAAACACATTAAATGAGTTCAGAGAAAGTATTATAATGACCATTGTCAGGATGACATTAAAATTGTGTGAAATGTGCATTGTAGAAGCCAGAGGTAGCACATAGAACACTTGTTAATTGTGCAGAAAAAATAGTGAGTTTGTTGTTATTTTTAGACCTCGATTATATTTGTACTTGTAACACTTTTAAGTAAATAGCGTTTTGAAAAGGAATGATTCTTTTATAGTAGACCTGTATTTTAAAAAACATGCATTTGAACCTAAGTGCACCTTTTTTTACACATAAAATATCCCACTGACATTTCTTATAATAGGTTTTAGGCATTTTCAAATTCCCCTTTACATAACAGTATATAAATGTTTGTTCTACTAGAAATGGTTATCTTTTCTCTTTGTATACAATTTTTTATTCTTTTGAAGATATATTGCTTGAAAAGACAGACCATATAACTTTTATATGTTTTGTTTTAAAGTAATTTAACAATTTTATTCTAAACTATACAGAAATTTTAAATTATAATGAATCAGAAAAAGGTCTTTATATAGCAAAAATGTTTGGTTGGAAAGGTGATATGACTCTTTAAAACTTCCATGAACTGGCATACTCTAGTACAATAATGTGCATCTTGTGTCCCACAGATTAGAATTTTAATATAAACTTTGCTATGGATATGTTGTGTGTGGTCCATTTTGTCCCAAGAGATATTAGTGCAATCAAACTGAAACCAACCAACCAACTATGGCATGACACGAGTATATATATTTCAGTTAGAATACGCTATATAAAAAGGTTAGGATATACACTATAAGAAACGGTTAGGATACAATACTGTAAAGAATCCTTTTCGTTGATCATATATTTAACTCCAGAAACATAACGATATTTAGCACTTTAAAGAAAACCATACTTCAATTTTACATGTCCATAATTTGAATCATATATTTATATATGTTTGTAATTTATAGTAATAATATATCACTATAAGTGTAAATGTCTTTTAGATAAATGAAAAACGTTAAAATTTATTTGGAGTTTTATTAGAAAAAACCTCAATAACAAAAATAGATATTTCTCGCTTTACAAAACAATAAAAAGTACACTGACATTTTTTTTTCAATCGTCAATTCCATGAAGGTTATGTTTCTAGGGTTAATGATTGTTCATTTAGCATGAGACACAACTTTATTAGATTTCTTTTCTGAAAGAAAAATTGACTTATTTAAAATGAAGATGTAAATCAGGTACTAAACAGGTGCTCAACGCAATAACAAGTAGTCATGGTTTGGTTAGGATCTCTATGGTCTATTTTTTGCAACACGAGGGCTAATGAGACAGGGACCTACTGCTTAAAGCTGATTCCGAACGGCTACGAACATCCATGCCGCAGTGGGATTCGAACCCATGGACTCTGGTTCCAAAGTCCAGCACCCTAACCATTCGGCCATCGTTCGGCCAATTAGTCATGATTAACAACTTATATCCTATTTAGTTTGAACAAGAGTGTAAAAGTACAGACACTATCTTACAGCTATAAACACAAAATGTCAAAAATTATTAGTCCATTAAATTCTTCTTACTTTTAGTGATATTTTACACAAACTATGATGGAATCGTTAAGTTCTTAGAAGTTTGGGTTTACTGTTTTGCTATACTGTTTTGCTATATCATTAGCCCTAATGATATTGTGACCTACGTCTTGAAAGTGATTCCGAACGGCTACGAAAATCTATTCTATCAACGGGATTTGAACCCAAGACATCCGGTGCCGATGAGCAGCGTCCTACTCATTAACCATAGTCTGTCTTGCATCTAGACGTGATTACATTGAAAGCACACACTCACATATATGTATATGAATATATAAATCGTTTAGTTTTTTTTTTGGGATGAAAATTCTAAGTCGATCATACCGATCACCAAGACTCTTTTTCTATTAAAAAAAAATCAAGAAAAACATATTTAATTTTAAATTAACGTGAAATTTTGGTATATTCTTTTTCAAACCCAAATAAGGATATTTAAAAAAAAAGAGAGAAAAGAAAGGAAGAAAAAGATAAATCCTAGAGAATTTGCTGTTCTGACAGATGATATATGTTTTTTAGAAGAATTCTTAAAATTCAAGCTGACTAAAGGAAATTATTTTCCACATCGGTTAAGACTGAGCAATAGAAAATCGATATGGCACATACAGATCCACCTTAATTGATTACAATCCTCTTTTTGCGATGTAGTCGTTTTTTCTTTCAAACGCATACACAGTTGTTTCCAGATGCATGTACCGTACCTAAATGTCAACTATATATTTGTTTATTGCATTAAAAGGTTTTCCAATTAATCCCAGATGAATTCAAGGAACCTAACATATGCTTTAGCACAGAGGTTGTTTTCAAAAACAGCTTTGCAATCCTGTCTGGAAGCCATTTGTTATTTATTACAAAATCTACAGTCTGAGATACAAAATGTTACTAATACACATTCTGCGATATCAAGAGATATTTTTCCTAATAATATTTGCGTTTATCACCATAAAAATTAAAATAGTACTATAATCCAAGTAATAATTTTATTTTCAATATCTGTATAATAATTTTTGATAAAATATATGTATTAGGTATTTGGCAATTGATAACAAAATCTGTAATATCTTAATTGAAGAAATATATTATCAATTTTCACTTACATTTTTAGGGTTACTATTTATTACGTTTCACGCTATATTAATGAATCTAAATTTCATAAATTTAAATTCAAATATTTAAAATACTAAAAATTAAACATAAATGTACTTTCACTTATATTAAAATAGGTTTTACTCTTCTATTTATTCATTTAATTATTTGAACGTACTTTAATGCTATTATTTTCTAGACATTCTCCAAATTGTTTATGCTAT
Source organism: Pardosa pseudoannulata (assembly GCA_032207245.1). Lineage (NCBI taxonomy): Eukaryota > Metazoa > Arthropoda > Arachnida > Araneae > Lycosidae > Pardosa > Pardosa pseudoannulata. The sequence continues at coordinate 185,180,512 of CM063501.1, read as the reverse complement.
AAAAATATGAAACTCGAAGTGCAGTGAAAAGATCTCCTATCCTGACTATTCTATAATAAAGTATACCGCCTATTGAATTCATGCGTGAACTCTGTTGTTTTGAAATCCTCTCTATCCACACAGGTATGAAATGTAAAAGGTTTTACAAACAATTTTATAAACATAAGTTTCAATAGGTTATAAAATAAAAAATAAAATGCAATGAATGCACAGAGAAAATTAATTTTCCAAAGAAAATATTTAAAGTATAAATTTTTTGGAATATTTTTGACCAAGTTTTATACGATTATATTTTAAAAAGTTTTTGAAGATATTAGTTTGCATTGCTTTATAAATAACATTGGATGTAATGATACAGCTTTTCTTGGTTGGTATAAAATTATTAGAAAATTTTTACTCTTGAGAACAATACTTTGTGTATTAGGGGACCCAATTTTTCGAAATTTCCACTAATTTTGACTGTGTTTTTATATTTTTTATTTCATTTTCTACATTACTTATGTAAATCAAAATTAAATAATCAAGCTATTAGAGAAATAGTATAAAGAGTGTTAGGCTAAATAAATCGTGATAAGAGACTAAAAATGTAAATATATTTTAACAATTATTTCATGTTTTTTAATTTAAATTATCATTTGTAATTGTTCTGGAAAATTTTTCTGATTGCTCATGAAAATTCTTCTGAAGGAGTATCCATACTACAGGAAAAATAGATATGATTATTTTCATTGACTATTATGAAAGATAAAATAAATATTATGATTTTATGATACTTTGACTTTTATTATAAAGATAAAATTATAATAAAAAAAATCAAAGCTATCATTGATTATTATGATACATGAATCTTATCAATGATTATTATGAAAGTGTACATATGATTTTATAGGTATCAGGCAATAATTTGCTATGTCATTTTTGGATTCCTTGACATTAATTGAACTATGTTATTTTTTTGATAACTTTCCCTCCCCATCTTTAACCATTCTTTCTTATTATATTTATTGAGGCTGAAACTTCCCTCAACTTCTCTTAATGCTCCCTTTTTACTTAGACAAAGTATGTATAGACTAACTAAACATGGATTACAATTTGTCACTATTACCTCATAATTAATAATTACGTAACAGATTTGGTTATACAGAAAATATTTCTGAATTTGTTCAAATTCTAAACACTAAAACCCTGACATGTACATAACAACTCTGAAATAAATTTTATGTAACCTAAATGGTTTTGTCTCCATGTTAGAAAGCCTAGCTGTGAATTTTAATTCTAAAAACCAAATATCTTTCGTTCCAGATCATATACCACGATAGAAGTAAACAAAAAGATATCGTTCCAAATAAGTTTCAAAGCGACCTTGTCGCCTATCTAATGAAAGGATTCATCTAACGGAAGTACTATATACCTCTCTGTAAGAAATTTTCTTTCTGCACATTCCAGCATAACGGTCCAAGAGGGGTGGAAGAATCTCCCCCCTTACCACCAGAAGCGATAGTGGTGAAAAGAAGCTGGCAATCTCACACACAGACCTGCTAGCAGGAGACAGATCGACCACAGTTCTTTTTTCTTCTATCCCTCATCTTTCTTGATGAGACCCCTTTGAATAATGGAAGTCACGTATGCCCACCGTTACATCTTGAGAAGTCCTTGGTGACATATCCAACCGGTGCACTACTGACCACGTGTCCTGGCTCTTGAATGTCAGTTCAGGAGAAAGGAATAAATCAACCCGGGGCTATGAGATGCGCCACTGAACTTATAAAAAGGGGCAGATCAGGGTCGACTTGCGCTCTGTTAGTCGAGCACTTTCCGATAAACTCTACCTGAAACGAGAGCAGCTAGAACATGCTTATCGTAAGTATACTTTCACTGGGATTGATTTTTCCCCTTGACGCATCTCTGGATACCCCATGAGCAGTTTGTGCACCACTAAACCATATACTGATACCTACTAACTGTGACTCTCTGGGATTAATTAAGCCTCCGTAACTGAAATTTAATTATTAATCCAGAGAACAAAGACAAATGATGATTAAACAGTTGGGTCAAATTTGACTTAACAGCAGAATCTGATATAAAATATGTATTTATTGCGTACAAACATAAATATTGTTAATGTAAATTTTTGAATTTTTTTGTTTATTTATAGAACTTTAAGGGTTTAATAATTTGCTTTTAATTTATAATTTTTGTAAACATTAGCTTCTTTAAAAATAATTTTAATAGTTCATTTTATTTTTTTATTTTGTATTTTTACTCTTTGTATATAATATTTTGTAAAATTAAATTTTATGGTTAGGAAAAAAAAGTATAATATACTAAGTAGTTTCTAATTATTTTTAGAATATTTACACACACACACACACACACACACACACACATATATATATATATATATATATATATATATATATATATATATATACCTTGGGTAAAAAGATGATAATCCAAATTAAATTGTTCTGTGTTAAAGCAGAAATAAAGGTTTATTTTATTATTTTTATCACTATGCTGATATTTGTAAGAATTACAATATGAACAAAAATGTTTAGCAGTGAAATCTGGAATTTGAAATATGCAGTAGTAAATATTTTATAATAATATAAATCCTTGTATCTCTGAACTACAATTGTATGAGTTATCCCTTTTAATTCTCGAAATATTCATATATATACACACATAATATATATATAATTCGAGGTACATGTATTTGTAATGATTGTGACCATGAATTTTGGTAATAGTTCAAAAAGATTTTAAGTTTGTATTACCAAATTTTTTCATGAATTACAGTATATTGGGGGCTCTATTGGTGAAACATTTAGAGCTTTAAAAAGTATTCTAGATTCTAGAATAGAGTATTCCAAAAATCTCTTTAAAAGATTTCATGTGTACTTCGTATTTTTCCAATACTGCTATTTCTTTTATACTAAAAATCTCCTATATAGTTTTAGATTTTAAAAAAATATCAACAAATATGTACAATGAAATATATATATATATATATATATATATATATATATATATATATATATATATATACATGAATACAAAACTAGGAAAGTACTCCCAAAATTTTATGTCACATTTCATTACCTACATCGTACAGTACCTAATCCCAGAGGTCTGTTAGAGAAAATGGACATCCTTTGCATAGATGCAAATAGGGTCTCTCACTCGTAATGCATTGTTGCAATATTTATTTAAGATAAATGCGATCTTCTAAGATTTTGAAATATAGTCTTAGTTGTTTATAATGAAATCTGTAGTTGAATTATTTGCTATAAATGGTTATTATTTTATTTATGACTTTTACAGTGAAATTTTTTCATACTTTGAAATATGGTAACAGATTCAGATATTTCCGATGTATTGGAACATTAAACAATTAATTATAGTACCAGAAAGTAAGAATTATATTTGTACTGCGGAGGAGAAAAACACTATATGACAAATTCCAAATTCTACAGAAGATCGTAATAGAGATTTTTTTACAGATTTGTCTAATTTGGTCCATTTTTATTGAAAAGCTTTATAAAGGTTTTTTTGGGGGGAGGGGTAATAAATACCTGTAACTATATAAAAATAGTAGAAAAAAAAGAAATCTTACTTCGAAAAAGACATAAAATTTTATAGTTCATTGTCCCTTTTCCAATTTGATAAATATCTCGATTTTAGAAAATTGAGATAATGCTTTTAGCACATAGTAGAGGAACCACCTGTACATAAATATACAAAACATGTAATTAAAATATGGACATAGTCCTGTTTAATTTCAATGTGTATATATGAAAAAGCGACAGGAATGGAAAGAAATATGAAAATTAACATTTTGTAAGATTGTATTTCATTTCACCTTTATTATTCCTGCGTAGTTGTAGAAGTATCGTTATTTTAGCGTATTTGGAAAAGGGCGTCAAAAATTTTAAGATATCTCGTGTTTTGTAAGTGCCAAAAACTACCTACATAAAACGTCTGGAAATGTGTCTTTACGAATCTTCGTTACTCCCTGTCGAGGCAGTGGTTCTCTAACTTTCACATGCAACGAAGCAGTTACATATTTTAAGTACGTAAAGAATTTTATTCATCTCTAAGCAAGACCATAATTATATTCAATCTATTGCATTTAGAGTACAAAATCTGAAGATCGACGTATCCTTTTACTTATAAGTTTTATTCTGCGTTTAGCAATTAGACTCCATTCAACTTTATGTTTTTATGTGATAAAAATCTTTCCTTTAAACTAATATTTTTTCTCTTTTGCTTCAGATATCGGGTCTTTTGACCCTTTTAGTTATTTCCCATGCGGGGGGTGCAGGTATTAAAGGACGACTGCACATCAAAAGTGGGGCCGTCACCCAAGAACAAGTTGCACAGGTGAGTGGGAATTTTGATTTGAACTCAATAAAATAGATTTATATGGATTGGATAAACTTTATAAATTTTAATGAGAGTTTAATATTTTTTTAATTGTCGTTCTATATTTGTACATAATATTAAATGTTTAAAAAGAAAGCATATTTTTTAATTAATATTTTCAGTAATAATTATTAATATAAACAATGTGTATTTCTAAATTGAACATCCACTGGTGGTAGTAAACAATTGTATATTATAGAAGGTAGAATGTGAGTAATATAATTATACCATAAAATACACATCCAACTTAAATAAGGCACAAATAAAGAAAGTACGCAGACTGCTGCTTCATGAGCTTCGAGCGAACAATATTTTCAATGCAGAACGTTCAGTGTCTGCTCAAAGTCTTCTTTTCTGATTTTTTCCCGGTAAGATACTTAAGAGTTGAATTTTAAGTTGACTTTTCTGTCTGTCTCACAGTCGAAACATGCTGCTAATAACTCTTGTATTTATTTCAAGGTTTCGACCGTTCCCCTACCTCCGCGATTCTCAAACTGTGTACTGCGTAAGACAGTAGTCAAGATTCAGTAACGAAAAGGAGGGATCAAACTCGACTGAGCCAATAATATATTTTACAATTTTTTAGCTGAAAAAAAAGAAATTTAGCAAAAAAAAAAATAGAATTAATATAATATTCAATATTAATGGCAACAAAAAAAATTATATAAAATGTAACATATATATTTAAAATTCATTCATAATTTGGTGTACTATGTTTACACCAAATACAAACAAAAAATAAATAAAACAACTTGGAGTAAAATATTAAAATTAAAAACGTATATAGAAATTTTAACATATAGAAATTTTTATTTAAAATTTAAATTTTGATTAAGTATGCCATTAAAAAAATTATATTTAAAAAGTACTTTTATTTCAATATTAAAATGCAACATATTAAATTCTAGAATTTTAGATAGGTTGAGGAAGATTGATCCCCCCTCCCCCCATTGAGTACAGCCCTGACATGTAGCAATTTGTTGTAATAATTATATAGCGATATATAGAAATGCTTCCTTTCACAGGATTTTCACTGACCTAATATAAAAGGAAAATCGGTATTTTATTGTTTTATTCATGATATTACTACGTTGAGGGTGTCAAATATGTACAAAAGAGTGTTTCGTTTAAGCAATTCATGACAATGATCATAAGTAATTAGAGTTGGAATGCTTTTCATATGTGTAAAATAAATGTCTATTTTATGTGTACACACTACTTTTTTAAAGTTCGCATCTTGTGGGAACATTTTATAATAATTGTTACATCTTGTAATAATTTTTATGATTGGGGAAAGGTACTCTAAATTAAAGCCTGGGATGGCAAAACTAGTAGAGCTGGTCAGCTTACAGATTATGATATTTAACTATAATTTTTCCTATAATTATTGTTCTATATATTTATTGTTATAGAATAAAGGAGGGATTTAATAATTTTAAGGTTTAATGCATGCCTTAAATATCTAACAAATCTTTATAATTTTTTTGAAAATATTCACAAACTAATGATTCATCTAAACAGACGCAATCTCAACATGCACGAAGATTGTTTTTAGAAGGTAGAGTACCCTAATTTGCAGTTAATGGCTTTCTTAGTTACAGGACGTAAAATAATCTTCTTTGTAGGCGGGAACTACATATTTCTAAATTTATATTGATGGTTTTCAAATTCGAGAATATTTAATCTTGAAGGGAAAAAGTCCTTAATAATATGGTTTGAGATACAGAAATAAAAATAAAAATCTGACAGTACAAGACTTTATAATCATCGTAATTCAAGTTTCTCGTGTCAGGCTTGACACCGATTCAAGACAGCCTCACCAGCAATGAAGTTTAACTGGCTGGCGTAGATCGATCATCTTACTGTCTGAACATGCCAAGTTCAGAAATTGTAAACTGGTCCTGTATTTGCATAATATCCATTGAAAGTGAGTAATGAGGCTGCTTGGAAGACGAACACTACTGCTGTGCTTTTTTAAAGATTACAAAATATCGTTGAATCCCTCGCATTTCATCCTCTGCCAACGCCTTTTCAGTCCACCTCTTGCTAACCTAGTTTTGCTAGCTAGAAGCCGGTATTTGCCCGGAAGATATAATGGAACAACAGACAGTGAAAGTTCAGAGATAACAATATCAACATACCAGCAGAACATTCCGAGTAGATAAAAAGTTATTGTGGGTAATGGATCATACAGATAGCTTTTTCATGACGGAAAACATAAATATGCGTGGTAACACATAAGAGGAATATTTTAAAGGAGTAGTTTAGTTCATTTATTCATAAATAAACATTTTGTTGGTGACACATCTCCTGTTTAACGAGATAGGAAAGCTTTTGAAAATAAAAACTTGAAAGGATGAAGATAACTTTTATTTTCAACCTTTTAAGAAATGCAAGTTTTCCGACCTACGGTAGCTCAGTCGGCAAAGGAAGTGATCTAGTAACTGAAAGGTTGCGGTTTCAATCACGAGCATGCCTAAGATCCGCCGTTTTCGATACGGGTAACAGGAGCACGTAAAATATGTTTGTGGTCACAATGTTCTCCAAATTCTCAAACGATACCTTTTGGGTTGGCAGGTCAGTCCTGGGATCTTCTGCTTGGTCCCTACTTCTAAATTACAGGGACACACTCTGAGCAAAGTCGTTCTTTCATCTTAGTGGTGCTTTTCATAAAAACAAAAGAAATCGAGTAGCCTATGGCTTGTCCTTGTTCCTAGGCTTGCTCAAGGGGAATAACCATCGACAACAAGTTTTCCTCCGATTAACGTGAAAGTTTTACTGCTCTCCTATAATTGTGTTATTGACACTTAAAGAAAATTGTAATAAATTTATGAAAATGGCATAAAGAATATTATCTATTGTTGTCCATAAATATCAAACAATTTAAAATTAAATGATAACCGAAAATGATAGTTTATTCTAACATTTAACAAATCCTCAGAAGTTGATTCATACCGCTTAAGGTAACGAGGAACGCCCCCCCCCATCTTCAGTGAGCGCTAGAACTATACAAGATCAGAAGTAAGTGTGGGGGGGGGGTGAGGAGTTAAGGTAATCTTGAAAATTCACAGAAGCATGCCTACCTATTTAAAGCATTAACAATATATTTTGAAAATACCTTCAATTTCCTAAATAATTATTTTATCTAGCTGTCTGAAATTTTAGGATGTTATCGAAATTGACAGTAGGCATTGATATATTGGTAGACAAACTCCACCAGCTTTAACACTCTCTTTTTATTACTAAGCGATTTTGTTCTTACTTTTAAATTTTTAATAACCAATTTTTTAATTAATTTTTTTTTGTGATTCTCAATAGATAGACACATACAACAGGTATATATAAAATGCAACAACATTTAAAATCTTTCTCCTCCAAGATGCCTTCCGGAATTTAAAATTGATTTTCTGAATTTAAAATTGAGATTTAATTATTTCTCTGATTAACATTACTGGCATAAACGTTTCATCGATACATAAAACTGTAAAAAAAATGAAAAATGTATCATTGATAAAAGAAAAATGCACCAATATTATAAAAATACTATTGATTAAGAAAATGCAAGTCATTTATAAAAACTTGTTGAATTTTCCTTGCGTGTAAAGACTCCACTGTTATAATTAATATTTAATTAAATTTTTAATAATTTTTTATATAAATATAGTAAAAATGAATAACGACATTTTCCCCAATAACACAACCAAGTCTTTTAAATAAATTATTTTTAGAAACTCAATTTTCCTAGGATTAACAGGAAAGTCTTACTTATATAAGTAAATATCTTATACCAAGCTATCTTAAACAAGATGTATTTCTGTCCTTCGCTATGATATTTCTGTCTTTAGATGCATATAGTTTGATAACATTTATATATACCACTAATAACTGAAAAGCTATAGCAAAACTTAATGTATCTATCTAATATATAATATATAGTGTGCAATAGGTCGCACAGATGGAATATTGTACTCCAACCCGATGGGCAACTGTTTGATTCCTGAGTAAGGCTTGAATGTATTTGTGCTGTCCCCTCATAAGGAGTAAAGTTGGTCGTCTATGTGATGCTTCCTTAGTAAAATGGTCAACAAAGTCTAAGGTTTTGTAGTGGCAAATGTCAATAAGGAAGTGCCCTGCATTCAGTTAAAAAAGGTTACAATGATTAATTAAATCATTTTAATATGTCACCGATCTATTCTTAATATTGTTAAAAAAGCTGTAATGGCTAAGTAAATCATTTTAATTCATCACCTATCTATTCTTAATATTATTTAAAAATACCAGTTTAAGCATTAAACTATACAATTTAAAAAATTTGTACTGAGTGAATTTCATATAATTCGTACACATAGAATCATAATATAACACCGAGATTTGGATTACAAAAGATATTATCTGTTAGAAAAGAAAGAAGACATCTAGAAACACTAAAGGTAAATCCCAAAATGTTTGGTACTAATATCGTGAAAGAATTTAAACAACATGGAGTGAAACAGGTTTCTCAGAAGCTGTGCGAGATGTGCTTCTAAGGAATCATAAACTAATGTACATGTTAACATAAGGAATTTGGTATTGCTGAATTAACGTGTGTCTGCTTAGTGCTGGAAAAGGATTTCAGACGTAACACATGCACAACTTCGCAGAGTTTGAGAAGAGTATAGTTAATACTACTTTTTCATGAAGAAAACACTTTGCAAAGGGACCAATGCTCCTAAATTCAGAAAATTCGGAGAATCGCTGATTACTGTGTTTACATATAATTGCAAATAAATCTCTTATCTGACAGTTATTTTTAGAGATATCATCATGGGAAATTACAGCTCATTTATTAAAGAGAACATGCTGTAGTCGTCAAAATTTATATTTTTTCCCTTTCAGATGCCTATAATACCTATATTAAGATATTTCCCAAAATGTATTTCACATAATTTATATTTCCTTATCTGATATTATTTATAAATTTGTCATTTGGATAGGAATGTTTACATGACAGAAGCACATTGTTGATCTACGTCTTTTTCTGGCTGATTTGTGGAAATGATTATTGGTGTTTATTTAACCTATTTCTTCTACGATTTAGAGAATTAACAATAGATAATTTAAAGAAAAATTATTTACTGCAAAGAGATGAAAAGCATATTGTTAGACAGATTGTTATATATTGTATAAGAACGTCCAAAATTGATGTCACGCTTGGAGGGGAAAGGAGGTTTGTGAAATTGTGACAGCTTCTGACAAGAGGGGGAGGGGTTACAAAAGTGTGACATCACATATTTTGCTTCAAATAAAAGCGTTTAAAATTAGCAGATTTAATTTAGAATTTATTTCAAAATTACTAAAATTTAAAGTTATTTTCTTAATTGGGACTATTAATTTATTATTTTATAAATGTTTATGTAATTAAAACGACAAGTGAAAAACGATCACAATTCCATTTAAGTAAAACTAATAGTAAGGTATTTTTAAAAAAATTAGCTTCTTTAGAGTATTTTGAATTTATAAAGTAAAAATAAAACGTAAAGCAAAATATATTAAATTCCATTTAAAATTCCAGAAAATACTGTTTTTAATTGCACTATTGTAGTAATATGTTTTCCTATTTTACATTAGTCATGTTTTCGATAAAGTAATAAAGTAGTATTACTTTAATAAACCCTATTTCATAGAAAATAAGTGAATGAATCATAATTATTGATATCATTACGGATGTCATTAAAACAAATATTTAAAATTTAAAAATGAAATTTGAAATATGATTTATGATGTAGTGTTTTGTTTCTAAACTGCAAGTATATGTTTAATGCAATATTGCGTGAAATGTAACAAAGACGGAAAGGGGTAAAAAATATTGAAAAAAAAAGTGTGGTATCATTTATGGGAAGCTGCTATGCCGATGATAGAATTATTACATATTTTCCGATAACGCAAATATAACCCGCATAATGCGAAGCCCTACTGCAGATGTAGAAAAGCAATTTTAACTGAATGTAGAATTAAGAATTAAGAAAATCACGGTTTATGTATATGTTGGTACATAAGATTTGACGTGGATAGCATGATACATTTTAATGGAAAAGCAAAGAACTGTACTGTGAAATATTGAGAGTTTTCGCAGATAAAGGAAGATAACAAGATGTAACCAGTTTTTGAAAAAGAAGGAATAGAATAACCATTTCGATATTCTTTCTGTTGACCATTTTATCAGCTGAGAGAAAAGAAGTTAAAAGAACCATAATAGAAGTAAAAATCATTTCATCTATAATACAAGGGAAAGGGGGTTTTATCAAGTAGAACTATTTTTGATTACTTTTTTGTTATTTAATTCCATTTAGAATTGACTGTCTACTTTTAGCTTTTTTTAAAACAGCTACTCTAGATCCCACACTTGTTTATATTATTTTGGAATATTAGGTGAAGTATATGATAGTATTATTTTTAGACTTCATCTCTTTGAACATCTAAATTTTGTTATGCTTTATAAATATACTGCCATTTGAAGTGCAATATTTTTTTTTCTTTCAAAAATGATAAAGTTCGTTAATTTTACTCATGCCTGATAAATTATTTAAATAAAGATTTATATACAAGGTTTTGGTATTGTTAAAATACAAAAACGGACTCAAGTCAATTTTTCTGATTGTCAGGATGCTAGCAATATTTTAGTTTCAAACCTAAAGTTCGGAGATAGGCTTATATTTATGATTTCAAAATTATACTTATGTTTTGCTTAATATACAGAAAATGTTTGAACATCGTAAAGTTTCAGTAACTAATTTTGTAATTTTGGTGTGATGTAACTTTTACGATAATAATCTTAAGAAGAAAGAAAAGTTTCAAGAACAGAATTCAGATTTTTAGTCTCATAAATAAAATAACTTTTCTAAAATTTTTATCTTGAAAAGTACACTACTTGTTTAAAACTAATTTGTTTTCCTACTACCGAAATTTTTTCTATTATCTAGCTAAATTATTTTAGAGCAGACACATCACACAATTTTTTTAAGCCTAAGTTTTATTCGAAATACAACAAACTTTGAAAAGTCTCTCCTCCAATTTGTGAAAAATACATGCTTTGGAATGAACACAAAATAATCGATCCGTATAATGTAAACCGTTATAAAATTTAAAGTTTACATAAAACCCAACAACATAGAAAAAAATATATGGAGAGTCAGTATGAATAGTTCACAAACTTAAAACATGTTATAGAATTGGAATTTTCTTACATATTTTCTGTATCCTTTCAACAGGAAGATATCCCAGCCCCTTACAGCATTAAAACTGGCCCAGTGTTCGGCACCAAAGTAACAACAGGAGATGCTGATGGAAGCATAAAAGACGTTATGTCTAAGAAAGGTAAGATATCCTAAGTTTAAAATAAAAATGGAATAAATATATAAGGATGATAATTCTGCCTCAGGGATAAAATGTTCCACAACCTCAGTAATATAAGAAACATATACTGAACATTATCATCCTTTCATCTGTCACACCTTAAGACTAGATTTACGGATGTTGATCATATACCTATTATTACTGAAGTGACCCAATTTGACTCATACAAGAAAATTGAAGTTTTTTGCAAAGAAAATAGTTCCAAATTAATTTAAATAAAATGCTTATTATCAAAAAATTCATGGAAAACATTTTTTTGCGTATAAAATCTGATTTTGAAACACATTTTCCTCAAACATTTCTATTACATTAACCCCAATGGTTTCTACATCTGTTTCTTTTGCATGATTGTTGAACTTGACAATTCTTCCTGCGTCAGTAGCATGAATTTCTGTCATTGGAATGGAAGTGTTCTCGATTTCTTCTCTATATTTACTTCTTAGCTCTTCAGCCAATTGGAAAATAAAATCTTGACTGTTGCTCAGGCCTGATAGGACCAATAAATTTCATGTTATGCGATTACTTGTTAAACCATTCTATGAGTCAAATTCGCTTACAACCATGAAAATAGGTATACCACATTTGATAATGCGAAATGAAGGGGTGTGCGGGGAAGAGGAATGAAAGTTTACATATATTTTATTACTTAACTAAAATCCAACGTATGTTTTTGAAAGTGATATTAAAGTTTTATATATACATAGTGATCAAATTTTTAATGAGCCAAATTGGCTCGGTCAGTAAATATTAAGCTATGATTTATGTCATTAAATGGTTTATCTTTAAAGATTTTTCTTTATTACTTCTCTGCACAAAGTAAAGGAAATATAGGAATTATGAAATATTTCGCATTACAGATGTCAATGGAAATACTTATTTTGACCATGAATCTCAACAAGTTGCACCAAAGTCTGTACATGGAAACTCAAATTTTGAAACTTTAAACTTCCGTTTTGACCATTCCTAAACTAGTTTCAACTAGTTTCGTTTTAACGTCTGTACGAACGAATCCTACATAACTTAAAAGCTATGAGATGGGAAATGTAGAAATTTTGTAATTAAGACTATTATAGCATCTAGTTGTGCTCTTCCCATTTTGATTGTAATATGCATTTTATATAACAAAATATTACAATATAATGTACATTAACGCTGTAGGGCATAGCTCAAAACGACTAACCGTACAATGTTTTTTGGTTGTTATAAAGTTTAATTTTGCATATTTTTTACTTCAATCAACCCTCTATCTAATGAAAAATTTCAATATAACACATATTAACTCTATTCGGTATAATTCAAAAACAATTAGTCTTAAAATGTTAAAATTCCATATAAAGGACTTTCAGCTCCTCCCATTTTGAATGCAATCTTCACCCTATGTAAAGAAAAAATTTTAATATGACGTTGATTAATACTATGGAGACAGGACTCAAAATCGATTAGAAGTAAAATGTTCAAATTCTTGTATTTAAAATTACAGCATATTAATCAGCCTAAATATGAGGAATGTTATTACTGTGGAACTCCGCAGAGGGCAGGGCTGGAGTACTACACAGACAACACGGTGACCTTGAAAAATAAACGTACTATGAAGCTCGAAGACGATTTGCAGATGAAAATTCAGATGATACATCATACATACACACACACACACACACACACATATATATATATATATATATATATATATATATATATATATATACATATATATATATATATATATATATATGTATACATATATATATATATATATATATATATATATATATATATATATATATATATATATATATACATATATATATATACATATTTGTATGATGTATATATGTACAAATATATAAATGTGTGAGTATAACTGGCGCAAAGTATGTCACGCACTGTCCACATTAGATTCTTTTATATAATCTAACACACATTTGTATTCTCCAAATACAAATGGAGAAGAAACGTTCGATGAAAAGAAGACATTCTAGAGGCTGGTGTAATTTTGAAACCAACCACATTGTCTTTGGAAACAAAACTTCGGATTCGAGAATAATCAAAATTAACACATAATACTATAAAGTACTCGTATGTATGCAAATATACAGGCAGATTTATATAAAGTAATATTGATCGTTTTAGGAATCACTTGATAAATTCGTTTATAAAGCATTACAGATCTGAAATTGCTGTTCTCTCCTTCTACGTTCAATAACAGAAGTAAAAGTACACGTTCTATAATTTTAATTAAAACTTAAATTTACACTCTACATTTTTTTAGCTTAGTAACTTCAAATCAAGCTAAATGCTCATATTACGAAGGAATTAAATCGTATAACCATACAGCTATCAACAATGATAAAGACAAACAATAAAGTCAAGTTAAGCAGTGCAATTTTTCTTCAGAGGATATATTGTCCGTGTACGAGGCTAGACTACATATGTCAGTCTTCCTTTCTAAATTCCAGGAAAAGATTTATGAACCTCATCATCCAATAAATCCACCAGATATATTCCTTTTACCCATAACGGAAAATGTAGATTAATGAGTGACCTTGACACAAATTTTAATTTCTAGAGATGGCACCATGCAATTCATCCGCCAGGTGTTAAATGTTGTCACATGTGGCAAAGAAATGGTTTGTAACCTTGTAAGAGTGACACGGCATTAAAAAGGTTGTTTTTTTTAGGACTGGTAGATTCTAATATGTGTGTAACTTATTACTATTCTACACAATATCCATGATGGGTATCACCAGAGATATGTGACTTTTAAATTCATTATCAAGTTTATTCTCAATGTGATCTTTTATTTTTTGGACATCGTTGTTATTTCACTAGAAACTTCCTTCTTTATCTATTAAAGTGTGTAACAGAAAGAGTTATTTAACATATAATCTAGAATAAGAGATATTACTTCACTTTAGAGTCTACCCTATATTGGTTTTATTTGGTATGATAATGACTTACGAAAGAAACGTGCTTAGTGATTGAAGGTCTTAAAAATACTTTGGATAATTTTGCCTTGGTACATTAGATTATTTTTATGTAAGGATATATCCCTGTTAATATAATGGAAAAAATTTACTTTGAAAATTCTTCACAAACTGTTCTCTCTTAAATTTTAAAATTTGAAAAGGGAAGTTGTCTTAAGTAAAAAACAATTCAATATGCCAATATATTATACCTAATAATTGAACATGGTTATTTTTAAAGATGTAAAGAATGGTAAAATTTTATTTAATAAACTATATGCATTTTATTTATTTTTATACTAATTTACACGAGGATAACTCTTGCATGGAGAAAGCCCATTTCTCTACTACTTCATATGGGTAAAATTTATAAACAAAACAAATTTATTTTCATGGAAATAATATAAACATAACTACTAAAATACTAATCTATAGAATATAAAATGAATAAATTGATATTAAAAATATTTTAAAAAGTCAGTATTATTTAAAAAATAATTTGTATTCTTTACAAAACTTTCAGAGGAGTAATAATGCAATCTTCTTTGAGAGATCAGTTTTCATTTTCCTTAATAGGTAGAAAAATAGTACTAAAATATTAGGCTCTAGAAAAAATTACTTAGTTTAAGGAACCCATTTTTTTTAATTAGCGATTTGGATCCTGTTCATATGTTTTTCGTGTCTAAAATTTGTACTCAAGTAACTTGAAGCATAACCAAATCCTTCATATTAATTTTTATGCTCTCATAATTTTTTTATAGAATAAAAATTTTGATTTTTTGAGAGGATGGTGGGCATTACAAAAAGATGTTGCAAATGGTTAACTTAGAGCTTTATGAACATATGCATTAAAGCACATATAAATATGATAAAAAATAAAACATATTAAAAAATTATTAAAATATATTAATAATAAACCAAAAATGAATTAAATTTTTCATACTAGACAATTTATTAAACATTCAAATTTCGGAACTTTAAAAAAATTCACAAATTTTGTTACTACTTAAGTAAATCTCCTAAAATAAATCTGTACATACTGAAAGAGTGTGTGTTTTCACCTAAATTTTTAAATACTTAATAAAATTATTAAAAAATGTCTAAGAAAATGAGGATTTGTGTCAACTGTTGTAAAGTAATAAAGTTATTTCTCTTAATTGATATTATAAATATATAGAGCAATTAATATAAAAGAAATTAAAACAATATTCTAGCATTAAATTTACACGTAAAAGATCATCTTCTGTATATATATATATATATATATATATATATATATATATATATATATATATATATATATATTAAAAAAATGAACTAATAAAATCCAGATAATTGAACAGACTATTATTATTTGATAATATTTACTTATAAATTAATTTATTTTTTACTTTTTTTTAATTTTATGAATTTCTAAATTTTTATAACAGAAAGATTTCTATAGTATTCAACCATTTTACAGAATATAGTTTTCAGATCACTGTAACTTCAAGTTATAAGTTAATATATATATTTTGATTATGGTAGGTTTTGGATCATATAATAACATTTTTTTTTTCAAATTTCAGATGTATTATTGTTATACATTTTTCAATATGATAAATTAGGACGAATTATTTTATGCTTTTGTAAGAGTTGTATAATTAAGTATTTAATTACTTATGGTCTATAAAAACAGATACGTTTTCACTAAACACTCTAGAATGCATTTAAATAAGTCTGTGTATACAGATTAAATTTCGATTTTATTTATATTGATTTAACTCAGTTTCAAAATTTCCAAGAATTTTTTTGAAAAGATCAACGTTGAAAGTATAAAGCATTTTCTATAACCTAAACATTGATTCAATCAACAAAATAAAACACCAATATATTTAATACATATTATTATATTGTAAAAAAATGAAAAAAAGTAAAAAAAATGAAAAAATTGAAAAATAAAATATGAAACATTTCCAATTTTTTTAAAATTTAAAATATTAATTTAAATAAAAGACAATCTGAAGTGTTTTAAAAAGGATTATTTACTCATAGTTCATTTAATATGTATACAAATATGTTCATATTTGTAAGTTAATATCAAACTACTGGAGAATATTACTTTTAACTAACTTTTTTTATGTTTCAAAGTGCATAGTTAAAAAATATAGACTATAAATTTAGTGTTATACATATATAAATTTGCACACTTATATACATATAAAAGAATTCAAGTATTTGAAAAGACATTTTCGAAAACACATTTGCAATTAATATTAGTAACAATTTTTATGCATCTTTTGATAATTATTCTTTAGAGTAGGACCTAAAATACTATTTTGTATTCACATTCTTTCTTATATTTTATAACTGAATGAAATAGAAATTTTAGTTTTTCTGACAAATTACAACAGTCCACTGACACCTTGATCTTTTTATTATTAAGTCATTTTAAGGGGACGTGTTGCATTTAAACATTTGTTTTCAACCCTTAAGTGGACAAGTATTGTATTTGAGTTTTTGTAATATGTAAAATGATATTAAAACTTTATATTTACACTCGAAAAATTTTTTATAGTAAAAAAATAATTAATTAAAATAATCATAATAATAATTACAAGCATATTACAAGTGCGCATAACTTAATAAATTCTATCGAATATCTCTATTTGATATTCCAGTGAGATTTTATACTTAACAGGAAAATAATAATGATGATAAAAGGATAAAAGGAATGATGATAATAATGATGAAAAATATGAATTCCTTCTCCATAAACTTATAACTGTATTCTGACAATGAGTATAAATAACTTTATTATATTACACTTATAAGAATCTAAAATCTTTAAGGAAACTTTTTATTAAAATACACACGCTTTAACAGCGTGAAGAACTATCCCGAAATTTCTAGGCTTGAATTCGCTAACACGATGCCAAAAATACTAAACTGGAGTATATGATTTGTAAATATCAAAATTATGTGGTACGACAAAAAACAGGTGTCGGTGATGTAAAAAATCTGATATGGACACCCACAAGACTTCTTTATACACCTCTTGACTTACACATTTTTTTTACTATGTATGATACGTCATCAAAAATATCATTTGCACATTCTCTCCGAGGATTAAAATTAGTTTCGTTTTCCAAGGTAACGATGTTTTTTCAATGGAGGTCAAGTAGTGTCATAGATATTTCCTTCTTAACCGAAACTATCCACTCTTACAATACTTACTTTTAGCAAACTATCCCATACGTTGCATTGTTTGTTGGATTTATTCTAAATATTATTCGGAATGTAGAAGTTGCCAGGTGAATCTTTACTATGAGTCTTGCTGTGAGCATTAGTGATTAAAAATTTTTCATTTTATATATATATATATATATATATATATATATATATATATATATATATATATATATATATATATATATATATATATATATATATATATATATATATATATACATACATATATATATATATATATACATATATATATATATATATATATATATATATATATATATATATATATATATATATATATATATATATATATATACATATATATATATATATATATATATATATATATATATATATATATATACATATATATATATATATATATATATATATATATATATATATATATATATATATATATATATATATATATATATAATATATATATATATATATATATATATATATATATATATATATATATGTCAGGTCTAAAAAGGAGGAATTTGGAAAAATTAAGCGAGTTGGGAACGATTTAAAATGGAAATTATTTTTAATAACAAAATAAATGAAAAGTACCCTCGCTCAAGTAAGCTTTAAGGATAATCCTGTCAAGCGGAAGTATATTGGAAGAATTTGTTGAGTATGCAAAGAGATAAGGACAGTAGGAGAGAGGGCATCGAGCTGTCAGCAGCTTCCACGCTTAGCTGCGCCACGAATAAATGAAAATGGCGCAAGTGACACCTTAAAAAGGAAACTATGCCTTGAATAAAGATATAATTTACATAAGAAAGACTGCTTCTTCCATTCGCCTACTACCGGTTACGACACATGTATGTACATATATATATATATATATATATATATATATATATATATAATATATAATATATATATATATATATATATATATATATATATATATATATATATATATATATATATATATATATATATATATATATATATATATATATATATCATCCTAAACACTTTCGCAGACTATACCATCAGTATTGCATCTAACTTTCACAGTTTATCAGATTAGCTCTAACTATTCTTAGGATAGTGGTGGTTTCCTGGCTAATCTTTCCTCTTAGCCAAGCTAATAGCATCGCTGTCAGTACGCTTTACATAGGTGGATGCAGGGGTTGATTCTCTAACTACTACATTCCAGGAGTAATAAAAAGTAAAATTTTAAAGTTAGTCTCTATAAATAAATGTTTTTTATTTGGTTTTCTAAGAATAGATTTTAGAAAGAGTGTTTCAACTGTTTAAAAAGCACAAGTGCATGTGAATACGATATCTTTGTATTGCATTGTTGCAGATCCGTAGTTTTATTATCCATTTCGTCGAGATTTTTCATGATATAGAGTGCAGATTACAATCAGGAGTTGGGGGGGCACAAATAATTGTTCCAATAGTCTTAAATACCAGATTTCAACATTATACGACTAGTAGCTGTTGAATTATACGAGATACATATATACGTCCCATCGAATCTAATTAAAGTTAACTGGCTTCAAATTAAAGTTTCTTTGTCCGCATGTATAAACCTAATACTGGAAGTTTTAAAAATGATTTAGACATGTTCAAAATGAGTATTTCTGTTGAAACATCTATTTTTTCCGATCTCCTTACATCGATAGATTTGTATTGCATTATTGCAGACTCGTAGCCTTATTGTCCATTATATTGAGATTGTTCATTATATAGAGTGCAGATTGCAAGCAAAAATTGATCGAAATAAAGGTTACATCAGTTTTAAATAAAATATTTCAACGCTTATAAGGCTAATAGTTATTGAGTTATGCAAGATACATACATAGATACATACGTACATACATACTATCGAAACTAGTCAAATTTAACCGATTTCGAAGTTCAAATTGTCAAAGTTGATATAGACATGGTCAAAAGGAATATTTCTGTTGACATATGAACACTGAAACTTTTATCAATTATACCACTTCCTTCATTTTGTAGAAGGAGACAACTGAATCACTGAGTTTTAAGTTTTATTTCATCCTTAAAGCTATGTCGAATTTAACAATTATAAAAAAACTAGTATATAGCCCGTCATATGTCGGGATTGATAAAATTTTTAATTTTGCAGAACTGTAAAGTTCCCTATGAGGAAGGTAAAAAAAAATAGTTTGTTTTTTGACTGAGAATTATCTGGTTCATGCTCAATAATTTGTTTATCTTCCCACTCCTCTAAAACCTTCCGATACTGTGAAGATAGTTTAGAATCACATTGAATTCACGTAGTCAAACCGTGTGGTTATGTATAAAAACAGAACAAACGAACAAACTTCTTAATTTTCAAAATATATAACTTAAACGATTTTTATGAAAATAGTTTGTTGTTAATGCCGGTAATAAAATTTTCATTGCAACAAAAAATAATCGATGATTAAATTTAAAATTATTACATATTTACCTAATCTAGTATTTAAGCCAAATATAAAAGAAAATTCTTTAAGTAATATCAAAGTTCGGTGATAAAACGTATGAAAAGTATGAAAATAATACAGGATATGTTTAAATAATTAAAAATAAGAAATGATTAAATGAGATAATTAAAGGAATGATGTCATAATGGTAGAAAAATGTTATATTTACCTATTTATTATGTGATAAATTGGTAAATTTAATCACCTGCTCTTAACCGGGGAAAATAGTACTTGAAATAATGATATGAAAAGCTCGAAAAGGGAGGAAGGGGTGGATTTTTAAAGACTTGCTTTGAATTTTGCTAACCCTAATTCATCAAGAATCCAAAATGGATGTCTCTATCCATTCCAGATCCAAACGCTTCATGAATGCGAGAACAGACGGACAGATAACTTAGGCTGTTATTGTATAGGGGATTCACATTTTTGTCCGAATTTATTTTATTTGATGATGATTATTCGTACCTTATACTGCGCCAATGTTTCAAATATCCAAACTGCATGGATTTATCTACATGATAATTTTGATCGAAGTGTTCTAGAATAAAATTAAATGAATTCTGAGTATTAATACAGAAATAAGTACTCTAATTTAAATGGAATTTCAGAAGAAGTACATTTGTGGAAGTTAACAAAAGTTACAAAAGTCAATTTTTCCTTACACAAGGTAGTTTAAAGAATAAAACTTTGTGTGAAGTTTAAAAACTTAACTTTTAAAAGAGTCATATATTTATTCTGGAAATTATTTAGCGAAACTTTCGTGACTACCCGATTAGAGACATAACGAAAGATTCAAAGATTGCTGTATTATCAATTTATTATTTTATTGCTATCTTAACTTCTAGTGTTTTCTGTTATTTACTAACTGAACCCATCATCACATAAAGAATTTAAAGTAAAGTCAGAAATTTTAAGATATTTTAGAACCTTTTTATCTGTGATAACTTTGTAAATGAAGCTACATAAGAGACAGAAGGCCTTTGCTTATTTGTTTCTTTTAGTGGTTCTTGTGTTTTCAATTATGCACTACGCTATGTTAAAAAAAAAGATAACACAGAAATAAAATTACTTATTTTACTGACATATTATCTACGCAAAAAATCTCTAGTAAATTTTGCATTATAAAAGCCATAACAAAAGTTAGTAACCCTGTAAGAAAACAAGTTCGCCAGTAAATAATGCTATAAAGTCATTACAGTTGCCAGGCAGGCTTTCAAAGAAAGAAATGACCATTTTGTTTTTACGCAGTTCAATAAATGAAAGTGTGAAGGATTTATTCTCAAGCATTTTGATCGTATTTATTAAGACATGTCAAGAGTATTTATTTCAAGTATGTTTTTAAAACAGAAAATTATTCATATTTTAAATTATTTATAACTTTAAATTGGACTTACTATTGTCATTGAGAATTGGCATCTAGAAACCTAAAGATACAAAAATTAACTTACTGAGCTTTAAAATTTATCCAATCGTACACTATATCTCTACACTATTTCTTGACACTTAGAAGAAGTAAACATACAATATTTCTGTTATGGTTTTTATATTTTCTTATCTCGAAAATGCACTTCCAATTGAACTATTTTGGTAATACTAAAATCACTTTAATATGTCATTATTTTTGTTGATTATTAATTGCTTTACGTTGAGTCTAATTAATGTAATTAAATCAATATTTGATGTGCATTGTATCATATTAATCTAAATAAATATCTTTATAGCACCTGCTCCAGCTTTACATCATAGTGTAAAGACGGTAGTAGATAGGACAAGCAAAACTCACCCTGTACCTGGTTTGCACCATGCAGCGACTTCACCAATAGCTCAAGATCAGGTTCTCATTGACGTCTCTAAAGCAGACACCAGTGGAATCAAAACTATAAAATCCTCTGCTTATGGAAAGACAAGATTCTCCCAATCAGATAGTCAAGTGAGAGATCCTGTCACTCGTCCTGTAGCTCAAACCATAAAAACTGTACAAGAACCTGCAACTGATTCTAGTCAAGGTGTGAAAACTTTGAAAACAATAGATACAGGAAAAACACGATTTTCCGAACAAGATAAGCAGCAGAGAGATCATCCATCTGACCGTCCTATTATTCAGACACTTCAGAGCACTGTGGATTCTCCTTCAGATTCTACAAAGACCTTGAAAACTGTCATCAGAGGTAAAACACGTTTTGCTCAAGACGATACTCAAGTAAGGGAACCAGTTGTCCGACCTGTGATACAAACTGTAAAAACTGACAAAGACTCTTCCGCAATACAGCAAACGGTCAAAACATCAGTAAAAACTGAACCGTCTGATATTAGAAGAAAAACAATTAAAAGTTCCCAAAAGAACACACAATCTGCGAGTGCTTCAAGTGTCCCTGCGTCCATAGTAGAATCTGCAAGAAGAAATACACTAAGAATATCAGTGCCTGATTCTGAATTAGCAGGTATCCAAGAAATTTCTGCAGGATCGCCAAATGTGCAAGGTATACAATTACTTTCAAATGTAGAATCGCAGATACAATCTGGATTTGGAAGGGTAAACGAAAAAGGAGAGATAACTCTTAATGATGAAACGATCCGATCTCTACAAAATGCTGGTAGTATAGTCAGAGAAAATGGAGAAATAACTTTAAATGAAGGAGCAATAAATCTCCTACAAAAAGCCGGAGGTAGCAGTATTGACCCCAGTTCCATATCTCTTTTTAGCAATCCCAATATCTATAATGCAGCTAGAATAACTCCTACAGATATATCCGAATTAAGACGTACAACATATGCCACCAGTGATGAAAGGAATGTGAATACAGCCATTACGAAACCACAAATAAGAAGACAGGAAATAACACAAGCAGCTCGAGTCACAAGTCAGAATCCAAGACAGGCAACAAGGAGACGTGTAACAGGACAACAAAATAACAATATCTTAATGAATTCAAGAACACAATACACACAAACCATACAGCGTGGAAATCAAATCACTACTTCAGGAGAAAACTTAAGATCTCGAGACTCAACTGGCTTTCCACAATCAATAACCACAACAAATGCTGAAAAAATTATCTTTAACGGAAAGGAAATAAATATTGGTGGATTGACACCTGGACAACTGTTCGATGAAAATCTTCGGCCTATATTATCTGACAATGCAGCAATTTCTGGCCAAGCAAATATTAGAGCATCTCCAGTACCACAGATTCCTCAACCAGTGAGATCTACGGGCGTTGCACAAACTGCAGGAATTTCAACACTTACTTCTAGCACTGGATCTCTTACGCGCACCTCCAGTGGAGCAACTCGACGAAGGCAACAGGCAGTAACTGTCCCAAAAGAAAGGGTACAACTCCGAACACCAGCTAGGCAACCGATAGCCTCCGTAGCCCAGACTGGTACTTCCGGACCAGGTTTGAGATCTCAAGGTGCTGCGGGCATCCGACAGTCCACCACGACTGGAAGTCAAGAAACAGTTTTCTTTAACGGAAAAGAAATCAGTGTTGGAGGACTCCGACCTGGACAAATGTTCGATGAAAATCTTCAACCTATATTGTCTGACAATGCAGCAATTTCTGGTCAAGCAAATATTAGAGCATCTCCAGTACCACAGATTCCTCAACCCGTGAGATCTACAGGAGTTGCACAAACTGCAGGAGTTTCAACACTCACTTCTAGCACTGGATCTCTTACGCGCACTTCCAGTGGAGCAACT
The DNA here is from genome assembly GCA_032207245.1 of Pardosa pseudoannulata. NCBI lineage: Eukaryota > Metazoa > Arthropoda > Arachnida > Araneae > Lycosidae > Pardosa > Pardosa pseudoannulata. The sequence goes on along the minus strand of CM063501.1, from coordinate 185,156,345 downwards.
CGACGAAGGCAACAGGCAGTAACTGTCCCAAAAGAAAGGGTACAGCTCCGAACACCAGCTAGGCAACCGATAGCCTCCGTCGTCCAGACTGGTACTTCCTTAGCAGGTTTGAGATCTCAAGGTGCCGCCGGCATCCGACAGTCTACCACGACTGGAAGTCAAGAAACAGTTTTCTTTAACGGACAGGAAATCAGTGTTGGAGGACTCCGACCTGGACAAATGTTCGATGAAAATCTTCAACCTATATTGTCTGACAATGCCGCAATTTCTGGTCAAGCAAATATTAGAGCATCTCCAGTACCACAGATTCCTCAACCCGTGAGATCTACAGGAGTTGCACAAACTGCAGGAGTTTCAACACTCACTTCTAGCACTGGATCTCTTACGCGCACTTCCAGTGGAGCAACTCGACGAAGGCAACAGGCAGTAACTGTCCCAAAAGAAAGGGTACAGCTCCGAACACCAGCTAGGCAACCGATAGCCTCCGTAGCCCAGACTGGTACTTCCGGACCAGGTTTGAGATCTCAAGGTGCTGCGGGCATCCGACAGTCCACCACGACTGGAAGTCAAGAAACAGTTTTCTTTAACGGAAAAGAAATCAGTGTTGGAGGACTCCGACCTGGACAAATGTTCGATGAAAATCTTCAACCTATATTGTCTGACAATGCAGCAATTTCTGGACAAGCAAATATTAGATCATCTCCAGTGCCACAGATTTCTCAACCCGTGAGATCTACAGGAGTTGCACAAACTGCAGGAGTTTCAACACTCACTTCTAGCACTGGATCTCTTACGCGCACCTCCAGTGGAGCAACTCGACGAAGGCAACAGGCAGTAACTGTCCCAAAAGAAAGGGTACAGCTCCGAACACCAGCTAGGCAGATAGCCTCCGTCGTCCAGACTGGTACTTCCGGAGCAGGTTTGAGATCTCAAGGTGCCGCCGGCATCCGACAGTCCACCACGACTAGAAGTCAAGAAACAGTTTTCTTTAACGGACAGGAAATCAGTGTTGGAGGACTCCGACCTGGACAAATGTTCGATGAAAATCTTCAACCTATATTGTCTGACAATGCAGCAATTTCTGGACAAGCAAATATTAGATCATCTCCAGTGCCACAGATTCCTCAACCCGTGAGATCTACGGGCGTTGCACAAACTGCAGGAGTTTCAACACTCACGTCTAGCACTGGATCTCTTACGCGCACCTCCAGTGGAGCAACTCGACGAAGGCAACAGGCAGTAACTGTCCCAAAAGAAAGGGTACAGCTCCGAACACCAGCTAGGCAACCGATAGCCTCCGTCGTCCAGACTGGTACTTCCGGAGCAGGTTTGAGATCTCAAGGTGCCGCCGGCATCCGACAGTCCACCACGACTGGAAGTCAAGAAACAGTTTTCTTTAACGGAAAGGAAATCAGTGTTGGAGGACTCCGACCTGGACAAATGTTCGATGAAAATCTTCAACCTATATTGTCTGACAATGCAGCAATTTCTGGACAAACAAATATTAGATCATCTCCAGTGCCACAGATTCCTCAACCCGTGAGATCTACGGGCGTTGCACAAACTGCAGGAGTTTCAACACTTACGTCTAGCACTGGATCTCTTACGCGCACCTCCAGTGGAGCAACTCGACGAAGGCAACAGGCAGTAACTGTCCCAAAAGAAAGGGTACAGCTCCGAACACCAGCTAGGCAACCGATAGCCTCCGTCGTCCAGACTGGTACTTCCGGAGCAGGTTTGAGATCTCAAGGTGCTGCGGGCATCCGACAGTCCACCACGACTGGAAGTCAAGAAACAGTTTTCTTTAACGGAAAAGAAATCAGTGTTGGAGGACTCCGACCTGGACAAATGTTCGATGAAAATCTTCAACCTATATTGTCTGACAATGCAGCAATTTCTGGTCAAGCAAATATTAGAGCATCTCCAGTACCACAGATTCCTCAACCCGTGAGATCTACTGGAGTTTCACAAACTGCAGGAGTTTCAACATTCACTTCTAGCACTGGATCACTTACGCGCACCTCCAGTGGAGCCACTCGACGAAGACAACAGGCAGTAACTGTCCCAAAAGAAAAAGTACAGCTCCGAACACCAGCTAGGCAACCGATAGCATCCGTCGTCCAGACTGGTACTTCTGAAGCTGGTTTGAGAACTCAAAGTGCCGCAGACATGCGGCAGTCAACTACGGCTGGAAGTCAAGAAACAGTTTTCTTTAACGGAAAGGAAATCAGTGTTGGAGGACTACAAGCCGGACAAATGTTCGATGAAAATCTTCAACCTATATTGTCTGACAATGCAGCAATTTCTGGCCAAGCAAATATTAGAGCATCTCCAGTACCACAGATTCCTCAACGAGTGAGATCTACAGGAGGTACACAAACTGCTCCAACATTGACTACTAGCACTGGATCACTTACGCGTACATCCAGTGGAGCCACTCGACGAAGGCAACAAGTAGTAACCGTTCCAAGGGAAAGAGTACAGCTTAGAACACCTGCTAGACAACCAATAGCCTCCGTCCAGACTGGTACATCTGGAACAGGCTTAAGATCTCAAGGATCCGGAGGTATCCGGCAGGCAACTACTACTGGAAGTCAAGAAACAGTTTTATTTAACGGAAAAGAAATAAATGTTGGAGGGCTTCAAGCCGGACAACTGTTTGATGAAAACCTTCAGCCAGTATTGTCTGACAAGGCAGCAATTTATGGCCAAGCAAATGTTAGAGCATCTTCAGTACCACAAATTCCTCAGACAGGGAGATCTACGGGAATTTCACAAACTTATGGATTTTCACCACGCACTTCTAACACTGGATCCCTTACACGTACATCTAGTGTAGCCACCCGACGAAGGCAACAAGCAGTAACTGTTCCAAGAGAAAGAGTACAGCTCAGAACACCTGCTAGACAACCAATCGCCTCCGTATTACAGAGTGGCACATCTGGAACCGGGTTGAGATCTCAAGTTGCCACAGGGATGCAGCAGTCAACCACGGCTGGAAGTCAAGAAACAGTTTTCTTTAACGGAAAGGAAATAAGTGTTGGAGGACTGCAAGCTGGACAGCTTTTTGATGAAAATCTGCAACCAATTCGATCATCTGCCATACCACAAGATACTAAACCAATTGTTTCTTCTGGAGTGCAACAGACATCTACAAATTTAAGAAATACTGAGGTGTCTTCACTTGTTTTTGATACTAGTTTATCGCAGGGTACTGGATTTGGACCATTAGATAGCACTAGAAATCGAATTGATTCTTCAGTAAATTCTCTAGGTGGAAGTGTTTCAAGAGGGAGTGGATTGCAAGCATCAGGACTTCCGAGAAGACAGTATTCAAGACCAGCTTCTTCAAGAAACACAGGACAGTCTTCTGCAATATCCGGTATTCTAAATCCTAGCACAGTATCGAATACTGAAACAATTTTATTTAATGGTAAAGAAATAAGCATTGGAGGATTACGTGAAGGTCAATTATTTGATGAAAATTTAAGACCACTATCACCTGACATGAATACAGACGATATCAATGTAGCTCGAAGATTAGGCTCAGTTCAAGGAACCTCTGTAAGTGGTCTGAGAACTGGAGTTGAACCTGAAAGATCATCTCCTGCAAGTGGAAGGAGATCTGGGGTATTAATTGTGGACTCTCGCTATTCTACTGGTTCCTCAAGATCTAGTCCATCACAGTCTTCTAATCTGTTAACTTCTTCAAGAAGATTAGGTCTCGGAGATCAGAACCTTAATTCAAGATTTACAGAAATCTCAGGAATTCCGCTATTAAATGCCGGAGATACATCAAATGCTGGCTCAAGGGGATCAAATATTCAAAGAAACATTTTTCAGGATAGCATAACGCAGGAAATTTCTCAAGACAGAGTTGAAACACCAGTTATCCAGGAAAAGCAAGGTACTCCTGTTGTGCCTCAATTAAAAGTAGAAGATATTGTTGAACAAACGGCTTTCAGAAATCCTGCCACACTGAAGTCTGCACAAGTACAGGAAACTATTCCCTTCACAATTCCTAGAACGCCATCAAAACCTTTATTCACTAAAATTAGTCAAGTCAGTCAAAAAAATATAGATATTCAGACCGTTCAACAACATGTTATGACAGGGGATATTTCAGGATATTTACCTAAAGCTTCATTCCTCCCACCTTTTAATTATGGAGTACCAGTACCATCAAAATATACAGTTAAATCACCAATAGTTCAAGAACAACAGAAAGTGGAGCAAGAATTTGTGTAGCATAGATAAAAATACCAGATGTTTGTAAAGATTATTTGAACTATTTAACAAAGCTCTGTGTGAACATTTTAAAAATATCCATGTTTTGTAAAAAATATGTAAAAAGAAGAATCATTTAGGTAAAAAGCAATTAATTTTTTTGTGAAAGAAATAAAACAAATTACGAACTTACAGTATTTCAAATTCTTTCGGAGAACATAAAAAATAAATATAAAAAATCCCACAGTAGAATCCTTTTAGGAAAAAAACAAAGCAGATTCAACTAATATGAGTAATTTTTATACATTTCTTTCTTATCAGTGTAACTCTTTGTTATGCTCTATTAAAGTTTCTTTGAGTTAAAAAATGACACCTGAGAAATATATAATAAAGTAAATTTTACATTATGTGTGGTAGGAACGGTGTTTAATTCCAAAAGCAACCCCGTTTGGAAGGCCCAAAAATAATACTATTTTTAAACTATATTGGGAGAATAATAATTAACTATCATTAATATGGTGTGATACTTAAATAGTTAAAGAATTTGTAAATTTTGTATTATTAAATATTTTTATTTTGGAATTATAAGCATGAAAATTCAAATTCCATTTAAAGCAAATTTATACACACAATTTTAATAAGAAAATAAATTAGTAGTATTGCCCCCATCTGTTGCTAGTTTAAGGTGTTAAAACATAGAAAATAAAAATATTTAACATTTGGTTTCGTGGGGCATTTACCACAGTTTAAAGGGTTAATGTTTCATCTCTATAGATTATTTTGGTTTAAACTGTGCTCAAGAATAGGCTAAAAATGGTTCCAAATATTTCATACAAAAACATTAATTCCTGCTTAATGTCATTGGAGTTTTTGTTATAAATCTCTAAACCGTGGTTATCGATTATTAGCCTGATCGATTTATTTCTTTCGCTTTTCTCATTACAACCATTGGTGTACCTGATATATAAATCTAAAAAATTTCGAAGAAGCAAATTCTGTAGGAATCATATCCTCTTATTATCTATATAAAGGATGGTTTTAAACTTTCATTTATTGCTAGTATTCCAATGTAAAGGTTAGCCTAAGTGTAGTAGAAAAGTAGACCACAACTTTCTAAACCAACCAATCAACCAAAGAAAGGTAACAGAAAAATTCATTTAAAATGCAGAAGGATTAGATAATTTTGTTGAATATCAATTTTGTTGTGTTCAGAGAGGAATGAAAATTGTTCCTGATTTAAAGTTAGTTATCTTGAATTATGGAAATGTGATAGATTATGAATTAAATAAAGACAAGCTTGACTTTCAGTTATTATAAAAAGAGAGACAGCTATTCAGAAAGAGACGAAATGAGTATTTTAAAATTTTTCAAATAACGAATTAGTGTTCGAAATTTTAGTTATATTATCCTTTAGTACTAATCGAAGTAATGAAACATCTGAAAAATAACCTATAAAACGAAAAACTTATTTGCGATTAACCTCGAAAGAAATTGAAAACAGATTAAGTGAATCAGTATTTTTTGTAGTGTTGCACTTATTTTTCATACGTAGCATCACTAAGTGATAAGTTGGTAACTAAAGTTTTATTCTAATGCTATCATCACTTACACTTAAAACAATGCAACCTAATTAGCCAGTGATTATTGTATAATCGAATAACTACAACCTATGGGACACTATTTAAATAAAAATATAAAACTAAAAACCCTTTTCTGCAAAATGAAAATACATAGTTGTCGGTACGAGGGATGTTGAATTTTAGTTTGATGAAAATTTGATGAAATCAGTTATAAGGAAAATATATATAATATTAATACATGAAGGATATATGACAATAAAATCTATTACAAAATTATTTCTGATTGAAATGCGAGCTATTTGATGATAAATGACTTATCCAACAATATACTTAAAATGATATTAGTGCAAGGCGTACTAAGTTATTGCTCTTAATTTTTATTTTCTTTTTTCTTTTTTTAATTTTATCTTCCGAAAGTTATTTCTGTAATATTCCTAATAAAAAGTATTCTTTCCTTATTTTTGGGTCGAATTCTGACATTTTGAGATTATCTTGTCCCCTTAAAATACAAACGAGTTCAAATTTCTTTATAAAATTAAATATTGTACAAATATGTGATAATTCATACTTCATTTCTTCAATGTTTTAGATAACATTGAGATTTACTTTGATTACCTCAAACAAGTTTTTACAGTAAGACTTTTTACGGTCTATTATTAACTTTTAGAATTAAGACATTTTAGCATTAGTTTAATTACGTTGGTTGTACTCGAAAGCCTCATACTAAATATTTAAAGTAATAATTCCAACTAAATTGTTTTTAGAACAAAAAACCCTTTCATATTTTTGGTCGAATTCTGACATTTTGAGAATCTACTGGTCCCTTTAAAATACGAATGAGTTTAAATTTATCTATAAAAATAACAAATGAATAATCATTTATACTTCATTTCCTCAGTGTTTTAGATCACATTGAGATTTACTCTGATTGTCAAAATAGTTTTTGTTATAAGACTTTTTAAGATCTATTATTAACATTTTGAATTAAGCATTTTAGTATTCTTTGAATTACGTTAGTTATCGCTTTAATTCTTGCTCAATGTCTCATTTTAGATACAGCTAAAAGTAGCTAGTAGAATTTTTAAGTTTTACTAGTACGAGTTTTCCTTTTGGGGGTATGTAGAGTGAAATCTTAAAAACAATCTACAAAATTTTATTATTTACAAATTTTCTATTTGGATGCACACTTTATGATTTTCCGAATAGCTTAGATAAGTTTACTTATTCGACAGGTATATCGAATGAAATCATGACAAATTTCTTTGCCTATTTTAAAACTCTATTTTACACAAATTATTTTACATGAAATACCAAATAAATATTTTTTCAAGCAGTTTTTCCTTTTTCATATATGGCATCCTATGATGTTTAAAACTGATCACTAACTTAACGTGCTGTAATATTAAGAGTTGTTTAAATTCCATATTTATTTTATTCTGTGCAATTGATAACAATTTGGATTTAAGATAACCATCGATATGGAACGGCAGAAATGACTCGAGAATTAAAGGGCTGTACCCAAAAGCCTCATACTAAATATTTACAATCAAAATTCTAACTAAATATTTTCAAAACAAAAAATTATTTTATATTTTTGTCGAATTCTGACTTTTTGAAATTCAAACTTATTAAGAATGAGAAACTTTCAGGATCTTTGATTTTTTTTTAATTTTAAAAACCAAGCTTTTAAAAAAGTTTAATTGAATCTTCCATTCTGTAAAAAAATTATTATTAAAAACAGTAACACTAAATAAAATAGTAATTTAAACTCTCTGGGATTTTAATATTTTAATTTTACAAATTTCGGACATTTGCTTTTATTAAAATTTTACAAATTTTCATTACTATTTTCCACTGTTTTGTTGCTTTTTTTATTATGGTAACATCATCTAGATAGAGCAATATCGCTCTCAATGCAGGGCAACACACAAATACAACAAAGCCTTACTTGAGAATCAAACTCAAAACCCATCAAGTGAGAGCACAATACGCAATCTGGGAGACGTGATTTTCATTCTAACACCTTGAAATTTACTAGATACAAATTTTAGAAAAGAATAAATATTCTTTTCTGGAGTTTAAATTTAAAAAATAAAAATTTTATATGGTCACACTACATTATTTTTAAATAAAACATTTTTTGCTGCATTTATTACATGTAATTTTTTTTTATTTGAATATTTTGAATTTAGTCTTTTAAAAAAGTGGATAATTCCATAATTGCTAACACTATTTTTAATATCATAGTTAAATAATTAGAATTCATACCGTGAAAACTAAACAGTAAGTAGTATATATTAACACTTGGCATGAGGGTATACTTCACCGCCAACTTATGCGTGCAGCAGGCGTTTTTTCGTGAAACGCGAGAAAGTTTAGTTATTCAGGAAAAGTCGCAGTAAATCGAAAACTACTTTGTTTTTATGAACGAAACTTTTTTTATTTTACACTTTAATATATACTGAATGATTATTTAACAAAAAAAAACAATATTTTTACGAAATCATAAAAATAAAGGAGTTTTAAAAATTAAAGTCCAATAATCTGTCAACACATATTTATTCATGACTGTCTTTGTCACAACGGCTCATTTTATCAATTTTGTATTCAACAATAAAGAACCAATTTTTAAATTGACAAAATACGACTTGTACGTTCTGGAGCTAGGAATTCGATTGAAGATGAACAAAAGACCGATTAACTCGACAATCATAACTTGTGGAAAGAAAAAATGCAAAGCGTTGCATAGCAAAGCAAACAACACGCATATAATGCCACACATACATATAATTATACGTATTTAGTAGATTTGTAGTGGTTAGCGGGTATCCACCACAAATCTACTAAATACGTATTTTTACGTGACCCGCGTTCCAGTGAAAGACAGCAAAAACGTAAAAATATGTTGCCCGCATGCGAAGTGTTAATTCAACAAAGAGTACAGCTTTAGTACTGCGAACAAATAATAACAAATAGAATTTTAATAGTTTTTATTGAGGTTTTTCGTTATGTAAACTATAGATTGCAATAAAAATGAAGGTACACAACTAGAGTTATAACATTCCTAAATACAAATTTCGAACTTACTACTGTTACACGTTAATGAGTTATGTTTGGCAGCTTTAACACTTGTTATGTTGAATTTTTTCGTTTTACAGACTACAGATTACAACCAAAAGAAAAGATGGACAATTAGATGTTACATTGGTCCTAAATACAAAATTTCATCATGTTCGTCGTCTATTAATATACGTTTCGTACACTTATAGTATACGAAACGTATGTTAATAGGCGACGAACAAATACAAGATTTGAAAAAAAAAATTCTTATTTCTATCCTGTTTTCTTTTCGTAGCTGAAAATAAGATTGAGTTGTTGTTTAAGGCTTAATGGCACAATATCAACTTGGGATATATAATGTCAAACACAAGATCAATAGCTATAACAACAAATGATAATAAAGGAATATAGACCGATTGACTCAAAACTTACAAATGACAAATATTTTTTTTTTCTAAATGGTGCATGAGGCGAGCGTTTATCATTTTACTAAATTTTTTGTCACTAAGCAGCTAGATAAAGCGTTAGGTCGATAATGTAAAGTATCCGACAAATCCTTACCGGGTTTTACAATATGGATAATTGTAGCAATTCTCCATGAATTCGAATTGATATGTTAAAGAACAGAAGTAAGATTTAACTCTATAATGTCTGGAGTATCATTTTAGATACCGCTAAAGCGTTTTCCTTTTGACAATAAGTAGAAGGCAATCCCATAAACAATCTACAAAATTTTCAAGTAGTTTCTATTCTTTATAAATTTTTGACACTTTATGACTTTTCGGCAGACGCATAGACTGAAATTCTGATATATTGCTGCATTTATTATAAAAATCCATTATATAGTACTGATTTTACATGTAATACCAAATAAATCTTTTTCTCGAATTTTTTTTCTTAAATGGCTTCTTATGATGTTTAGAACGACAGCTGATCACTAACGTGATGTGTTGTAGTAATCAGAGTTGTTTGAACTTCACATTTATCTTATTCTCTGTAGACAGTCCATAATAACTTAAATTTAAAATAGGCATTGATATGTAATCTTCAGAAATGACTCAGGCATTAAAACGTTAAAAACGGTACGGTTGCTCAGACGCTTCAGAAAGTTAGTGACTATTGATCAATGGGGATAAAAATGAACACGAAATTATGTCTCTGAGTGTTCATTAAAATCTCTTTACATACATCATTCCAGTATAAAAAAAGGAAGCAATAAACTTTTCTTTTCATCCCAAATTCAAAGTAAAAGACGATTAATTAACTCGAGCGGCAGGTGTGCAATCATTTACACAAGATTTATAAGGAATCGTCACATGTTTTCACAGCTAATTAACGAAATCTGGTCTACCGAGAAAGAAACAGATATAATAATCCAACCCTATTCCTAGAATGAAGTCTCAAAGAACATTTGTCGGTTTTAAGAGATCCGCAATTTTACAGGTGTTCACAGACCCTTTCTTACAACTTATGAATCCTTATAATAGTGGCGTGGGCTTCGAGAGAGCTATTCGGATGTGTGACCTGCGACCTCTCTTTGCTTAGCAAAAGGCCTTGACAAAGGGTGGGCGGTATTATTTTCAGAGCCAACCATTCTCTTTTAAATTTCAGGTTAAATTTCTCTCTTACGCCATCCCTCGTTGTCCCAATGTCAAGTTTTCAACAGCAAGGCACTTTTTGGGGATGACTGATGGTTTAAACCTAAAATTTCTTTAAAATAAACAAAAAAATTAATATTTTGTAAAACAGGTTATAATTATTACAGTTATTTGTTTGAAAATTTACTATTCTTTTAACAATACAATCCGGAAGATAGTAGAAATCATAGTTATATATGATTTTTCAATCATATTCCATCAAAATAAATAATTTTAAGATTTAGACTTTTTTCATTTATTCTAAAACGCTATTTTAGTCTTTTTTATTATTTTTTTACACAATCTTTAAATAGATGATAAAACATATAGCTTTCCCAAGCTACAGATATATGCCAAAAATTTGGTAGAAATAAGAACAGTATTTTGAAAAAGAAAATACTTTGGTCACCCTCTGTATACATTTTAGGGGGCATTGACTCACTCATTGCCTATCTGATCTGTCATTTTCAAGTTTATTCGTTGATTAAAGTAAGAGCCGAACAGAAGACCCACTTCTTATGTTAATTATACAAATTCTGTATTAAATGAGTATCCAAATGAGATGAAATAATTATACATATATCTTTATAAATGTGTGTATAAATTTATATATATATATATATATATATATATATATATATATATATATATATATATATATATATATATATATATATATATATATATATATATCTATATATATATATATATATCTATATATATATATATATATATATATATATATATATATATATATATATATATATATATATATATATATATATATATATATATATATATATATATATATGAGTGTGTGTGTCTGTGCATATACGAGAGATAAACCAGCCTCAAATTTATACGGTAAAACTCCTTTTAAATTGACCCTAATTTTTTTTCTCAGACCGGGCATACTGGGCTGCCAAAAGTCGGGCAAAACTCTGTCCTGAAGAAGCACATCAGTCGTCGTGGCTAAACGTAATTTTTATTTCATCTTCTCAAAATAGGACAAAATCCAGAGGTATCTGAACCGAACGGTGTCAGAACTCCAAGCTTTAGCGAGAGAGGACCAAATACCATGTGAGGTTTAAGTGTCGTAGGAAAATGCTTAACTAACAGTTAATTACTTAAAGAGAGTATCTTTTGATTAGAGACATCTGCCAAAGTGTGGTGTTGCAGATGACTGTTATTGCTGATAGCTCCAGATTTTTTCTGGGAGAGTTATTACTTCCTCATTAAAATGCCAGCTATATCATTTTTTTGCTTTGAAAATCAAAGAAAGAATTTCGGGGTTCTGATTAAGGAATGAAAACTTCCTCATTCAAACTGGATGGTTGGGAAAATATGATTATTATAAAGAGGAGAAATTAAGACATAGACTAATGAATGGGGGAAAAGGGATAGTTTTGGATAGACTTCAGTGTCTTAGATATTGATATTATTGCACACACACACACACACACACACACACACATATATATATATATATATATATATATATATATATATATATATATATATATATATATATATATATATATATATATATATATATATATATATATATATATATATATATATATATATATATATATATATATATACAGAGGGAGTGTATAAAGTGTTCATTGTTTCTTATATGAAAAACCTTCATTTAAAAATGGGAATGAAATATTTAACTTAAGTATATTTTACTGTTTCCGTTTGGAGTTTAAATGAAAACTACTTTATACCGAGTTAAACATACTAAAAACTTAAACAGTCCATTCTCTCATATGCTAAAAGCATTCATGAGGTACATCATATTTTATATATCTTAAAATTAACTATCATGCCAATACCGTGTAAGGTATTTTAGCTTTATAATTGACTTTGAATTTTTGGACTTTGATTTAACGAAGTTTCTACTGTGAAACTTAGAATGGCGTCCCATTTTTCACCTAGATGCAGAAATCAACTCGATTTTACTAGAAATGTACCTGAATGTAAAGTTTCTTTCAAGAGTTTTTAATAAATGTTAAAAACGATTAAGGCCACGTGCTGAGAAAGGAATTTCATAAACTTTGGCAAGATATATAAAATCTAGAATTGAGTATTTAAGCTTATTTGTTTAGTATTCTTATTATGCGGGAAGACATAATCGTCACTCAAACTTATTATTGTCACACTAATATGGGATTTTTTTCAAAATAATAATATAAAGCTTATTACTAATTTTAATGTCATAAATGTTGACTAAATTACTAATTCTGGAATTACTTACGAGTTAAACCCCAAACTAACTCGTTTCCACCTCGATGATTCTTTATCTATAGTAAATTTCTTTGTTGGAGCTTTGGTTTTTCCGTTTCTCTGTACCATTGCCTGCGATGCCACTCAAAATAATTAAAATTATTTTCATCTGAGAAAACTGTTTTTACAGAATTAATTTATTTCATTCTGGTACTGGTTGGAGAATGATAATTTTGTTTCTATACTCGATAGAAAAGCTGGTCTTAATCGACTACGTTCTGAACTAAAAAATATATAAATAAAAATGAAAGTGAATTAAAAAAAATCATAAATACGTGTACAAATATACACTTTTTATTCTCTTGCATTATAGTTGTTTGATGAACAGGAAGCCAAACTGGAGACTAAATTTTGTCGCCAAATTTGTAAACTGAACGACCTCCACGGTGATAATATTTGTAGATACTCCTGGTCACGAGTACTCATTTCTGCTATTTTCATTAAATAAGTGAACCTAAAAATAACGTATTTAGCATACTAAACACTACCAACCTTCAGTAAAATATTAAGTAAGTATTTAATAAACATCAAAATATTATTCATTCTTAATCCTATTTAGAATAAAAAATTGATTTTTAGTAATTTTTAAAAGACTTGTCTACGTATTTGAACTATTAATCCTCACAGAAGGTAACTTTCAATTTCTACTAAGTACTCATAGGATTTTTTATAAATTAAAAATTTATAAAAAAATAATTTCTTCATTATAAGTGGATCAACTATTTTCAGAAATTATATTAACAAAAAGGTTGAGAACCTTGTTTGATATGAAATATTGAATAAATTGGTGGAAAAAGTATCTAATTGTGATACTTTTCAAATAAAAATATGATAGATTTTTGTTTTGTTTCATAACAGATTCCTAACATATATAACTTACAATTCCGGCTTTATCCAAGTAGTCCTATATAATAAAATCCTATACAATTAATCAAAGATTTTCCAAACTGTATGTTTCTCTGTTTTGTTTTATTGGGAATATGTATAAAATTGAATAATTAATGTACGTGTCTTCGTGATCAATGCTAAATGACTTTTTAATTCAAAGTTTTTTCATTCATGTGTCAAATGAAAGTACACTGATATTATATCTGAGTTGATAGTAGCCACCTTTGCTGATTAAAAGCTTATAACAAATGAACTTACGAAACTCTTAAAAGTGGATAATATCTGTTTGTAAAAATAGAAAATAACATATTACTTGAGATGGAGTAGTGTATCTTTCTCCGAACACAACCTATATTTCAAACATTCTTCGCGCGTTAATGAATACCCACATTTACATATTTATCTCTCATTGCTGAAAATCGAAAATAAAAACACAAAAATGGTGATTACGATATTAGGTATAGGAAAAATCAACCTTTGAGTAAAAACTGGGATTGTAGGCCCCTTTTTTCATTCCCAAAATCTGATGACAATCAAACACATGGTCTCTTTCAGATATTTTCTATATTTCTTACTTTCATATAAGACAAAAAGAAAAAAAAAGAAGAAGAAGAAGAAGTCAACACTTATATCAAAACCACCTTTCCATAGGGACTTTTTTTACGTGGGAACTGCGAATTAGAATGTGCTTGAAAACTTTTGATACATTTATTGTTTGCTGGAAGCGTAGGCCAGCAATATCCTACGGCATCAGATGAATCAACCTCTGAAATCTACAACTAGTGAAAACAGACATCCTTGGAGAAAGGGCGTCCAGAAACTAAAGGTTTTCTCATCGGTTCACTTTTGTCACTGGGAGAGAGTTAAGTTTTACAGTATCGTCGTGTAGAAACATAAAAACAAACTGTGATTTCCGTTTCGTGTTCGGATAATTGGGTGTCTGAGAAAGATGAGGAAACTCCCTATTTCTGAGAAGCTGGATCAAAAAGCCCACTCTTCAGGAACCAAAAAGTTGTCATTATTTGCTATAAAAAAGCTTTACAGAAAGAATAACTACTGAAGATATAATTAAAACTACCTTCTTAATCAGTACATTAAAGAGGTACGAGTACTTAATTATATAATATTTACATAATATTAGCAAAACATACTACCTGATTATAAGATGATTCCCCTTACACGATGTCGAACCCCGGCTACGCATCAAACAAGATACGGCTAGATTTTATCTTTTACTAAAAACCTCTTAACACGACATTGTGCAGGGGACTTATCATGGAGAGCCCAAAATGTCTTTTTTTTTTTAAATTTCAAACTGTGTGCCGTTCGTGCTGCATCTGAAGTACGTTCGGGGCCCCGGCTGAACACAATGTAGTGAGAAACATTTTTAGCTTGTGTGTATGCGTTCTTAATTCGAGAGTGTTTGAATCTTTCATGGAATTTCTAGAGGACTTTTCTTCATTATTCTCCAGTCTTAAGTCAGTTGTTCTTTAAAAGCATACTTTTGTAATGCTAGATGATGTTACATAGTTATTGAAAGAATTATCACTTTCAATAATTCTAAAAAATAATTTTTCCTGAGTCCTAGTCATTTGGTCTAAGTTAACGTTTGAGTTATTAATTTATTACCAAACAAGCAAAATTTTTACTGTGTTAAAGAAGTGTGATCAGTAATACTTAAAGTTAAAAAAGGTGGTGAGTCACACTCGACGTTGTACATGGTGCAAAAAAAGATGATATTGTGTCTGACTTTACTTTGGAGCTCAAAGGGTTAAAACGACAAAGAATTTTCAGCTGGACAAAATTTGACTAAAAATTCAATAATTCTACCCCTTTTAATAGTAAAACACAATTAAGAATGAGAAAGAAAATGAATTCATGGTTTCTTGAACACTGTAATGTATATAATTATGACCATAATATAAAACACTGATAACTTTAAAGCATTAGTTTTCATACTAAACATTTTTCTCTAAGAATAATTGAAACACGCCAAGTTAACTTCTAACCCTTCTTTCTCACTGAAATTTATCAGTTTTTGTCTTATAACATATAAAGCAAAAGTTAGCTAAAAATATTATTTTAAAATGCAAAATTTAGCGAATTTTTATAAACATTTTGTACACAAAAGGAATATTTTTGCAACTAATGTATTGATAATATTTTCTGTAATTGTACTTACAATGCCAATTAAGTTTAGTAAACACTAAAATATATCCTATAAATCAAAATGGTATTACGTATAAAATAATTGTGTATTGAGCATTTTAAATAAGCTATAGTTTATGACTTTAAAAATCAATAATTTTTTGTGCTTCAATTGAAATTCATTGACAATAATTCCATGTGGGGCAAAATGTGCAAAATAAAAGGTTACGACAGACAGTTCAAAGACAAAGAGCCGTTTCCCGAAGTTAAATTGATAAAAATTAAACTCCGATAAAAAAAAACATAAAATTCCAAAAATATTAAAAGAATATGGTATAAAACAAAAGTATGACAAACAGTGAAAAAAACAAATATTACACAAAAAATGCAACCATGAGCAAGATGAAAAGGTAGCAGTTAAACGAAACAGTTCAAAACCAATGTCCCCTAAAAAAATCAAAAATATTTTTATGACGGGGTGAAAGAAGCTAGTCTTTCATATTTATAAGATGATATTTAGAGATGATAAATTAATATAAAAGTACACTCAGTATTAAAATTATGACATTCAATAATTATATGATTCCCCGATATATTGACTTTGCACTTAGTATAAATATGAGCAGGATCTCATAGTAAAATATGACAATGCTTGAAACGGATGTGGTCGATCCACAAACGAGGAATAAAATATTTTATTATGTATAATTCTTAAAAATAATATTGTGGTTGTTGCACATCACCGATAATAGCGGAGCTATATCTGGTCCATAAAATCGTACACCCTGAAGAAGACCAGTGCCATCAATGTATTGTCAGTTAGATACTGCATGGAGAGGTTTAAACAGGTGAGAATATGATTGGGTGAAGCCTGTACAAAAAAGAAAAAAAAAAAAAAAAAAAAAAAAAAAAAAAAAAAAAAAAAAAAAAAAAAAAAAAAAACTGACGCAGACTACAAAGTGCTTAGAACCATTACTGAAATTCATCTTTCTGGGAGACCCACTGAAGATACGAGTAAGTACTGCCTGCTACAATCAAGTGACATTTTAGAGCCTCCTGGTCGTTTTCTCGAATACAAGGGATTCACTGGTGGGGCAAGCCAGGTAGTTCCATTCTTGTGCTTTGATCTCCATGTAAGTGATAGGCTCTGTTGGTACTCAAACATCATTGGATTCTGCGATTTCCTTACCCTCTATGTCAATGTGGGAAGGTATCCATTACAGAATGAGGTAAGAAAAGATGTTTTAGCTTTTGAAAAATATTTACACTCTTATTATTCCTCACATAAGTTTAGCTGTTCATGATTTGGATTCAACGTCTTCTATGTGATAGAATCTAGATTTCGTTTTTATAGATGAGTGACATCAATAAATGAAGTCTTTCAGTTATGACAATGTACGAAAACAGGGCAGAAGTTGGGATTATTCCTCTTAAGAAATTAGTATTTTACCTTATACATTTAACCGTCTTTACATTCATATATTTCTAATTTAACATTATAAATTTTCAAGCAGTTTGAATGAAAACAAAACTAACTAGAATTTAATAATCAAAACTAATTAGAATATTTACTGTCACCGTAAATCGAAACGTTATAAAAATGTTATAATAAAATTAAATAATAAGTTATAAATCCTCGCAGAAAGTTTCTGTTTTCGTTTTTGTTCCTAGACAGCAATTCAAGCTCCCCATAAAAAGTTAATGAAGTACATATCTACGCATTCAATGCCATACTTAATAATCTCCGTTGTGATAATGGAGAAGTTTTATTACAGTTACTCAGAAAAGTAGATTAAGAGTCTGAAAAATTTTAAGATGACACTTTTAGAAATGTTCTCTAAATCAAAAGTTATTTTTGGCGACCTTGCGATCTTCAGATTTATTGGATACTTCCAAACAGCCAAAAGTTTCCGTAAACCAGTTTCAGATATAACTGTATTTCTGGAAGTGTCATTGAAATTCGACTGCGAGAGCGCGCGAAAATTTCACCTTGATATTTGAAGATGCAGGTGATTACGTTCTCTTAGATTAAAAGCTGGATCCAAAATTAGGAAACGTTTGTATGCAAATCTGGTGCAATATACCTCGATATTGAGGTTAATGAAATGAAAAAATGCAATTCTGAGAAGAAGCTCTTAATTAATATTTCATTTTATATATAAATAACTGGTATTTAAAAAATGGATATCTAGCATAAATCCAATAAACATGTCACTGAGATTTATTTACCGAAAATTTCTGATAACGCTGTTTGCATATAAAACAAATGATATAAATAAATCTAAATTAATTAAAGAAGGCTGTTTACTTACAAAACAGCAGACATATTATTTAAAAGTTGAATATCTAGACGAGGATAAGTAAACAATAAAATGAACTGTCTTTTATATTTAAAAAAAAGTACAAATAGAAATGAAAACAACCTTTACTCTATATCTACTTAGTGTATTCTTATGTACCTCCATAAATATATATATATATATATATATATATATATATATATATATATATATATATATATATATATATATTTGTATAAAGTCATACAATTAAAGTTTGAAAATATTTCATCTCAACGTCTGGTTACAACTTATTCAAATACAAGATTTACATATTAGAGTACAAATTTTTTAATTTAGTTTATTTCCTTGAAGTAAAATTTAAAAATTAATAATTTAATAATAACTATAATTATAAAATAATATAAGTCAAGCATTTTATATTTTCCTACCAGAAACAACCATCTGATACGATTTTATTTATTACATAACAAAGATAGTCAGCCTTTATCCTATAAAATTAAAGATTTAAATTCTAAATGGAAGGAAAAATTCAGATATCTTAGAAAGTAATTTCCTATGGCACAATCTGTAGTTGAAATTAAAATGCTCATGTAAAAATAAAGGAAAGCAATTCTGTGAAGGAGAATGACCTGTGTTCACGATTACACGATTCTTAATATAACCTGCATTACTTCATTGTCTCGATGTTTAACGACACATGATATCACAGAAGTCAAGCACTTAAAAATGGTTTTTGCTACAATTTCTCTCCTTTCTTGTTTAAAATATTATGATGTAACTGAGAAGCAAAAACAAACCCATATCATTACCTAAATGACGGTTTCTCTAAATATAGATAGACAAGAGACTGCTTGCAATTTTGATCCTTTGCATTCATCAGGAGAAATACAAAATGAAATATGGGGATAACCATTTAGTATTGGTGTTCTTGATATCTCTCCATAAACCCATTTCATTAAAATCAAAATTACAATTCCTAAGCAATGAACCTAAATTACGTATAGCTATAACCATGACATGTGTAATTAACTTTCACTGCTTTTGTATTGTGTGGAATAGTATTATAAAATACCTCTCTTATTAATATAACCAACAGCAATTGACATCTTGTAACACTACACAATTTGAAAAAAAATTGTTAGCATATAAATAATGACCACTCTTTCAGGCCAGTTAACAACCTTGTAGAACTGTTATTCAATTTATATATATGTAATACTAGAAATATGTAATACTAGAAATTAACGTAATCAGTTTAACTTAGAAATTAACGTAATTTTAAAATCTTCATTTTCGTTTAATAATATTAAAGCCATTTTTAGTATAGAAATAATGCGAGGGGAATACTGTAACTCTTTGGACTTAACTTGTGGTTAGTATGTGCTTTGGAATCGGTATATGAAAGAGCAGAGTTAGCAATCATAGTTTCAAAGTTAAGATCGTAAGAACAGACGACGACTAAGATAGTGCGTTCGAATTGTAAGGTTGTGTCATTGTTGCTGTACGTCATTTTTTGCAAAAACTAGTGGCCATCTCAGGTGGTCAGTTTTTAAGGATTATTTGAAAAGGAAATAAATGAGTTTGCTCTTAACTCATTGGGTGCATTATATATATATATATATATATATATATATATATATATATATATATATATATATATATATATATGGAAAACAGCCTTTCTTGATAGTAATTAATTTATTAAATCATAGTTTCATTTAAAGCAACACTTGCACCATTTTCATTTAATCGTGGCGAAGCGAAAAGCGTGGAATATATTGACAGCTCCATGTCCAGGCGCTACCTGATTTTTCTCGCTTGATTAGTCATCAATTTTCTGAGAAATATCTCTGCGCTTGACCGCATTACTCCAAAAAGTTAAGCAAGCATGGATATTTTTCATTTATTTCATTATTATAAAGGAGTTTCCTTTTAAAATCGTTTATAACTCAGGTAATTTCCAACTACACCCTTTTTAGGCCTGACATATATATATATATATATATATATATATATATATATATATATATATATATATATATATATATATATATATATATAATTATTTAATCATTATTTCCTGTTTCGTCTCACCTGTTTTAGGAAATGTTGTAGCGGAACTGAGCAACCTGGTACACGCGCTAATAATGTCTTCAAGTCACGATATTTCGTGGTATAATTACTTTCTTTTGCATCTTGAGGATGAAATATATATGTAATCCTTAAATTATAAAACTACTTTACAATATGAAAGCTAAATAGCTAGCAGTAATAAAAATGCAGTCGGCCGACATTGACGAGAACGGCACAAGTCTATTAAAACTTTATTCCAGAGCTGCTAAAACGGACATCTTTATTACTCAACGACAGACAAAGGAAAGACACAAAAATCACTCTACTCGAAAAGAGTGCACCCAAGAGTGAAGACAGAAAGAATTTTCCCACCTACTTAGCGAAATTAAGTGCAAGATCATAAGTCATTTCCCGGCGATAGTTGGGAAACGTGTTCAATAGACAGAAAATTTACATGTTTAGGATAGAAAACTTTGGAAAGAATTTTAAGTCGAAGACACTCCTTTGATTAAAACATTTAGAGGCTGGGAAAAAGATTTTAAGGAATTAGAATGGGAGAGATGAGGGTTTTAAAGAAATATTAAAGTTAAATAATTTTGATATATTACACACACACACACACACACACACACACATATATATATATATATATATATATATATATATATAAAGGAAAAGTAATTATAAAAATACATTTTTTTATATAGATGTCTGTTTATTTTTTAGTTAACTTTTTTTAAAATTACGATAGTAAATCAAAACATTTTCTGTACAGATTATAAAACAAAAATAATTTGAGGCTGCAGAGAGACGGCAAATAGTTTTTCTGTACTTTGTATAGCAACCGAGTACAGCATATTTATGGGGAGTACGGACGATTTTATATCTTTCCTAGCGAGGTGCGCAGGAATAAGTGATATGTATATATATGGAAGTGTGACTGTTTTACGGTCATTATCTATTTTTAGTAGAGACAAAATACCTATTTTCATTATTAATTTAATTATTATATTCTTAAAATTTTATTTATTTATTGAATTTCAAATTTATTTATTTACATATTTGCTCATTGAGAATGAATTTATTAAACCCGAATTTATTGTAATAATTTAAACATTAACGGTGAAATAAATATATTACTCGTTAAGGAGGGGTGTTTATTTCTTCCGACAACTCTTTTTCTGCTGACAACCCAAGAGTTTGACTTGTTCCTTCTGATTTATATGCAGCATAGAAAACTTTCCATAAATAGACTGGTAAAAAAATATTAAGCATCGAAATATTTTATATCACAATATCAGGCTTTTCTTTTTACCCAATACATTTTTCGGGAAAAGGAAAGAGGTAAAAACCTGATCCCACGTTAATATTTAAGCGTTCATATTCAGGTTGGAATTCCTTTTGCTGTTGACGTATACTCAGATGCATGTAATAACTAAATATTTTCAACTGATCATCGACCATATCATTTAGCCAACCAAAACCGAAATAAATCGTTTGAAAAAAATTTTGTTAACACAAGAAAACATTTGAATTTATCATCGGGGAAAAAGAATTGGAAACTGAATCTATTGTTTTTTAACATGTATAGGTTGACATGTGGTTGGGCCTCAACACTTCCGAAAACGTTTAGCCATAATGCAGGATTGCTCTTACTAACCGACCTCTTATTATTATCACATAAAACACTCATTCACTACATAAATCTAATATCTACACATTCTACTGTGTATGCTTATTTTTACGGTTATTATTAAATAATAAAAATTTGTACATTTTTTACGAATTTTAGCTGCAGTATAGCTTATAGGTAAAGAAAGACAAACTTTTTTAAATGCTGTACTCAAAATGTTGCCTTGATTTATAACCTTAATTGTAGATATATTTTACATTCTGCTCATAATAAAAGGTTTGGAAGTTGTATAATTAGACTTTATATGTCATTAATTGTTAATTGTAGTTCTTGTATGTATCCGTCAGAGGGAATTTATTAACAATCCAAGAGCCGATATCTAGATTTAAACGTTATTGAAACTATAACGTAAAAGTTGGGTACCGATTTTTTGTCGGTATATACTATGTGAAAACAAATGAAAATTTTATTAAACATATGTTTCAACTTAAAACTTATAATCCTAAATATTTTTATGGCAAATTTTAATTATAATACATTGGTGTTTGGGAAAATTTTACTTTCTTTCTAAGGTAACAAAATTTGAAGTTGCAAGACAGCAGCACTACAAACTGATACAAACTGATAGAGAGACATAAATATGCGTTATTTTGATGTAGATTTATTACAAAAATATTTTATTGCTAATTTTGGATTCCAAAATCTTTATAGAAAATTTTAATCCAGATTTATGTTTTAATTTTTTAGCTTTCTATTTTACATTCCTGTGGTCTTTCCAATGTTTCTCAAGTAGCTGACTATTTATGGTTTACTACCGTGCTCTCTTAAATAATATTACTAGAGTGAAATATTTCACAACCTTATGTAAACTCCAAAATCAAATGTTATGACAGCTTAATATGTTTCGAGGCTTTACTCCGTGTGCTGAAATTCACCAAGCAAGTCATTTAGTTGTGATTTTAAAAACTGTATTTTCACAAGATACAAAATCCTCGTCTTCTTCTGCGTGATTTAACTTAGGGATCTCCTGATACAACTTGATTAAAGCAAAGACTTCTAGGATGAAACCATTGTTCTCTTAACCCTTTCTGACTCTTCTACCTTCACATTGCTTCATTTCTCAGTTTGGAATGCAGCAAAAGTTCATACGCCTCATACTTCCACCAGACTGACAGCAATTGACAAAAAACCTGGCAGTAAAGAAGCACGCGTTCACTGACAAGTTCTTCCGCAAACAAAAGAACTTTCTCTCCTAATAGTGTATTCGAAGGTTCGTGTTTATTTGAAGGCGCTTCAAATTAGCATTCTATCAGTATTCAAGCAATGCTTTTTTCCCCTTACACCCATACTGGCATACATTCTAGCGAAAGGGATGCTTTCCTTACCAGAAAAGGTGTCTCGTGTGGCGAAACCTTATTGTTTCTGTATCTACCCAGCGGCTGTGGTGGAGTGACATCTTCAAACCTTTGTTCTGACAGGCACCGAAAATGGGGTCGAACACCAATGGGTGCCATTTGCATATGTTAGTTTTCGCTGCGGTGATGGGATGTGTATTGGCGGTTGAGAAAACAACAGCTTGACCGTGAGTCGTGGGTTGGAGCTCATATTCGTTTCAGAAGGTCGTTAATCATCCAAGTATTGAGCACGGGATTCTAGGTCCAAGAAATGCCTTTGATATTCGATATCTTACCCGCTTAACTACCGGTAAAGGCATTTACAGGAGTACCTTATCATTAACGGATATTACCAGAATTTGATTCGTTTACTATGGAAAACACCCAGAATTTAAAACATAAATAATAAATACCCTATGATCTTATAACTAGGTAAAGGAAATACAGCAGTTTTGTGATTTCCACTTTTATCACGAATATCTGTTATATACCACGGAATTGTCCAGAATTACATTTTAGCAGTAGACTATGGCGAAATCAGCTCATGTGCCATAAAATGTCTGCCGTGGTAAACCAGATTTGATTTTATTTTTTATTCCGGGACAACGTAATTAAGAAGTAAAATAGACAAAGTATGAAGATCACAGATACGTTGCTTTAAGCGGGCATTATTCTCTCCATATATTTTCTATTTGTGCCTAACTGACGTTGGATTTCCGTTTTATGCTTCTCTGCTCAATTTCAGATGATTTATACTATAATATATTACCATGTGAAACGTCTCAGTGACTTTAATAGAATTAGTTTGGGGGTAGGCACCATAATTTCTAATAAAAACATTATATGTTTCAAAGTTAGTGCATGTATACAACTCACAAAATATAATAGCATATAAATAATTGTGATCATTACAACTCATTTGAAACTTACAAATAGTAAAATATATTACAAGGATAAAAAATACATTTTATAGTTTGATTTTTCTGATACCTAGAATACAAAAGGAAAATTAATATTCTAAGTCAAAGTAAAAATCTGTAAACGTTCTCTTGCATCCTTATTAATGCCACATACACATACACATGTAATATTTTGATGGTATGAGACCAGATCCAGTTCTTGTGACTGAGGAGTTCTAGTTGCCTTTTGAAGTTTAAGCTAAATTTCAGACTCATCATTTCCTTCTACCAACAAACCATTAAAAAATGTATTTTAACGAAGCAAAATTTTTGTCTCAGGAAGATGTACGGCACTAAGAGGCCCTACCTAGACGTAGGGAACTAAAGGGCCAGAACTACTAATATTTTCTGTAATTTCATTGGGCCATGTTCCAGTGCATCTTGAAACTGGTTTTCAAAATTATATTTGGATTATACTTTTTTAAAGTTTATTATACACCTTTTTCTTAAGTATAGATCAATGGATTTAAGTATCTCTTTAACGATCAAATGATGAAAGCGAAAAAGTTGGAGAAAAAAGTAAATAAAACGAAGCTAGGGTTTTCCTCTAGAAAAGAAAACAAAAGTCATGGTAAATATAAATTTTCGATGCGCTTTCAAAAACCAAACAGTTTTGGGCGAAGGATTTGACCTAATACACTCATGTCCATAAATTAAGGATAATGCAGTTCAGGCAATGAAAGAGACAAAAGCAAAACAAATTTGACTTATTTGTAAAGTCTATTTATTAAACAAAAGGTAAAGAGCAAAAAAGATGCTATATGTTTGACATAATTAATAAAAATTGCAATTTTTACTCCCTGGAGCAAATTTCAAAAAAGAACCTATTTACAGAAAACAGTATAACATGGTTAGTATGATGGTTAATACGGAGTATGTCTCCCGGACGATGCAATACAAGCGTTACAACGCCTACGCATGCTGAGTATCAGATTATCAATCTGATCTTGGGGAAAATTACACCACTCATCAAGCAATGCCCTACGAAGTTCCGATAGACAGTTGGGAGGGGGTTGACGGGCTGCAATTCGTCGGCCAAGCATGTCCCACACATGCTCTATTGGATTCAAGTCCGGTGAGTATGCTGGCCAATCCATACGGGTGATATCCTCCGATTGAAGGCATTCGTCTACAATGTTTGCACGGTGAGTTCGGGCGTTGTCATCCATATACAGAAATTCAGGACCCATGGCGCCCGAAACAAACGTACATGTTGTTCCAGAATGCCATCCCGATAGATGTGGCCTGTCATCGTTACACTCTGAACATGCAGGTCAGTTCTGGAACCAAGAATAATTCCTCCCCAAACGAGCCATCCTGCACCACCGTAACGATGTCGTTCAATGGTGTTCTCTTGTTGGTAACGGGTACCTAGCGCTCTCCATATGAAAGTCCGGCGAGAATCAGAATGTAAACTGAACCTGGACTCGTCGGAAAACATCACACAAGACCACTGTTGCGGTGTCCACAATGCATGCTCTCTAGCCCAGCATAATCGCAGGCGACAGTGAGTTGTAGTAAGGGGAACACATCTGACAGGCCTACGAGCATATAGACCAATGTTCCCTAAGCGTCTGTACACGGTCTGCCTTAAAACTGTTATACCGGTAGCTGAAGAGAGCTGACGAGACAGGTCTGATGCTGTGCTCCGTCTGTTTCTGCCAAATACCGGTCATCATTCGGCGTAGTAACTCGGGGGCGACCTGTGCTGTAACATCTACTCACATTACCATCATGTTTGAATCGTTGCCAAAGCCTGGAGATGACACTCTGGGCGATTCCAAGTTCCTCGGATACTTCCAGCTGGGAACGTCCACATTCCAGTCGTCCGATAATTCTACTACGTAAAAAATCATCCAAATGCTTCCTTTGTGCCATAACTATGCGGTTATTGCACTGAAAGGCTTTTAAAGCGCTTGTGAACAATTTTACTTCTTTGCTACCATTCCTTATATACTCCTTTCATACACTCTCGTCATTGTGACGTACTATCCGCGCCATCTGGTGGTTTCCTGCAATTTGCATATTCTTCTTCAAGATGTATGTGATAATTCTACAGGTGAAATTTTTATTTTAGAGCTCAATTTCTGTGTGATTCTGAATTATCCTTAATTTATGGACATGAGTGTAGTTCGTTCAATCCAGAATGTGGATTGTTAAATTAAATTCTACAAAAACGTGTAAAAGCATTGCGAGAAGTTGAAATATGACTTAAGGGGAAAGTAGTATTATAACGAGAACACTTTGAACAAAATTCCACCAAGAATGAGTGATTATGAATAAGTCTTCTATAGCCAAGTATAGTTGGTTATTTAGTTAAGAGTTTAAGAGGGAATTTCCGGTTTAGCACGTAATCGCCAAGCTCAGTATTGAACCAGAACTAAAGAGTGGGATTTCGGGTTATTTAGTAAGGGACAACAAATAGTTAACAACAGACAGACACATAAAGAGAACCCAGGATATGCGAAAATTAGAAGAGTTTAAAACAGGTAATTACAGTCAAATAAATATATATATAAATATAAACTGTGCACAAGTTTCTGTGCACAAGTCCAGAAGGAATGTAAATAAAAGTAAAATTATGAATCTTTAGATATGTAAAATCTAAATGAAGGAAATGCATAACGTACAAAAGCCAATGATTTGAAGCGGAAAAATCAATGGTATAACAATGTTTAAACTGATGAAAAAGATTTAAATTGACCAAAACAAGCTCATAAAACTAAAAAGGAAAAAATATCTTCATTTGTGTTTTCCCAATAGGTCTCTTAAGCTAGTAAACGGAAGATAAAAATTGAACAGCAAACAGACTGTAAGCGACAACAAGAGGTAAGTCACTAACATTCATTTTATATTATTTTATGTATCTGTTCAGCGTGCAGTGAAATTTTAAAAACAAGAACTTTACTTAATAAAAGAATTTATTATTTCCATAAACAAAGTAAACCCAGAAAAATGTTTAACAGGTACATAAAACAAATGCTGAAAATTTAAATTAGTTTATATAAAAATAGAAAAAGATATGGTACGTCGGAAAGCAACAACAATTCTGTCATTTCAAGATGCTTAAAAGCAATGATTCCCTTTAAAATAATAAAACGGTATTAACTGCAGTTTTATTGTAAGAATATAGCTTACTTGTCAAAGCGTTATTTTGTTTTGAGTTATCTCCATATCAGCTTTAGAGTTGTTCATAATGTCATCCATTATGTGAAAAAATTTGAAATGATGAAATATTTATGTTCCACCCTGTGTCTCCAGTTTAAATCCCGATTTTTAACATTTCATGTTTGAAAGTCATTCTTATTTGTATTTACTGCTTACATTGTACAACTCCAAAATTCTTCTTTCCTGCCATTCCAAGTTCCTTTTAGTAGCTTTTCTCAAATTTTTATTTCTACAATTAACATTATTCTTCTTCATAAGCACACGTTTTAGCAATGCAGTTCAACAAATCGGGTGGTTTTATTTTCTGAACTCTTTGTTTCATATTTTAATATCTGTCGCATACTTAAACATACAAGTGTCTGCGTACTAAAAATAAAATCTCATCTGTGGCATCCTCTATTTTACTTGCCTCATTTGAGTCAAGTTACTTGTCCACCGTGAAGAATTACTTAACTTGCCTCATTGCCTGACGCAAATTAGTACTTGACTTAACCTCAATTATTTACATTAGGTAACTTGACCTAGTGTAAACACAAATAAACTATATTCTTACAATTTCTAATAGTAATGTCTACTTGACATGACTTCCAAACTTGACTGCGTACTGATTCGTGTAATCTCAGTTTAATAGTTGATTTGGCGCAATGTTCTAACTTACACAATATTCGGATTGTCACAGTGGCTTATTTTCCAGAATAGTCTCCATTTTAAGATTAGATAGAATGTTCCGCTGGGGATCGATTGGTTGGAGTTCACGGAGGCTGGAGCTGCTAGTGGTGGTGCCTGGCTCGGTAATGGTGATGTAGCATGCACCATTTGTCTGTTCTTGGGACAATTTTCAGCCTGTAGAAAGAAAAAAGATTACAGTTGGACGTTTATATAGAGATATAGGGAACTCTCGATTATAGTAAACAATTTTAATAGTAAAACAAAACTTCCTATTAAACTCATGTTATTTTAAACGCTTATAGTGAACGCTTGAGAATAAGTCTACTAATAGTGAACTGAAATTTCCCTTCAACGGAATTTTTTTCAGTTTTTCAAAAGTAATATTATTTTATACCTATCTAATTATAAATTTTAAAATTGATGGGATTCAAAAAGCCATTTAAAAGATTTAATGGTTTGTTTTAATGTAATTTCTGTATTTGCAATCTTTTATTTGTTGTATACCCCAGAATTATTCAGACAACTTTTACGTGACATGGAAGATAACTGCAGGTTGGTTTGGAGCGCTACGGTCAATTATTTTGCTACACGAGGGCTAATGAAAACGGTGTTTACTACTAAAGCCAACCCCAAATGGCTATGAAATTCTGTGCCATCAGCAGGAATCAAACTCACGAACTCCGGTACCGACGAGCAGTTTCCTACTTATTCGTTCATTGTTCGGTGGGCATTTAAAATAAAAGGGGAATGCTGGATTACAATAATTAAAAATAATTTAATAAATATACATCCGAATGTTAATAAATTTCAGTAGAGATTTCTAGACATATTAAAGAATAATTTAAAGGACAAATCGGAAATATGACAAACTCTCATCTTTTAATAATTTGGACGAATTCACTCCCCATATATAATCGAATTGTACTTGAAGTATAATTTTTACCACAGGATGCTAAATAAAAGTAGAATATTTCATAATTTTTTCGAATAACATGATACATTGTTTATTTCAGTAACCAGTAACTTATTACTAAATTGTATGTTATTATAATAATTATTTTCAGTAAAACCGTCATTAAAAGCCTAGAAATGGAACAATATTTCAACAAAACTGGATTAGTGATTCTAAGGTTTTAGTTAACGTTCTATATGATCAGCAGTTGGTTCACTGTATAAGTTCAACGGTTTATATCTGATGTCTGTTTAATGTATCACTGTTTTTAGGGGTATAGTGT
This sequence comes from Pardosa pseudoannulata, assembly GCA_032207245.1. Lineage (NCBI taxonomy): Eukaryota > Metazoa > Arthropoda > Arachnida > Araneae > Lycosidae > Pardosa > Pardosa pseudoannulata. Next base: position 185,127,079 of record CM063501.1, on the reverse strand, counting down.
CATTATTCAGCCCTAAATACCTCTAAGTAACCATAAATAAAAATATATAGTGTCTGAGTGCTTATATAGTGCCATTAGTTTAAGGGAACATAGTTCTTTTTGAGAAAATTCTTTATTATAATAAGCAAATTTATATTTGTTATAAATTATAAAGTTTTTCTCTGCTTCGAATAACTATTCTTTTAAATCAGTAATAATGGTCTCATAATAAAAAAATTAGTTACTTTAAAAAAAAAACAAAAAAAAAAAAAAAAAAGAAGGAAATTTACTGACCCGTAAAAATTTTGAAATATGCAAGTTGGAAACTAAATTACCAAAAAAAAAAGCTAACTGTCCTTTTTATTCTAGGAATTAAAATTATATGAATACGAGAAACACATTTAATAACATAATTCATTATTTTTATAAATTTCAATTTAAGATATTTTTAGTTTGTTAGGTATTAAAGTATCATATGCCTGTACAATTTTAGATTGCACAATAAAATACATATTTTACTTCAATTTTATATAAAAATTAAGTTTCTAGTACAAATATTTTAAAACTAATCTTGCAAGTAAAAAAATTTATTTTTATTATTGTATCTGGTTTATATTTATTTCGTTATTCTATAATATACATTATTTGAAAAAACAAAACTAAGTTTAAAATAACAGAGCTGTATTAAAGAACTTGCACATAAATTCATTCTAAAAAGAATAATTTTTACTTTACAAGGAATGGAATGAAATTGTATAAAGAAAAGTTTTAATCTCGGGAAGACACTTTATCTCCCGATGCAAGGGTTTTCCAATGCAAATGTCAGTAAATTGTTTTTATACAATATAATTTTAGATACATAAAAAATCCTTAAATATTCCATATTAAGAGAATTTAACGCATCTCTAAAACAATTATTCAAAACATTGATATTTGAAAAAAGCATGAATTATAAAACAGATATTAAAAAAAATTTAAAATCTTAAATTTTAAACCATTTAAAAAATTCTTTCCATTTCTAGATATATTTTAATCTTGAATCTTAAATTAGCAAATTCTTCTAGTCTTACAAATTGTACAACATTTCTGTTACAAGTAAAAATATAATAAAGTGCATTATCATCGCATACATATCAGTACTAAGTGGGCGTTTAAGTGATCTTCGACTGCATTAGTGGAGAGTAATAATTACAAACAAATTGAAATGCAATTTAATTACATCATGTGTACCACTGCTACTAATATTTACTAACTAATAATAATACTTAATTACTACTTAATAGTTTCCAATGAGACATGGATGATAATAGTCTATTTCGATTCAGAATATGAAAAAATTCATAATGAAAAATAACAAACTAAAATCGAAGTATCCTGAAAATGTTTGGAAGCTTTTTTTCTAGTAGATTAATTATTAAAAATAATAATATATAGGTTTCATTTGAAAAATATACCAACTTACTTCCAATCCTTCAGGGGATTGAGCAGGAGGAGGTCGACAGCTCTCCTAGCACAGCTGGACATGTTGTCGACTGACAAACACACCTCCAGTTGCAGGCCGGAATTCCTGAAGCAGCCTTCTGCGTGTAGTCGGAGGAGATTAGAAGTGGTGATTGTCCCATTTACAACGTCCTGAAACAGACAATCATTTTAGTCTGGTATATACTATTTTAATTTTAAGATGGTTAGGCTTCTTTTTAAATTATATTGGATTCAACTTTTTTCATGTTAACCTATGGAGAAAATTATTCCACTTCTAATTGCTTACATAAAACACTGCTTTAAACAAATACAGGGAGGCCACAAAAGAGTGATTTTGAAATTACCCAAAATTTTCTTGTTAATTCCAAGTTTTCTAACAACATTCCTACATTACGGCAACATTATCTTTTTTTATTGTGCAAATTTCTATAATATTCCTATCCTCCCTTAAGTCTAAGAAATCCAAGAAATTTTATGTCTAAAAATTATAATAAAATATTTTTGGCAAATGAAAAAGGACAAAGTGAAAATGTATATATAAGCTATTAAAAATGTCCTCGATATCAATTAAAAACACTTTTATAGTTTTGAGAACCATTTCGACTGTTATCTATTCAGTCGTTCAATTCAAGGATTTTGGATGTAAATTGAGAGTAATTGAGAGTAAATATGCTATTTATTGCATAAATCAAAGAATGACAATTTATCCACACATTGACTATAACACTAGATTTGAAAATAAAAGTAATGTGAAGCTCAAAGATGGAATAGCATATAAACTCCTAATTCTCCCTTTCTCTGGTTTTCATTTCTAGGAATTTGTGGATCAATGTATCATATTGCTTTGATTAAGTATCATTCTCAAAATTTCAAAATAATTCGATTGTTTATAGTCGGATAACGAAATCCTCATTATTTCGATAATTCCCTGATTATTAGAATCTATTTCAATTCACTAATATTTAGGTCCGATGTCCGAGTGGTAAAGCACTTTTCTTGGGGAACATGAGTCCTTGAGTTCGAATGGCTACGAACACCCCTTTCTGTAGTGGGGTTAGAATCCAAATGCCGAAAAAGATGACTTCCATTGTTTGTGTATGGAAGATAAATGGTAGTTCCAATCAGAATATTTATTAGCTATTAATCTCTTAAGGTGTAACTAACACTCTGGTGTTACTATACCAGAAATTCATAACATCACGGAATATTTTAATAGACCAGGGTTTAAACTCAGTTGGCAGGAGACGAAAAAAGTCCCTATTGACACGGTATTATAGCAACCTGCATTTAGTTTTTACAAGCTCTTTTAGCATTATTTTTGCTCAATGCAAATTAAAAAAATTAATTAAATTAAAATTTAAATAAATTAAGTTATTTAATTAAAGGAAAATTAAATTTAATAAATACAAATTAAATTTTACATTTGTTTAAATTAAATTTAAAATTAAATTTTAAAACTTAATTTTTTAAGTTTAATGTATTTTCAAAAACAGGAATTAACAATATAAAATATTTTTATTTGATATTACTAAAAACCTTCCGGCGGGCCATAGTTTGCCCATCCTAGAATCTAGGATGAGACAAAATCAAGTCAACTTTTCATTAAAAATGGTTCTTTTATTCCAAAAAAAAATCAAAAAAGCATAAATATCAAGAGGAAAATGACAAAAGTGTCTTTAAAAAATATATTGCTGATCGACGAACATCAAATCTCAGCCTGAACATCAACTGTAGCCTTAAACAATGCATATGACGCATGACTGAAATTTAAGAATAAGTAAAAATCAAGTAGGCTTCTTACTAAATTCCAAACAAACCAAAAACAGCATAAATATCAAGAGATTAATGACAAAAGTGTCTCCAAGAAGATATGTCGTTAATTGACGAACCTCAAATGATTTCAAGGTGTCAAAGCTATTACAGAAAACAATGCATTCCCACGGCATTTGAATAAATAAATAATATTTTTCTTTATGCATCACTTGAAGAGTGACAAAAGATACACAAGAGAAAGAAAAATTTACAGATGAGTAACGTGAGGACTAATTTGCTTCTGAAACAGATTCCCTTCTGATTCATTCCTTGACTTTCTGTTTACTAGAAATAAACGCTGAAAGAAAGTGAAAAATTCCATCCTCCCACAAAAGAGCCCAAGGACGAAGGTGAATTCGGTCTTCCGCCTCCCATGTGCGCCAAACCCTCTCAGGGTCAGTTGAACATTTTTTCTGCCATCACAGCAGTAAACCGCGGAACACCCAAAATCTACGAAAAGAGGCACCTCCCTAGGAGGTATAAAAACTGTTTTAGGACCTGCCAATCGCACAATCAACTCGTTCCGGGTTACTGAACAAGTTACCGTCAGTAAGCCACAAAACTACATAATGGTAAGTAATTCTCTAACCATGGATACTGCTAAAAAGGAATAAGACTTATCGAGTTTTTACTGTTATCAAAGAAAAATGTTAAATTTCAATACATAATTGGAAATCATCCCAAATTGGGAATTACTTGGAAGTGGAATTTTAATTACAATATTTGGGATTGGTTCAAAATTGTGTTTTAGTTATCTAAACTCACATTTGCTAAACTCTGAGAGCAGTTTGGGTTGCATTTGTTGATTTAAATTATTTAAAAATTTCTAACTGATAATATACATAACAGATAAAAAAAACTCTTTCCTAACAATTCTGAAGTGGAATAAAAATAAAGACTGTTAATAACGGTTATTGTATTCCTTTGTACAATCAATTACTGTAATATCAGATATGATTGATAATTTAATGTGTGCCTTTTGTGTCTATTAATAATCCAGAAGTTAGACTGTGCATATTTCGTTTGTTACAAAAATTGAATTAAAAATGTATTAATATTAAATGTAAAAACGTTAGATATGCTTAAAACCTTGTTATTACTAACTCCTCTGAACATAAAATATTTTGGACTTTCTTTCTTCCTTATGGGTATTCCAAATGGGTAGGGTATTCTTAGGTACCAGAGTTCGTGGATTCAAATCCCACTGCTGTCATGGATGTTCGTAACAGTTTGAAATTTGCTTTAAGTTATGTCTTCCGGTCCCAACGGCTTTTGTGCAGCAAAAAAGTCGACTTTAGCTATGAAACCAAAACTTACATCGATGCCATATGTATTGTTGGGATAATAGCGTGGGTCTTTATTATTATTCCTTTCATTAAATGTCCAGTAACTTTAACAATGAAATCAAATCTATGCAAAATTCTGTTTCTGTATTAAAATATAAGTAAACTGATATGCTTCAATGTTAAGAACATTTGTGAACATAGTATTTGGTGTAATGTTCTCTGTGTAATACTACGCCTAACTATAGCTGCAAATTGTACAGGGCATCAAATTTATACACTTGGAATCAATATACCTTAACGGATAATCATCATATTATTTCAGAATAAATCAAATGTTTTCAGAATAATAATTAATTTATTTATTATTTTTCATAATGCAGTGCTTTATTATTCTTTTTGTATTAACAAACATACAAAAAGGAATTTAGATGGAAAAGTTTGTTTTATTTCAAAAGAGAAGAAAAATAATTTTGTATTTTTCCATAATATTGAAATTTTATTTAATTAATATCTATACAGCAGACAATGTAACATATGCGTTGTAAATACGTATCCCTGTATATTATACGTTTTTGCAACGTATATGATACATTGTGTGCTGTATAGATACACTTTTTTCCTCCTTAAATATAAGTCAGTATATGTATATATTTATTATTTAATTATATACATACACACAAACATAAGGTAAGTTTTAAAATTTTTGAAACTCTATATTTAAATAATTTGCAACTACTATGTATTGTTCACGGCATTTAGTGTTTTATATTGAATTTACGTTTGTCTTTTTCAGCTGCCCTTCCTACTCTTGTGCCTGGCTGTTGCCACCTACGGTCAACAATCACCCACGCTTTATTCTACATCCACTAGTTCACAAGTAGAATCTGAGGATGAAAATGTCAACACTCAACCTTCTCTCTATCCTGCTAGCCAAACGTCTTTCCGCGTAAGTTGTATTTTCTGAGTTATAAAGTATTTAGAATACAGTAAATTTATAACCATATATATAAATGAACATAAGAAATCCAAAGAAATAGAAAATGTGTTTAAAATAATAAATATTAAGTGCTGAATGTAATCATTTCCTTTAGTGTAAAAGTCTTTATCGTGAGTGACTTAATTATCATAACTGACTTAAAAGCTTTACGATGTGCCAACCTTTAAGCGTTGAAAGTGCCATGAATTCAGTTTACAATTCCTTTTCCTGATGACAAATGCTCGGTTTTCTCGTATTATATCGAAAGATTTTCAACTGATTAAACACGTCACAAGTTAACTTTTTAACCACAATAAATAAATGAGAAATACACAAAAATCTATACCTAGAATCTTCATCGGATAAAAGAAATCCTAAATTTTACCCCTTAATTTTTTAATGCATATAGATTGGCATGGGATAAGACCTCAGTAATATTCATTTTGAATTCAGTTTAGATTCGTCAGAACGACGAACAGTTAAGGACTTACTACACGTCAACATGTGCGGGATGAAAAAGCAACAATTCATTTGACCTGTTCCTTCGTGTTCCTTATTGAAGAATGCGTAGATTTCTCGGATGATGACGTCTTGAAACGTTGACTGTTCTTGTCTGCAAATTAAAATCTATATGAAATGTTTTACACTGCGTAGACAACATTCCAGGAATTACACTTTGAGAGGGGTACTTTTATAATAAAAAGAAATGCTTAGTGATAACCTTTGTGAAAGCAATATTAAACATATTGTACTATAATAGTGAAAAATAAATGCATAAATTAAATTAAAATATAAAGACTATTTTTAAATTATTAATTTACAGTTCTGAAACTCTATTCATATACATATTTTAATATAAGTGCTTTAAATGTTCTGTGCATTTTAATTTTCATATTTTTATATTATGTTTGCTATATTATGATTTAAAAACAATTTATCTTAATTTTATATCTGTAAATTGAAATTTCGCAAAAGATTTAAACTTTATTAATTTAAAATTGTATTTAATAATATAAATCAAGTCAAAACTTAAAAATTATATTAGGATATATTTAAATGCATGTTAGGTGTGTTAAGTAAATGTTTTGCTGAGATAAGTAAAAAAAAATTAAATAGTAAGAACTATTTAAAATGTGTAGAAAATTTTTATAAAAAAATTTAAAAGTATCTTTATTTTAAGAAAAAATATAATGTGGTAAATTAACTTTTACTTCAATTTATATATTTACAGAGTTAAACAATTCTGAATTAATATTTTATAAAAACTTTTCTAACTTCTACCAATTTCTAATGCGAACTAATGTAAATTCAATTGAATAATTACTTTTTCATTCAACGTACATCAAGATTATATTCAATGTTTGGACCCAGGAACAAGAAGCAGTATGTTTAATGCTCTAGGAATTACTGACAGATACAACTTGTTCTTTATGACACATATTTTGCAAAAATCTGCCATATTAAACATAATGAGTTTTTCAGCAAAGGAAAATTTAAAACGTTATATTTTTTATTATAAGGTGGGAGAAATTAAAAAACTAAAATAAATAATCTCTTTCTTAAAATACTAACTAGGATAAAGCATTGTTTAACACTGCCATGAATATAGCTTCATTCTTACCTTGAAATTAAACTACTCTCATCATCTCTGGTCATAAAAGATCTATTAAAATGCTGATAAGTATTTCGATGAAATTTTAACATTTCAAAGTCTATTTGCACTTACATGGTGTAAGAAAATTTCATTATGGATATGCTTAGTAAAACTATATCCTCATGAACACTATAGACTATATCACGACAAAGTATTGTCTAAAAATTTCTAACTAACCAACCAGTAAAAAATATCATCCATTAATGCATGGTTTATTATAATTAAAATTGTTAAGCGTTATAGAAACAATTTTTCTAAAAAAAGGTATAATGGTTCTTAAAGAGGTAATTATATATATATGACAGATAAATAAAAAATTCGTAAGTCTTAGAATGTTCAGGTTCAAAACTTTAATACTTTAGAAAGTATTCATAATATTGAGTTTAAAAGTTGAAAAATTGTTATAACATATAAATTATCCACTTATATATAAAAAAAAGGAAATCTCAAAAATATTATGAAAGGTCTTGATTTTCTTTTTATGAAAATTTACTACATCCATCTATTATTTCTACATTTCGGAATCACAATATTTATCTGGCATGGCTTGCTTGTTTAAGTTTAGAAACAACACCAACAAAAAATTGATTTTATTCATATTTCCCACGAAAAGTGTGTAAATAACTGGAAAAAGGAAATTTTATCATTAATTTGTAATATTTCGATTTCCGTCTCAATTGTTTTGTCAATCCTTGGGGAGTTTTCCCGATTTCAATCACGTGTAATTCGATTGTGAGCACCCTTCCCACTCATGAACAAGAAAATTCTTCTGCCTGTTGGATGAAGTTACATTTATTTATCGCTTTCTTCGGTGAGCTGGTGAAGGTATCCACATCTATGACATCTGAGTATGAGACTCTCAGCCCACTGCATTTTAAAATAAAGATCTATCTATGATCTATAAAATATTCATAGATTCACAAAAAGCATCTTTTTCTGTCAATAGGCTTACCAACCAGCTGCCCAGCAACGCAGACCCGTGTACACTGCTCCAAGGGTGCCCGAAACTTACAGCTATTCCCCTTACTCCTTTAACTACGTTGCCCAGGGTGAGGACGGGTCAAGCTCCAGGCAAGAGACTGGGGATGCTTCAGGCAGAGTTGTCGGCTCTTACACCATCGCTGTCGAAGATGGTCGAAGGCGAGTAGTCGATTACGTCGCCGACCAAGATGGTTTCCGTGCTACCATCGATACCAATGAACCAGGAACCGACATCCAAAATCCAGCCAGCGTTGTCTTCCACTCGGCCGGAATTGGACGTGCCAGCCAACCCTCTACGCCCTCCAGACCTTCCACATCTTATAGGCCAACGCCAACCAGGATCTACAGCCAGCCAGCTGTGGTGAGGCCAGTGTACCACGCAGACGAAGCTTTCAGCCCATATAGATACTATGATGCCCATGCTTACGATCGACATGCACACAGCGGTCATACCGGTGCCTATTACCACAACGATCACAGATATTACTATCACTGATAGCATTCTTCTAAAAGACTGTTCTATGCATGTATGTTGACGGGGCCAATTTACTTAGCTTGATTTTTTGTTTTTGGGGACTTGTCATATTTGCAATAAAAAGGTGGCAATTAGCATTTTGTCATGTCTTTCTTTTCTTATGTATGTGATAAGTTCGAAAATGGTTTTGGTCTTGAGTTTTAAAATAAAATGGTACCATGTTTGTTCCATTGCCATTGTTTAATTTTTAAGGTCCATTTCGTATATCTATTAGGGATTTTGAAAACCTACATCAGAACAGTAAAGTTTCTATGTTAAATTTGAATTTTATAGATTAATAAAGAAAAATCAAATCATCCCACAGTTTTGAAAAAAAGATTTCGTAAAAAAAGTTCAATGCACAAAAAATACAACATACAATTGATATTTTATATGTTGATTTTTAGATAAAATAAAACTCAAAATTTTCTCTATCAAAACTCTTTAAGTTTTTAAGTTTTTATACTTTTAAATGCAAACTATTCATAAAAACCATTAAAAACAAGCGAAATGAAAGCTCAGTAAATTAGTAAAAGAACATTTATAATCACAAAAGTTTTACCATTAATTTTCCAAGTTTTTTGTGGTTCTAAGCAACAAAAAACATCTGTATTTTTACGGAAATCGAAACTTTAACAGAAGTAAAAAGTCTCACATATGCTTACACAGCATCTGTTCTTTTTATGCAAGTTTGAACTGCAGGTGTTTCAAAAGCATTTTTTTTGTCATCATATAATTTCTACAATCTAATTAGAATTGCTTTGAAAAAAGTTTTAAAGCAAAAGGCGTATTGGTTCTTGCGTACAATAAAATATTTCACCTAAACAAAAGACGGGATTTTTCATGAATTAATGTTTTTACTGCCTCTTCCACACTATGGTCCATTATTGACCACTGGAGTGCTGTCCTAATGGTGACCTTGGTACGATGGTTCAAGAGTTGCATCCACACAATGGTCTACTAAATGAGCTGAGCGCATTGATGCGTCCTCTGTCTACTGTGCACTGTAGTAGCGCATGATGACTGTCTTTGATCTTTGGGGGAAAACCCCTTCCGAGGCCATCCTCTGCAACCATCGACTACGACGATTTCAATAGTGTTTTTACACATCATCAAATATTAAATAATTAGAACTATGCATAAGTCATGTACAATTAATATTAAAACATATAAGGTTGCAATAATTTATAATAAAGTATTTTAAAGCTTTTTTTGTCAAATGTGTTGAAACGTGTTAACTTTATTACCATGGCAACAACTGATGTATGAAATTAATATAAAGTATCTATAAGAGGCAGTGGTGAGATTTAACATTAAACTATAGCTGTCTGAAAAACATAGAATTTGGTTCGATTTGGAGAGCTATGGGCAATATTTTGAATAAGAAAGTTGATTATATCACGACCTACGTCAGCCACCAAATTTTTCAACCAATCTTCTTTCTATAGGCACATCTGTAGAATATAATTTTCAAAGGAAATTATAATTCATTTAATATAGTTAGAATTTTTTCTTTGATTATCCCAACCTGAACTTCTAAATATGATCCCATTACAGAATGACTGTAAGGTATGTTCATGTCCATATGTACCATAATATATCAACCTAAATGAAATACAAATTTGTTTAACATAAGTTTATAGAATATATATTAGATTTAATTAGCAGTTAGCTATTTTAAAGGAAGAAAAATTTCTATGAACAGAAGCTTGCCTTTTAAAAACTATTTTAAAATAAAGTTACTGCGTAAAAA
>CM063501.1:184959142-185111642 GCA_032207245.1 Pardosa pseudoannulata | reverse complement strand
TGAACAATTCTCCATTACTTTTTAATTCAGATATTATAACTTAATTCTTAACTATTTGTTATCATTTAATTCTCATTCTTTCTTTAATTTCATGATCTCAGGACTGAGCCAGATCGAGTGCGTCAGATGTATTCCCATCAAATCTATCTTTTACGTAACATTCGCCATTCCATAATTTATCTATTAAAGTACACATGATTGAAAATTGGCTGTTCCTCTCAGAAGATGTGTGTTACACAATTCACACATGTCCGTGGGAAAGCTACGAGACAAATGACGAAAGTAGGTGGTGCTCTAATTAGAGATCACTCCTGCTTGGCCTGCCTATAAATTTTCATGTGTACTTAACTTCTAGTCCTCATACTTTTGCCAACTAAATATAAAGGTAGGTGACCCATGGTAAAACAGCTTGTTTAGGTAACTTGTATTAGATTTCAAGCTAGCTGCTTGCCTGCCTCCATCGGTTCCTATAATTTAGACCCGTGATTTAGATTTTAATTCATGTCTACTCACACTCGACCTTTCTCTTTCACCCATTTTATTATAATTAAACCTTCTCTTATCCAATGAGACCATTTATTCAATTGTTTTTACTTATGTAACTAGGTCATTTTAACCTAATAAAACATGGTACTTTTTCTCTAATAAAAATATGTTAATTTTAATTTAATAAAAATATTTGACACCTTAATAATCATCTGTCTAGAATTTGCTCATTAATATAAATTTCACATTCACTAATCAGTTTAAAATACAGAAAGGTAATACGATCTAGAATAACACTTGATAATAATAATAATAATAAAAATAATATACTACAAATTGTTCAAAACATCCTATACAAAATTGGCAACATATCGTTATAACATAATAGCAAGAGTAGACTTCATGTACAAAAACAAATAACAAAAAAAACACAACACAGTACACACGAATTGACGCTTCTCAGTTGTGAGAGGAAAACGGTGGGGATACGAGGTTAATGACCTACAGAGGGATGGGGGTTGAGGGAAGAAATTCTCCCTCGCTCCGCTCCTTAGTGGAAACGGTTGTGACGTCACTCTCTCTTTGACCCACATTGGAAGGTAGTTTCGTTTTTTGGATACTCTGCTTCTTAAGGGACGCGGCATTCACAACGCAGTATGCTACATAATCCTGACTTAGAAATTTTTATAATTTTTATTTTTGCAATTTCTTCTTATTATTTATATTTTTTTTTCAACAAAAAAGAGAGAATAATTTACTGTTACACACAAAAAGATTAAAAGATCACTCAGGTATCCTGGGTTTGTGAGGCCCATGTTCACCACAAGACGGTAAACCCTTGGGAGGTTAAAACCAATATCCAACTAAATCAATATCCAACTAAACTCTCTCTCTCTCTCTCTCTCTCTCTTTTTTTTTTTTTTGTCAAACCCTTAATGTTTGTTTTCAATATTTCGGACCCTAGACCCTGACTGGAATTTTTGACGGTTGTAAATGGAAGTCACTCTGTTGTACAAACGGTCTTAATCTCGTGGAGTGGACAATGGAGGTCATTTTCTTTGATCCTGGCTGTTGCCTGTCAATTTCATAAGTAACACTTGAGATTTTACGAACTATAGAAAACGGTCCAATTCTCTCGGCATTTAGTTTAGATGTGTTAGGATAACGAAACAATTGTAGGCTTACTTTCTCTCCTGGTTTGAATTCACGTAATTTAAATTTTTTATCGTAGACTCTTTTATTGACCTCGTGACTTTGTTTGGTCCTCATTAGTGCTATTTCCCGAGCTTGTTCGACTGGAGGATAACTGTGATTTTGCACTGCTAGGGGTGGGAGGTGAGGTAGTTTTCCAAACATCAAGTACGCGGGAGTGAATTTAGTTACTGAGTGTGGCGTGTTATTATACTCATGTGTGACACGTTCAACGAGTTTTGTCCAAGCTAGCTTCCTAGCGTCAGTATTTATCTTACATCTTATGCGTGTGATTAGAGTTTGATTTAATCTTTCAACCTTCCCATTAGTCTGCGGGTGATTAGGTGAAGTTAACAACTGTGTTACTTTATTATTTCTTAAGAAATGCTAGAATTTTGGTGATGTGAAGGCCGGATTTCTGTCGCTTAGTAATTTAATTGGTGTTTGAATTTGGAATATTTGTTTTAAGCAGTTAATATACGTATCTGTAGTCATACTTCTAGATGGAAATGTCCATGCGAAGCGAGTGGCATGATCGACTATGATATGTAAATATTGTTTTTTGGAGTCTGCATAATGTAGCCCTCCAACAGTATCTATTGCTAAGAGTGCGAAAGGTTCACTAACGAATGGGAGTGCTTCTAATTGGCCAATTTTTTTCTGGGTAGACTTTTTATTGAATTGACAAGTTTCACAGTGTTTATTAAAATTTACAACGTCTTTTATAATATCGGCCCAATAATAATACGGGGAAATTAAATTTAGCATGGATTTGATACCTGGATGTCCAAAATCATCATGTGCCTTAGTCAGTAATTTAAGACGTAAGGTTGATGGGACTACTATTTTCGTAAGACCCTGTTTCTTTACTGTCCATAAGTTCTGTATTTTGGTGAAATTTGGCCTTGCATTGCTCCTGCTCGAATTATCCTTCCGCTTCTCAGCATCAATGTTTCCCCTGGGTCGTTGACCTACTCGTTCCTGTCGCCGGCATCAGTAGAAGGGAGAGGGTGTTAAGTTCCGTACCTCCCCCGTCGTTCAAGAACTTGGGGTTTTCGCCGCTGGTTGAATCCTGCTCGGCTCTCTTGTCATGCCTGGGTATCAAATAAGCAGTCGGGCCATTTGTTGTTTTCCAATTTCTCCTTTATTCTTCTCCAGACATGATATTGACGAGGAAGTAGATTCGCTTGCAGATCTGTACTCTAAGATGCTAGCCTCAAACGGTGAGCGTTTTCACCACATGTTGGGGGAACTTAAATTATTTGACAGTCTAGTGTCAGACTGGGATTAACTTCTTTAACTTACGATTTCTGTAACGTCAAAGGAGGATTAAGATTTGCTGTTTATGGGCTACAGGTGTTACACATCTGTCTCAGATTTTGTTTGCTTCTTAAACTTAGGGGTTTTCTCTATTACTTTTATCCTCGGGGGTGTTATTCTTCGATCTGTTTTCCCTACATTACATATATATATATATATATATATATATATATACATATATATATACATTAGGTTGATGAACAAGAAATCCAATATTTTTGTGTGAAATTAATAATTTTATTTAACATATTTCGGATTGTCCAATTTGGGTAAAATATGCACCGTTTTATTGTATAATTTATTGCCATTTTAAGGGTAGCTTCATAATGCCTCTTTTATAGAAGTCTTGGTCTTAAAATATATATGTATATATATATATATATATATATATATATATATATATATATATATATATATATATATATATATATATATATATGTATGATGTATGTATGTATATATATATATATATATATATATATATATATATATATATATATATACATTTATAGATACAAATATATATATAATAAGTGTGTGTGTTCCTGATCTTACATTTAAATTCGCTGAGTAAGTGGGAAATCCTTTCTGTCTTCGCTCTTGAGTGAACCTCTGTTCGAGCAGAGTGATTTTTGAGTGATTTTTTCTTCTGCTGTCTATCGTTGACTAGCAAAGATGGCCGTTTTAGCAGCTCTAAAATAAAGTTTTAATTAGACTTGTGTCGTTCTCTTCAATATGGCCCGACTGCATTTTTTTTACTGCTAGCTGATTTGGCTTTCCCTTTGCTGAGTAGCTCAAGCAAGTAAAAATAATAGGGGCTACATACTTATTGTGATTAGAGGAAATAAATTATTACATGTATATATGTATAAATACATATATATATATATATATATATATATATATATATATATATATATATATATATATATATATGTATATATATGTATGTACATATATATATATATATATATGTATATATATATATGTGCGTATATATATGTATATATATGTATATATATGTATATGTATATGTATATATATGTATATATATATATATGTGTATATATATATATATATGTATGTATATGTATATATATGTATATTATATATATGAATATATATGTATATATGTACATATATGTATATACATACATACATACATACATATATATATATATATATATATATATATATATATATATATATATATATATATATATATATATATATATATATGATACATGTTGTACAATTTCAATGAGTTTATAATCCAGTATAACTTTAAACATGTCTCAATGTAATTTTTCTCCTTATGTGATGGGAATATATGGCCACCCTATAAAATGCATAATTCACATAAATAAACAGAACAAATTACATGAAATACAATCATTTGTACAAAGTGGTACATTTTAGCATGATGAGCAATTAAGTGGTATGCGAGGTTGAAAATTTTGTGGAACTCTGTATCAGAATAACATTGACAATCCTCTATTTTATTGCATTCAAAAATACGAGAAAAGTAATAAAGTACCCTTACGGGATACAGTTTTATATGAGTTAAAATGTATTAAGTAAAGGAAAGTATTAGTAGAGACATCTAATTACTCAGCAAGATCCAGACATTTTACATACAGAAAATGGCTATGAAATGTATTTCCAAATCAGAATTCCGTAAAAAGAGTTTTTCAAGTACAAAGTGACGATTTATTTAACGGGTGGAATAACAGGTGGCAAATGCGTGTCTTAATTAATGACAAAATGATGGTGAAAAAATTAGGTACTGTCGATCAAACTGTTCGACATTTTATTGAATCTGTTACTATATAACTGGAGGTAATCTGTGGAACATCAGAAATTGCAACAATAACACCCGATCATGAAGTGCTACCTTCTCATCTGCCTCGCCACTCTCGTGGTAAGCATTCATTTGAATTATCTTCGACTTTGGACAAGCAGTTACTATAACTGGTTTTCATAATTCTGAAGTATAGTAATAGATAACCTGTTGTTCTATAAATAACATTGTCTGTATCTACATAAAAATGTAACATTTCAGATACTTACCAAACTTTATGTTCGTAGCCTTTCGGAATCGGATTTAAGCAGTAAGTCCCGATATGATTAGCTTTCTTTTATCGAAATATACCATAATGCTGTAAACCAACCAACCAAGCAACTTTTATGTTATAACTACTTCTAGAGATATATTGCAATCTTCAAAGAGAAGTTTTAATTAAAGGTGTTTGATAAAGTTGACTATATCATTGTATTAATACATTATAACTTTAAAATTCTTTGATAAATGATATTAACACCCAAGATAAAAAATTATTTAATAAATGCCAAGTCTGACATGAAAACACATCGTGAATTTATGAAGTAAATAATACAGTAAAATGAAAAGAAAAATGTGTGGTATATATCTGCACTATATAATAAATACTATATAATATACTATACAATAAATTATTATATCGGGAAGTAAATTTAATATTAACTTAATTATCAAACCTAATTTTTCTACAAGAGATATACAAAATGATTCGGATACTTTTATTCAGCGGTATAAAAAGAATTAAATTTCTGTAAGGTTTTAGAACACTAATATACCTCTGTATATTCGATGTACCTACAGGAAAAGCAAATTTGTGAACAAGACAAGAAAAATCATCAAATGTAGAACCGACTGAGAAAATTTAAAAAAAATAATAAATAATACTCGATAATTTGGTAGATTGTTTACAGGACTGTCATTTACCTTCTCTGTAAGAGAAAACTTGCTTCACTCCGAGGAAACTTAAAAATTCTACAATCTGTTATTTAGCTGTACTTCAAAAGCGTCTCTACGCTTTAATGGGTTAAGACTTAAATTATTTCATCTAAACATATTTTGAATGCATACATGTATATTTTATTTCGTATGTGTGTATCTTACAATTGTTTGCGATATAAAATATTTTCACCTTCTGTAGGCATCTGGATACTGTCAGACTACGGAGACTTCGAGCCAACCTGATACTACTATGCAAACGTCTCCATCTCCTCCCGAAACTTCTGTGCCAACGACTCCATCTCCTCCCGAAACTTCTATACCTACAAGCCCAAATACTCCCAGTACACCATCCTCTCCTGCTCCTCCAAGTCCTAGCACAGCAAGTCCTAGTCCAAGTCCCAGTACAGCAAGTCCTGGAATCAACAGTCCTTCTCCTCCGATCGTGATCCCAAGTCCACCACCTAGCATATTTGGTTAGTGCGTAGATTTTCAGAACAACCCAGAGAATGTGCTCTAGTACTTGACCAATAAAAGAAATAAAATAATGCTTGTTTGTATTTATTTATTATTCAGTACCGCATAGCAAATACGATTAATCTTTCACACACCGCATTAGGATTTAATCGGAGTTCAAGAAGTAATATTAATGTATTAAGATTTAGTTTAGATGCAATTATATAGGAAATTTCCGAAAAAATGAGAGATTATTGTCATGTTTTAAGTGGACTGTACATATACTCTAAATTGTAAGAAAAGTGTAAGTAATTTTGTAAAATGAAGCAAGTTAATGAATGGAAACATGCAGATATCGTTCCTTAAAAAATAAATTTTTTTCTCACCTCCTATGCCTATTTTTTATCATTAACGGACATTACTAGAAATATAAACATATACCTTATATGGGCATTATTCCACATATAAAGAACAGTTAAACAATTTTTAATTTACTTAAAAATGTTTAAACTTAAAAATATGACTCTTAGCTCTTTTACTTAGCTCTTAGCACTTAGCTGTTTTAAAATTTTTGTATTCGAATGATGGTCGAATGGTAGAATAATGCGATTCGGTACCAGACTTTATGGATTCGAATTCTACTGCTGGCATGGATATTCGTAGCCAAATAGACTTTAAGCAGTAAGTGCCGATCTCATTAATCTGAAGTAACAAAACAATAGACCGTAGCACACCAAACTAACCTATAATAATTTTTTTCCAATTTATGCAGAGAAAAGATTAAAAGAATCATTTGTTGTACTTCTGAAAATATTACTTACAATTATTTTAAAAAATTCCTAAAGCAGAAGAAAAATTGGACTAAAAAGTCCAATTTTTCTTCTGCTTTAGGAATTTTAGGGGTGATTTTTTGTTTTATGAGCAATAATTTGAAAATGAAACAATGGAATCATTCACGCCTGTAATTAGTTCTCTGAGTCATTGGGATAGTTTCAGCTAGTTTAAGATCACCATAGACTCTGAAGTTTAAACTCTAGTACATCAAACCAGTAAAAGGTGGGTTGGTTTGTGAGGAATTTCAGTTTCTTTATTCCTCTTTATTTTATAGAAAACTCTCTTTTCATAACTTGCCAACAAAGAGATTAAATTATATTACCGCAAGTACTTCAGCATGCAAAAGAAAATGGGAACCTTTCTTCAAATCAGAAATTCGGTTCAGAGTTCACTTTAGTCAGTTTTTTTTTTTCATTTTCTTTCTTCTATGGTCAAAGTCAAGATATTGGTATTTGGGGAGTATCTAGCGGTGTGAAATTTAACACTTTAACCTCTGAACGAGAAAGATCAAAACATAATTTGGAGCATCAATGCATAGCAGCCAAACTAGGAATTTTGCACACTCGCAACACCTTTCGAACAAATTAGGTTAGAAAAAGTGCAAGGTATGAGATCTCACATCATAGCTATGAGTAACAACATGATGTCTAATTAGAACGTTAATTAGACTGTACCTTGACTTTGCCCTGAGGAAAATAGTTTAACAACATTCAATCGGACATAATACGCCTGGAAAAAATGCGCGAGCTCGGTCAGTGGCGCCATCAAGTTGATCTAGGCAGAAAGAAAAGATCAATGTAACGAAGTACGTAAGTTTCTGACAATAAATAACAAAAACGCGATAATAAATCAAAAGTATATTTTTATTTCATTTTATAAATATTTAAAATTTTCTTTTGGTTTTTCATTTTTTAAACTTTTTGCAGAATTTTTGTATTTTTATAAAGACAGGAGACAAGTACAACAAAATTAAAGAAACGCAGTTACGTCAGCAAAATAGCTGAATGATGAGATTCTATTGGAAGTAATATTGATAGCAAGAGTGTGTTAAAAATGCGAAGCTAAGAAATTACAGATTTAGAAATCGCATGAATGACGTCTGCAATTCTCCAGAGTCAATGTTATCTGTTTGCGTCGAATCCCAAATTGTTCCGGGCGAATGATATTGTTATTTTTACAGATCTGATCCATGAGGCGAGCTAAGATATAGTTATAGACTATAGAAATTTCTGACAAAGATCTGATTGGCTGAAAATTAATGCGGATAGTGTGATCGAAACCTGGCTTGAGCAGAGATACGATCACAGCCTTCTTGGAGGAATTTGAAAAGTAATTTAGATTAAGAAGACTATTGAGAGTAAAAGTTAATAAATTATGAAATTACGTGGAAGGTGGATAAACATATTGGTGATGGTATTATCAACACCTTGAGCTTTATTCTTTTTAAGTTTCCTGGAATAGTCTAAAATTTCAAATAGGTAGGAACAAGTGATAGTGTTATCAGACGTAAAATTTAGAAACTGTTAAACAGTTGGAATTACTTTGTAGTAAGTATCTTGATACAAAATATCATGTTTGGGTGTAAACTGACTTCTAAGACAGTCATTTAAAGGTTCAGTCTTATTGGTGTTTAGATAAGCCATAGAAGTTGGTTCTTTGAGGGGTGGAATGTGTGTGTATGTCCTACAAGACGTGAGGCAATCATCCAAATGATGTTGTCTGAATTAAAGACTCAACATAAGTGTTCCAAAGCTCACTGTTGCAGATCCTAATCTCTATCTGGACCTGGGCTTGTAAGCGATTGAGAGTAATATTGAGATTAGGATCCCGATAATTCTGCCAGTCACTCTCAACGGAATTCCTTTCGCTGATTAATCTCCTAAAAAAGTGATCCCTCATTTTTCGCGGTTAATGGGTACCAGAACCTTTCGTGAAAACTGAAAAACCGCGAAGTAGGATTTGCCCCTAGGAATTTTCGTGTATGCGGGTACAAGAATGTTTTAAATATGTAAATAGTATTTATACTTTACACATTTAAGACAAAAATTACAACAGTGTACGTATTTACTTAAATGTGTCAGTGCTAATTAAGAAGGTTAATTACAAAACCTTAATGAGTAATACACATTAATCAACATTGCTTTCTGAGAGAGGCGAAGAGTCTTGTTGGTGGCGGAGGAGAGGTTCTCACTTGACTCGTAGAAGTTTTAAGCTCTCATTGTAGAATCTTTTGCTGGAGACGCTGACGGTAGAGCCAGGGGTCTTTACCTTGGAGAGAAACATGGTGATGGGTAGTTGTTGTCTTTGTTTTTTATTTTCCTTCAAAATTCCCTGGACAAGGATATAACCCCTTCAACGCGATTGCTGAACTCGACAGCTCGAACCAATGTCTTGTGCAGATTCTTGCCATGTTGCACAATTGTTGCAGATTCTCCAGGGTAATGCCACGCTTTTCAGTTTGTTCTTCGTTTTCCTCTTCATTTTCTTCCTCACTTTCAGACTTTGTCATCTCGAGAAACCGTGGTATGTATTCTGAGTCAATTCATCTCAACTCTTGTTTGACATGCAGGGATCCTTCTCTCTCGCGCATCAACATGAAACAACGCTCCTTTCCACAATGTGGCTGCCGACATGGTTGTATTTTTTATTTTTATTTTTTATGTATATTTTGCAAAAATCCGCTAAGCACCGAAGCCGCAAAACATGAAGCGCGAACTGGCGAGGGGACACTGTATGCTAGGGAAGACGATATTAGTCTATGGTCTTAATGTAAGGCTTAGAAGATTCTGTGTGGACAGCAAGGAGATAATATCCGACTCCACAAACATCATCCTTAGCGGCTTCCTTGGGATCCATGTTATCCCTTACCACAGTGTGGCCCACTGTATGGCTTAGTGTGGTCCACAGTGGCAAACGATAAAATGGTCTTGGCAGAGGATAGCTTCGAAAGCGATTTTTCTCCAAACAACAAACACAGCAAACATGCGCTACTGAAGTGCGCCGTAGATAGGGGATATAACCACGCACTCGGCTTGTTTAGTGGATCGTTGTGTAGATGGAACCCTTGAAACATGGAACCAAGGTCTCCATCCGGGTGAACATTGTAGTGGTCAATAAAGGGCCATAGGGGAGGAGACTTAAAAGGTTGAATTCCCTGCTGTATAATAAATGAAAACATCCGCGTATACTTAGCGAGTATGTATGGGAGACATAACAAGAGCAACTGAAAAAAAATTAAAAACAGTGTTGCAAGAAGCTTTAAAAATAAGTTTGCAATTTATATTAATACTTTTGCTACATACTCTTTTCTTAGGTTGGTTTGCACAAATACTCCCCGTGGTTCGCGATTTTGACGCCGAAGAACAATAAACAAAAAAAATAGTAATCTGCAAGACGTGAATAAAATTTGAAAGCCTTGTATAGTTTCCATTTCATTGATTAAGGATTTTTTAAGCTGCATTTTAAGCTATATAGAGTTTAGAAATAATCTCAAAAAGGAAAGCATTTGGACGTAGGCTATTATTTTTTTTTCAAGAAATATAGTTTGTTTATTTAATGCATTAAGGTCCTTACCACACGTAAAAATGCCCGTGTTAGTTTACGATTCCTTTTACTGGTGAAAAATGGTAGGATTTCTGCGTTACAGCATCCTTGCGTTAAAAATTTCAAGTCAGTTTATATCTTAGTTTATATCTTTTACTTGTGATAAGAATTTTAATCGGTTGAAAATTTTATCTTTTGTCTCACACAAAAAATCCGCGTATTCTTTAATGAAAAATGGAATCCTAACTGAATCTGCTTCTTCTTCAACACGTTCATATTAATACGTGATACCGCCTTTAGGTTGGTTGGTTTGGAATGCTACGGTCTACTGTTTTGCACAAGAGGGCTATTAAGACCGGGACCTAGTGATTAAAGCTGATTCCGAATGGGCACGAACAACTATGCCCACTGCAGGATTCGAACCCTTGAACCCTGAGGAGCAGAGCTCTACCATTCGATAAGGCCTTTAGAGAAACACATTTATTATCACTAGTATTTTCCTGTTTGATATTATTTTCATGTTTCCAAGTCGCTGGATAATAAATTTATATTTTCATATTTCATATTTTATTTATATTTTCATATTTTTTCCTTGTTTATTGCAGAATTAGAATTAAAAAAATTAAATAATATGACATATTACATAATGGTAAAAAAGAACTTGAATGACATACCTTTTATAAAGATGTAGTTTAATGTAATTTCGTTAGTAGTTTCATATATTGTTCACGTATACATAAATATATACAAATATTTCTACACATAAATCTATACACACTCATCTGTATAAACACCTGTAATTATGATTCTAGATATTTATATGCATAACTATAAATTTTTCTAGTAGCATCGTGAAATAAAATCTTAAATTATTAGGGTCAGTTAGTACAAGCTTGAAAACTCGTCGTTCTTCATTGTTAACCAATAAGGAAATTTGTTTTAAGAAGCTTAGAGATATACGGCATTGTTGCATTCGTGGTATGGCTTCAGGAAAATAAGAAAAACACTGTGAAAAATCTAATTACTTTGCAGGTGTTACATTTGGAGTAAGCAATTAGAAATCCATAAATATGCATTTTTGAATTACTAACAAAGAAGCAGTTTTCGGGTTATAATCAAAGTTATTTCTTGTAATAAATTGGATCACAGCTGGCACGTTCTCAATTAAACGCAAACATGAGATGAAAATTAGAAAACTGTCAATCAAACTGCCCAGCCTGTTAAGCAATCGTAGCTATATATTAGGCGACTAACTTTGGACCATCAGAAGTTGTGAAAACAACGTTCAACATGAAGTGGTTCCTCTTCTTATGCCTCGCCACCCTCGTGGTAAGTTTATTCTTACGATATTGTTGAAAGTAAACTTTCGTTTATATTTAGCAGGTTCATCGATTTTTTTTAATCACCTCATTGCAATGAGTTTACTTCCCGAACGTAAGTCACCTTTCGCTTAGCGATTACTACTAGGATCTGATTTTATGTTATTTTGGGGATTAGCAGAGTGGAGGACATAAATTTCAAATTAAAATTCATGAATGATTTAACCTTTTGATGTTGAAGCTTTTAAGACTCGTGGTACCCTTGAAAGTATATTATTATTTTTTGAAAACTTATTTCTTTTTCCAACTATAATGCAATTTAGATATTACAAAGTTCGCACACCCCTGTTCTTTCATAGGGCTCTAAGAAAAATGATGCAGCTGTAATTAAAACTTTTATAATGCTATTTTCTTTAACCAACAGCACAACTCGTGATCAACTTTTATTATTGCCTCTGTTGACTAAAAAGCAAAATGTTCCTTTTTTCAACAGTCAAAATCTTGCTCTAGGTTTTTTCCTCGTGTGCTTTCGCATTGTGCAATAACTTCTTTTATATTTTTTTTTACCTTGTCACATATGTTGAAAATATACGACTTTTTAAGTAAATTATATAAGTTATTCTATAATATATAATTTATAATTATTATAAAGGTAATATAATTTATAATTTTTATAAAGGTAGTAAATTATATAGGCATCAAAATGGAAATGATTGTGTTGGTAACGTCTATCACCAACAAAGCCATGAAGCGAATGTTACACAACAACACAAATTTTTGTTTCATAGAGTCCAAGATTATTGTATGCATCTTATGAATTTAATATATAACTTTACAATCTGTTTTGTAACTGTTCACATTTTTAAAAAATAACCCACGTTACTCTTAGGGACATCTCACGACACTCTAGAAATCAGCAGACCCTAGTTAGTTCCTTTACAAGGGGGCCTTTTGCTTTGATGGGACATGAAAACACAGTTGATTACTACTCCTCAAAGAAAGACTTAAATAGTGTTCTCTCTAAGGATGTTTGCTAATAGATTCGGGCACTTTAAAATTCCCCCTAGAAGGAGCTAGACCGATAATACGGGCTGAATTGTACTGCCTGATTATTTTCCAGTTGCTCAAAGTAATTTATTTATTTATTTATTATGAAAAAATAATGATTTTCACTAATCTTTATGATTTTTTTTCTCAAAAGATCGATTTTAAAACATCTTTAAAAAGCATATTTTAAAATTTTTCTGTTCATTTTCGTTATTTATATATTGCGTACGTTCTACCCTTGTTGAATTATCCAGGATTTTCCCTTTCAAACTGTGTAGTTAAAGAAAAATATTTTTTTTCATATTTTTGGGGGTTGTTAACGCAAGCATGGCTTTATGAATTTTCATCTGAGCTACAGGAGTTTTCTATTTTTAAAAAAATGTGTATGCAATAATAGACTTTACTCAAAGTTTCAAAACATTTTCTCAAAAATTATGAGTTTTACAGATGTTTTCTGTATATCTTTTAAATATTGAGTATATATCTCAGCTAATTCTCACAGGGAGCCTCATTTTCTTAGCTATATTTTGGTACCCTTCCAGGTCACAGCATTTTTTTTCTAGCAGAAAGTGTAAATAAGAAATTTCAATAGAGTGTTTCCAATTCGAATCATAATTGTTCGAGTTTTTCATAAATCCGAGGTAAATTCTACTTGCCATCTATATATATACATATACACACACACACACATATATATATATATATATATATATATATATATATATATATATATATATATATATATATATATATATATATATGTATGTATGTATTTATAAATATATATGTCGTGATCCAGTGTTAAGGCGAATGGAAAGCAGTCTTTCTTGATAATAATAAGTTTATTAAATCATAGTTTCATTTAAAGGCAACACTTGCGCCATTTTTATTTGTTCGTGGCGGAGCTAAGCGTGGAATGTGTTGAAAGCTCCATGTCTACACACTAACTGATTCTTATCTCTTGATTAGTCATCAACTTCCTGTGAAATATCTCTTGACCGCATGACGCCAAAAAGTTCCGCAAGCGTGGGTCTTTTTCATTTATTTTATTATTATCAAAGCTTTCCCTTTTAAACCGTTTATAACCGTTATGGTAGAAATAATGAACGCACCTTTCGTGAGCTCTTGAACTAAGCTCATCTTTACATTGTTACAGGACGTTGTTTTGCGCAGAATAGGATTCTGAATAGAATATTGTTAACACCGAGAACCATCTCAATCATTCTGTCTGAGAAATTCATTAGGATGCAGGTTAAGTGTTTCCAGTGTCGGTTTCTATGGCATCCCAAAGAAAGAGTCTCGCATGCCAGAAACCCTCTATATTGTAAGAGAAGCCGCAATATTTTCCTCACTTGTTCTCCAAAGGTTTGTCCAGAGACATCAATTAATGATGTCAATTAATGATGACATGAATTAATGAGACATCAATTATTGATGTCTTAAAGATCGTCGAGAATGCTCTCGATTACTGAGAATACCTTGGAACCTGACTTATACCTATCCGTCTTGCAGTTCTACAAAGCGATTCCTCACCACGTCATAAACCAGGTATCCGATCAGCTGAGATAGAAATTTACGGGCGGACGACGGTGTAAAAAGATCGGAGTTTATGGCCCGGGATGATTTTTTTGACTAATCGTGTCTCTTGTGAACTCATGGGCTGATAGCGTTGAGAGAGCGACTGAGAGTTTGCTCCCTTCCCCCCTTTATCTCTCAGTACCTGATATTCAGAGCAGTGATGATTAGGAAAGCTGATTCCTGAAACGATTAACAATTCACTGTATATAACATTTTGAAGTATAATAAAAAGCCGCAGATCGCAAACACCTTTTATTGAAAACACCAAAATAATCAAGAAATACGAGGTACATTGGGCTTTTAAAGTTTTGAGAAGATCCTGCGCCCAGCTAATCAAATTTCTGGCACAAACAAAACTAATTAAATACAGCCAATCAAAACACAAAAGGATCAACTAAAGAAAACATCGAACGTCCAAAAAAGCTATTACTTAAATACAACAATAATCGGCCAAGTCGTTAAGTTTGAGTGCGATTATATATTTCAACAGCTTTCATCTGTGTCTTCATTATAATTTTCACATTTAGTGTTTCTAATAAAGATCTTTAGTCTGTACGTAGGCCACCGCTATCCTTTTTCCAGCGCACTTAAAGTTGAATAAGCTACACCGTACAATTTGACTTGCCTGAAACCTTCCTTGGGTTAACCTAAATCACCACATAGAATTCAGTCTAGCTAATTTTAGAATGTACTTCGAATATAAATGCATACCTACAAAGGATTATATATATATATATATATATATATATATATATATATATATATATATATATATATATATATATATATATATATATATATATATATATATATATATAGATACATATATATACACACACATATATATACACACACACACACACACATATATATATATATATATATATATATATATATATATATACACATATTATAGATGTAGATATAGATACAGATATTTATAGAGATGATTCAAAATATTTTCCTCGTCTATAGGTGTCTGGGCACTGTCAATCTACTGAAACCTCATCGCCTGGCAACCCTTCGACGCCTGGCACACCTGAGACTCCTGCTACTCCTGATTCGTCAAGTCCCGGGCCACCACCAATTCCTCCAATTCCACCAATTCCACCAATTCCTGGTAGACGCTAATCCAAGAAGACGAAATAGTTCATGAAAGCCAAGATAATGTCTTCCTAACACTTGGTTAATAAAATACTAATATAATGCACTACTTTTCTAGTTTATCACTGAGTCTCTCTATAATTTAACTTACACTTATTTTTATATGTATACTCGAAACAATAATCCAATTTGGAGCCATACGACATATAGTATCAAACTTTGTTTGCGATAACAAAGGGCCCTGAGGTGAGAGCATATGATCCGGTTAGGCGGTTCAACTTCATGGGGAGCCCAAACACTATAACCAATTTATTTCGAAAAAAGGAGATCTATTCATTGTTCGTGCACTTTAAAGTGTTAGACAAAATGGAATTTAAGTTCAATTTCGAACAGGATATTTGGAATACAAAATAATACTGAAAAACTTAACTCTTCCAAATTTATACTTAAAGTGATAAAAATATCCCCTATATAATAGTAGCCTAAGTTATCTGTACGTCTGTCCTCGATTTTATGAAGCGGTTGGACCTGGAATGGATAAAGGCATCCACAGTTAGCAAAATTCAAAGAGAAAAATGTTTATCTTCTCCTAAACTACAAATCTGATTCTAAAATAAATTGGTATAAATATGCTTCGTATCACAGCGAAAAATACTGCCTTCTTTAAAACATTTGAAATCCACACCTTACCCTCTTTTCGAGTTTTTAAGGGCATTATTTCAACTCCTATTTTCCCCGGTCAAGAGCAGGCGATTAAATTTATCAATTTATCCCATAATAAATAGCTAAAAATAACATTTTTCTAGCATTATGACGTCATTCCTTTATCCATCTCATTGAATTATTTCTTATTTTAAATTATTTAAATTATGCCTTATTTTCATACGTTTTATCATTGAACTTAGATATGACGTAAATAATTTTCTTTTATATTTGGCTTAAATAATATATTAGGTACATATGTGATAATTTTAAATTGAATCATCGATTATTTTTTGTTGCAAGATAATTTTTAGCCAAACAACAAACCATTTTTTACCTGCCTCATAAGGTACTTTAGAATTTTGGAAAATTAAAAATTTTACTGATCCCGTCATATGACGGGCTATATGCTAGTAAAATTATAATAAGCTATATATCCCAACATACGAAAATAATTTAGTTTTTCTAGTATTGAAGTGACGTCAGTAAGATAAGTCAATTACACTTTTATATTTTATATTCATAATAAGCAACATTTGTCACTATACCTATAATATACAATATTCGATTGCAGAAAAATAATAAAAATGATTGTATTTTACATCTAGAAAGGATAAAACAAGTGACATAAGAGTATATTTTATAATTTTCTTTAAAAACGACAAATTTTGAAACTTTCCTAGGAAATTACTAGGGATCAACAAATGTTCATAGTTTTACTATTTTGCACATTAGTAATTTAGAGTTAGAAGCAATCTTATAAACATACGCACACATACATACACACGTATATATATGTATATATATATATATATATATATATATATATATATATATATATATATATATATATATATATATATATATATATATATATATATATATATATATATATATATATATATATATATATATATATATATATATATATATTAGAAACGGGTTATTTTAACATTGTATGAATAGGGGGAAATAATGGGTACCGAAAATATAAACTTCTTAAGCGAGAACTTTTTAAACGGGTTTAACTGTATATTAAGTTTTGTAAACTGTTATGTTTTGTTATATTTTTTAAAAATATTTTAGCATTTTATAGTATATTTGTGATTTTTCTTAATCAGACGAATAAATATATGATCCGTAAATGACTATTAACAATCAAACACAGAAAGGACATATCAAATAAATGAAAAAGGTGAATTCTAACCCCTTCGTTCCACAATAGTCTTCAGTAGCCGAGATTTCTGGGTCGTTAAATACGACATATGAAAAAATTTCCTTCCCTCCCTTCTAAAGGCGGGAATTCTAACAGCCGCTTGTGATGCTGATAGCGGTGAACAGAGGACTCATTGTAAACATACGATGTTAGTAAGTGTTTTTCTCTGAGGTTTTTACAATACGCTGAGAAACATTACTTATTGCTGCATGACATGAAACATTTCATTACCATTCTATACAATTTTGAGCTTGTTTACTTAGATTGGCAGGTGAAAAAACCTGGGGCACAGAAAACAGGCAAACTTTGAGGCATTGGGCAGGGAACCGGAGAACAATTTAAATTCTAATGTTTGAGTTTTAAAGAGTTCTTTGATTATATTCTGAAAAACAGTCTAATGCAGAACAAAAGAGCAAAAAAAAACATCGTAAAGTAAATAAATTTATTCAATTTTCACGTTCTTTTCAGTTAATATATTTCCTCAATCCAAGTCTATTTCTTTCATTTGCTTTTCCAATGCCTCTTTAATGGGATCTTGGATAGTGGCTGCTATGGAACGTTGGAAAATACCCGAGAGCAGGGTAGTCATCTCCCCGAGAGCCCATGTGAAGTAACCCATGCCAGTCATCTCCACCTTTACTTCCTTAAACCTCTGAATGACAAACTTCTCAAGTATGGGATGGGTGACCTGGTTTTTCTGGTGATCGATGACCAAGATTATGTCTGCTTCAAAATCGTCCGAAATTATGACCACATAGCCTTCACGGGGATCCTTATTCTTGCGTTCCTTGGTCCAAGTGTACCGAGCCTAAATAGAGAAAAGAGATTTTCAATACTGGGTAAAACAGGATTTCTCTTTGTATGTATGAATATGCATATACACTGTCTAACAATAAGTATTTGGACACATATGCAAATGACGATATCTGCCGTCCTGAGGTACGTCACGGCCTCCGCCGGTATACATCGTGTAGGAAACAGCATCGGCATTAGTCGCATGCAAAATGCCGCGCAGTTCGGAGCTCTCTCATTTCGAGAAAGGAATAATTATCGGGTATCAGAAATGTGGCCGATACTTAAGGGACATATCTAGCGATCTGAAGTACCCAGAATCGACAGTGGCCTATGTGATTAAGAAGTGGAAGGTGATCGGTGATTGTAGGAATGTACCCCGAGTCGGTAGACCAACGAAACTGGAAGATAGAGACCGACGAATGCTGTCCAGAGAAATTCGGAAGAACCGCACCCAACCGATGACCCTCATCCACGAGGAGTTTCAATAGGCATCCGGGAGTATTGTTTCAATGAATACCATCCATAAAGAAGCACATCTGCTTGGTTTTCGTGGTAGTACTGCTGCCCATAAGCCTTTGATCAAAAACTCCTACCGCGTTGCTAGGTTAATGTGGTGCAAAGAACATCGAAATTGGACCGTAGATCAGTGGAAAGCGGTTCTTTGGAGCAACGAATCAAGTTTCACCCTTTATCGTTCGGATGGCAGGGTCTGGGTCTGGAGAACGTCTCCTGCCAGAATGCATTGTGCCAGCAGTCAAGTTCGGCGGAGGTGGAATTGTGGTCTGGGAGTGTTTCTCCTGGTATGGACACAGGCCCTTGGTCCCCATTCATGGTAAGCTTAACGCCGATGCCTACTGCATATTTTGGATGACAATGTGATTCCTACGTTGTGGCAGTTTTACATATTGGACCCATGTTACTTTAAGGATGACAATGCCAGGTGTCATGTTTCGAGGTTACCCAAGGCTTGGTATGGTGCCAGTGGAGATCATCAAATAGACTGGCCAGGCCAGAGCCTAGACCTGAATCCTATCGAGAGCCTCTAGGACGAGTTAGATCGCCGAATTAAGGGGTGCAATACCCGTCCAAAATCGGAGAAGGATCTTGTATGTTTACTCCAATCCGAATGGAAGACAATACCAC
The DNA here is from genome assembly GCA_032207245.1 of Pardosa pseudoannulata. Lineage (NCBI taxonomy): Eukaryota > Metazoa > Arthropoda > Arachnida > Araneae > Lycosidae > Pardosa > Pardosa pseudoannulata. The sequence goes on along the minus strand of CM063501.1, from coordinate 185,092,132 downwards.
TTGCTGTATTACAAAGACTTGTGGAAAGTAAGCCCCAGATGGTTCAAGCTGTAATTGCCTCTCTTGGAGGCTCTACCAACTGTTGATTTTGAATAAAGTTAATTTTTCTTTTCTATCACAGGTGTCCAAATATTTATTGGTAGACTTTATATATATATATATATATATATATATATATATGTGTGTGTGTGTGTGTGTGTGTGTAAAGTGGCTAAATTATTTTTAAATGCCAGGGATTACTGAGCAATAACAAGACTTAAGTAGTTTGCAGTCATGCGATTGAAATAACAACGAAGTCCGTTTACTTTCTTTAAGGCTATATAAAATACACATCTTTTTAATGCGAGAGATCAAAACTGAATGACACACGAAAACACATTTCACTTACAAAGTTCACCCCACAGCGAGAGATGACGCAAAGAATTTCCCATGCGAGAGCAGCTTAATCATCGTTATTAACAGTCAGAAAGGATGTTAGATCATTGGAAATGTGAACCATTTTTCTTGAGACGGCTAGAAAATGTAGCGAATGGACATACAATAAGCATTTATTTCAGAGTTAGCTTAGTGAGACCGGTAAAAAGAATTTTAAGTCATTGAAATCGCCTTTAACTAAAATATTAAGCGGCTGAGAAAATAGATAGAAAAGGCAGAGACAGGGAAACGAAAAAATTAGAGAGATATTTTAAGTGTAAAATTTTAGATATATATATATATATATATATATATATATATATATATATATATATATATATATATATATATATATATATATGTGTGTGTGTGTGTGTGTGTGTGTGTGTTTATACGTATCTATCAATCTATCTATCTATTTATCTATCTCTTCTCTCTCTCTCTCTCTCTCTCTCTCTCTCTATATATATATATATATATATATATATATATATATATATATATATATATATATATATATATATATATATATATATATATATATATATATATATATATATAAATGTATCTGTTTGTGTACATATATTAGCATCAGAAGTGTGTTTATACAAATATAAACTAAATTTTGAGCAGGCATTGCTTTGATATCACCGGACGCATATATTAAAACCCCTTACTTATATATAACTGATTATATTACCTAAACGTTCTTCCTTTAAGGCATAAAGTTTTTCTTGCTGACATGTATATTTAGGAAACATAATGGAATCAGCTATTGGGAAAAAAGGCCAGAAAAGAAACTCATCTGCATGTAATATTTAGTAAATCGTAGGCGTGTTACTTGCTATGGATGGAAACAGGATGGGAAATTTTAATTATATAAGTTTTATAGTAGAGGATAAGAGGACTAATTCTAAAATATTATTGAAAAAATTCAGTTCTTAGCAATTTGTAGATACACATTCATGCAATAATTATTTTCTCTAGTCACAATAATTATGTAGATCCTTTTGCCCGGGCTACCAGGCAAGAAGTTTAAACCGCAATCAGTAATAACGATGCAGTCTGGCCACATTGAAGTGAAAGGCACAAGTTTAATTAAAACTTTATTTTAGAATTGCTAAAATGGACATATTTACTACTCAACGCAGACAAGAGAAAGACAGAAAAATCACTCTGCTCGAACAGAAGTGCACCCAAGAGCGAAGACAGAAAGAAAGAATTTTCCCAAGGGACAAGAAACTTACTCAGCGAATTTAAGTATTCAGATAAAAAAAACCTGGAACCATTTGCCGGCGACAGCTGGAAAACGTGTTGAATAGACAGAAATTTACATCTATAGGACTGAAAACTTTGGGAAATGTATCGAAAAAAATTTAAGTTGAGGACGCTTCTTTGATAAAGATATTTCGAGGCTGGGAAACAGATTTTAAGGAATTAGAATGGGAGAGAGGAGGTTTTTAAGAAAATATTAATGTTAAATTATTTTGATATATTACATACATATATTCATATTACAGGCATTTACAAATATGTATATATATATATATATATATATATATATATATATATATATATATATGTATGTATTTGTGTATATGTACACATAAGTATATATATACACATACTTATGTATATGTGTAAGTATATATATATATATATATATATATATATATATATATATTATTTATATACACTCAGGTCCATAAATTAAGGATAATTCAGAATCACACAGAAATTGAGCTCTAAAATAAAAATTTCACCTGTAGAATTATCACACACATCTTGAAGAAGAATATGCAAATTGCAGGAAACCACCAGATGGCGCGGATAGTACGTCACAATGACGAGAGTGTATGAAAGGGGTATATAAGGAATGGTAGTAAAGAAGTAAAATTGTTCACAAGCGCTTTAAAATCCTTTCAGTGCAATAACCGCATAGTTATGGCACAAAGGAAGCATTTGGTTGATTTTTTACGTGGTAGAATTATCGGACGATTGGAATGTGGACGTACCCAGCTGGAAGTATCCGAGGAACTTGGAATCGCCCAGAGTGTCATCTCCAGACTTTGGCAACGATTCAAACATGATGAACATGATGGTAATGTGAGTAGATGTTACAGCACAGCTCGCTTCCGAGTTACTACGCCGAATGATGACCGGTATTTGGCAGTTACTGCCAAAAGAAACAGACGGAGCACAGCATCAGACCTGTCTCGTCAGCTCTCTTCAGCTACCGGTACGACAGTTTCAAGGCAGACCGTGTACAGACGCTTAAGGAACATTGGTCTATATGCTCGTAGGCCTGTCAGATGTGTTCCCCTTACCGCAACTCACTGTCGCCTGCGATTATGCTGGGCTAGAGAGCATGCATTGTGGACACCGCAACAGTGGTCTTGTGTGATGTTTTCCGACGAGTCCAGGTTCAGTTTACATTCTGATTCTCGCCGGACTTTCATATGGAGAGCACCAGGTACCCGTTACCAACAAGAGAACACCATTGAACGACACCGTTACGGTGGTGCAGGATGGCTCGTTTGGGGAGGAATTATTCTTGGTTCCAGAACTGACCTGAATGTTCAGAGTGTAACGATGACAGGCCACATCTATCGGGATGTCATTCTGGAACAACATGTACGTTTGTTTCGGGGCGCCATGGGTCCTGGATTTCTGTATATGGATGACAACACCGATCTCACCGTGCAAACATTGTAGACGAATGCCTTCAATCGGAGGATATCACCCGTATGGATTGGCCAGCATACTCACCGGACTTGAATCCAATAGAGCATGTGTGGGACATGCTTGACCGACGAATTGCAGCCCGTCATCCCCCTCCCAACTGTCTATCGGAGCTTCGGAGGGCATTGCTTGATGAGTGGTGTAATTTTCCCCAAGATCAGATTGATAATCTGATACTCAGCATGCGTAGGCAGCGTCCGGGAGACATACTTCGTATTAACCATCATACTAACCATGTTATACTGTTTTCTGTAAATAGGTTCTTTTTTGAAATTTGCTCCAGGGAGTAAAAATTGCAATTTTTATTAATTATGTCAAACATATAGCATCTTTTTTGCTCTTTACCTTTTATTTAATAAATAGACTTTACAAATAAGTCAAATTTGTTTTGCTTTTGTCTCTTTCATTGCCTGAACTTCATTATCCTTAATTTATGAACATGAGTGTATGTATTTATGTATATATATATATATATATATATATATATATATATATATATATATATATATATATATATATATATATGTATGTATGTATATATACATATATATACATACATATGTATATTCGCAATAGTGTATGTGTATCACCTTTCTGAGTAAAATGCATTTAATTTTAAAATTTCACATACTTTTATTATACTTCTATTAGAATTTATTCCGGGTGTTATAAGTTTCAATTGAAGTATTTTTAACGTGATTCGTTTTAAATTATTAAGTATTCCGAATTACTCAAAGACTGTAAAAACAAAATTAAAAGAATCAGTGTTTTGAAAAATAAAATTAAGTATTGACTCATAAAAATATAGGGATTTTCTTGATTAGATTAATAGAAAAAACTTAATTGACGTTGAACACTTAAATCAATTTTTGACTCTAGCTTTGTTAACTTTATACGAAACGGACAAACCTAAATCACTGATAGATAATCATGTAGCATAGGAATTTCCCCTTTTTAGTTAGTTATTTGTTACTTAGATGGCGCCACTGAAATTAGGCAAGTTTAATGTATTTTAACTAGATGGTTATGTAGAAAAAGTAACAGTACATTTAAATACGAAAACAAACTAAGTAATTAATTTTAAATATTTTTTATAATATGATTTGAATTATTTGTAACAAGATTACAAAATTACTTCTCATTATTTTATCAATAACATATATGATTATTTAATATATTATATAATATATAATAATATTATATAACATAAAATGTTACATAATATTAATTTTAGTAATAACATTAATATTATAATTAATATTAAAATTAATAAATATTTGTCTTTCTTTACGTATAATCCATACTAAAGAAAAAATCGAATGTTTGTTTCTTCAGGGACTTCATAGAATTAAAAAATTTTAAAGGTTTTTATTTGTGTTTTTTTAAAGTGGGCAGTTTTTTTAAAGTGGGCAGATACATTAATGAAAACAGGCATATTTATTCAAGTAAAAGGACATTTTTTGTTAAGCCGAGGTGCCCTTTCTGGGGCATATACTTGGACTATTTGTCAGTTAATCTTATTGTTTCAAAACGGAATATGTTAAATCTTTAAGAGCTTCACATAAAATAACTTTAATAATAATCTGCTTTCCAAGGACCCATGTGTTCCCTCCTCCCCGAAAAGAAAACATTTTCAAAAAAATTCAGAGTGCAAATTAAATGTATTTGTAATAGGAAAGGACATGTCAATTATGAACACGATTTTTTATAATCAAACGAGCTATAAAAAGGAGGAAATATCTATAGATTTAAACATCAACGAATTACAGTGGCGTCATCTATGAAGCAGTAAACTAAAACAAGGTAGGTCTGACGCTGGAATATGATGATATTCGGGGTTCCTAGGCCGAAGGCCTTCTCCTCAGTTAGTGAGATATATAAATTAATAAATTAAGCATCTTCTTTTCACATGAGAACACAATTTTAAAATATGCAGGTTTTAACAACTCAGAAAAAGTTTATAATAGCCCAGGAGAATTAAAATTATTAAGGAGGGTATTAAGATACACGGTGCCAAACAGTTGTAAAATAATAAATATACATATATATTATATATATATATATATATATATATATATAATTTTAAAACTAAAGCACATAAGGTGCACAAGTGAAGGGAGAAGAAAGCTTTTAAAAACCACCTAGCGGAACAATTAAAAAGAATTAAAAAAGTACACAGTGCAGCTACAAGATGAGAGTAAAGATCGAAGCGATTTCAGAAGAGCTTAGATTGTCCGATTGGTTAGGGTGCTGGACTTCGATACCAGAGTTCGTGGGTTCGAATCCCGCTGTGGCATGGATGTTTGTAGCCGTTCGTAATCGGCTTTAAGATGTATATCCCAGTCTCATTAGCCCTCGTGTTGCAAAAATGAGACCGTAGCACTCCAAACCAAACCAAATCCTTAGATCAGGCTCTGTGGCGTCATCTACTGGATGGTCATGCGTTCGGACATGTGTAAGAGGCAAAATCAATGAAGGATAGGTCGGTTCATTAATCATTGATATAAATACGCATACCTTCAGTTCGTCAGTGGTAAGTTTCGCTTCGATAGTAACTTTCTCTCCTTCGCATGCCACCTTTGCTTTACCGATCCTCCTGAGTTCTGATAGGCCCCAAACTAAGCCATCACTCAGTTCGACAAAAGTTGATCTAGGAGGAAGTCGCATCGGGTCGGGCAGTTCCTGCCTGGCTTCTTCCAACACTTTGTCCAAATAGGCGTCCACATCCTTGTTCATACAGTTGGAGGTCACCTTACCGTTATCCGTACGATGCTTTCGGCAATCCCCTGGGAAGTACAAAAACCAGTTACATCTTTTGTAACGAAAATAATGAAAATGAATCCTAATTTGGATAAAATTATGTGCAGCACATGAGATTATAGTCTCACTCACCCACAGCAAAAAGAGCGACTAGTACAATGAACAGGTGCCTCATTTCTTCAGAGATAATATTGCTATCTGAAAGACAAAAAAAAAATCATTGTTGTCCTTTTCTTAATGATATTTATTCATCACGACTTTTGGGGTAGTGGACTATTTTAATATGGAAGCAAAAATATATCTTAACACTGTATAAAAATTGACCTTAAGTATAAAGTACACCATGTCAACTGCATGCTTCCACACACGTGCACACATACACATATGCGTAAGCATATATACACACGCACACATATATACCCAAAATTAAATTTACAATTTTACTTATATAAACTTATATCTTTATGTTGAAAAGTTTATAAAAAAACCATAATAGCTAAATATAACCTTAATTTATAGAAGTATAAATATATAAATATATATATATATATATATATATATATATACATATATATATATATATATATATATATATATATATATATATATATATATATATATATATATATATATATATATATATATATATATATATATATATATATATATATATATATATATATATTATATATATATGAACAGCTCTAGGATGTTAGCCACCTGCGTGCAAAGAAGTATTTAGCTGCCTCCTATTTCTGCAAGATATTGTTTGATCGCCTCTTATTAATTTTTATAGCTAGTGGATATTTTAACGGCCACCCATATATATATATATATATATATATATATAATAGTTTAACCAAACTAACCAACTTAATACCTAAAAAGACAATATTTGTTTCTTTCGTTTCTCTTTTAATTCTACGACAAGAACGCCAACTTAATTTATGTTTAATTCACCTAATCTTATTTTAAACCTCTATTTTTAATAACTAATTTTTATTTGTATTGTACTGAGTACATTTTTCAGAATGGTGTACAGAAAAAAAACATAAAAACATTGCATTTCATTTAAGAAGGGTATTTTTATATAAATTATATATTAACTTGTTTCTGCTCCAATAGATAAAATATATGTCATAAGGTAAATAAAAAATGGTGTCATATCAGATATAGATATAGAAGATATCATAAGGTGGTGTCATAATGTATTTTTTATAATGTAAGTAGATAAGGGATTTTAAAGAACGAGGATAAAGGCTTATTTGTCAGTCTACTTCTGAAATTATTTCTAATGTTCATAGATGAAAGCACTTGTTCACTTATACTTATATAAGTGAACAAGTGCAAGTGAATAGTGATCTGAAGGTGAGATAACACATTTGGGATACAATATTTTAACAAAGTAGAAAAGGAAGTGGATATATAATGTATAAATATGTATTTCTTTTAATTCGCCTCGTTACGGCAACTTAAAATTCCATCCGATGACTGAATAAATCATTTCGATGGGCCGGAGTTGGTCCGCGGGCCTTAGTTTGCCCATCCCTGTTCTAGTCATTTCTGTTCTTGGCAGTTGTTTACTTATTACTTTAAGTTGATTTTTCTGAGAATGCAAGTTTTAAATGTTGCGCTCAAAATTTCTCAAAACCTATTTAATATTGCTGCACAAAATTTTCAGAATAATTTGAATAGAAGGATGTTTTATTATAATTAAATTAAAATTATTGCTATGGGAATAATTTTTTTTTATTATGGACAGGTAAGTGCATGTAAAAATGACCCGAAAAAGGGGTAAAATTATAATCATGTTTTAAAAATAAAAAGTAGGCTTAAACTTGTGGTTTTTTCAGTCAATTTTAGAAGTATGTTCTTCATTCAAAAGTTAAAATTTTACATTTCTGAGAAAAAATATTTCTTTTAAACATGCATACAAGTGAGAATAGTTTTAACGCATAAAAAAATCAAGCAATAAATATATATTTTTAGTATTTTTATAAGTATTTAGGGTTGGTTTATATAAGAGTTATATAACAGGTTTCAGTATAAAACGTTAAAAAAAAGAGAAAAATAAGTGATGAAAAGCCGGAAAGAAGTAACAAACCCATGGAATCCTTCTGTTTAGCAGTTCTGAGATTCCTCAAGCTGATCTACGTAACAATACAAATGATTCATTCTGAGTTATTTCTTTCAAATTTCTTGTAAAATCCAATTTTAATTTAATATCAGTTTAATATCAAGTTAGTCATATTATTTGGTAACACTTTCATAAATTGTAATAGATACTGTTAGCATAAAATTTTTAAATTGTAAAAAACAACAGATAAAGATATATTTAAAAAAAATAAGAAAAAGCAATATTATTTAAAAAAAATTATTTTGCTATTTTTTTTTTCATAAAAAAATAAGGTCACATTTTTTTCTTTAAAAAATGTGTATTTTCTAAATAAATATGTAAAGACAAAAAAAATTATATACCTTTTAAACTGGTAAAGCAACAAGAAAAAGTAATGCATTGCTTAACACTGGAAATTAAAAATTTTCATGCATATAAGTAGTCGAAGCACATCTTTGTAACTTTCAAAATAAATTCCTTTTGTAAATTCAAAGGACAATGGTCTCGGACATTACGCACATTTGCATGGTGATTTTGGATTTTCTTTAGCAAGACATATTAGGTAGGAATTTCAAAACCAAGTTTTTCTTCGGCTTGGTAAAAGTTATTTTGACTACCATTAACATTGTACCATAACACTTTGAAATGTCAATCAGTCAAGCAAACCACCTAGCATAGGTTTGGTTCAAATGAGGAGGTATTGCTGTGCTTAGTATAAAATCTCGTTTATTTGAAGTCTTATTAAATGACTATTATAATCTTTTCAACAGCAAAAATACTAGAAACGCACTTCCTCTTTGACTCTCAAACAATCCCTAAACTGGCTGTATGAGGTAATACCATACTGCAGTCGAGATATGTCACTGGCGACTTCTGTGTCATAATGATGCCACAAAAAGTAATATGTGGTACCAAAATTCCATCTCTGGAGACTTCTGATATCATCATGATGATGAAGTCGCCTGTGACATATGTCGACAGTAATATGGTAATAGCTTTAGTATGTACTGTTTTAACACAAAGACTCTTACACTACTGTGCGTTAGTAATTAGTGTTATCCATGAAATTCGGTAAATAAACTTGGCACTCTACAAAAAATACTAGAAAAGACAAGTGTCATTCATGACAAGGAATTTCTGCATCATAATGATCTCACAGAGAGAAATTTGTGGTTCCAGTATTCCATCTCTGGAAACTTCTAACGTGACCAAGTCCTTTGGGTCTCAAATAATCCCTAAACTGGAGTGATGTCAGGTGCTACTATAATTGCAATCGAGATATGTTACCGGCGACTTCTGCGTCATAATAACGCCAGAAAGAGAAATTCGAGGTACCTAAAATCCCATCTCTGGCGACATCTGACATCATCATGACGATGAAGTCGCCTGTGACATATATCGACAGTAATATAGTAGTAGCTTTAGTATGCAAGGTCTTAACATGCAGAATCTTACACTACTGTGCGTTAGTAATTAGTGTTATTCATAAAATCCGGTAAATGACCTTGGTACTCAAGAAAAAAGTACTAGAAAAGACAAGTGTCATTCACGATAAGGGATTCCTGCGTTATAATGATCTCAGAGAGAGAAATTTATGCACCAAAATTCCATCTCTGGCGACTTCTTATATCATTATGACGAGGAAATCGCCTGTGGCATATCTCGACCACAATATGGTAGTAGTTTTAGTGTTCCAGTCTTAACACACCGAATCTTAAAATATCCTGCTTTAGTAATTAGCCTTATACATGAAATTCGATAAATGACCTTGTTACACTAAAAAAGGTACTAAAAAATACAAGTGTCATTTACAATAAGGGATATATATCCTTAGGTTCCAAAGTTTGTGAGACAGCTAAACAGCAGTTAAAGATTTATAAAATATTTTCGTCCAATTTTTCAGCACACTAAGCTTTATAATGAATATCTGACATTTAAATAATTTAATATATATAATTAAAAATAAGAACTTTACAATTATTTATTTCAAAATTTTAATAATAATGTTAAAATATAATAAAAATGCATTGATAAAATGTCAAACAATTAACTAAAATTTTTAGTCAAACATTTGAGATTTTACTCAAAATTTGGGAAAGACATACGTGAAAAATCTGTAAGATGATGATTAATCAACTGTGAATGATATTTCAGCTTTATGAAATTCATCTTGTAGAATGACGAATCGCACTAATAAATTACATCAAAAATTTAAATTAGATGGCAAATTACTTTGTGTGGTATATTTTCCTTCTAATTAGAGCTTCCCAACCTTTTAGTTCCTCAACTTTTTTTTCCATAATTACTATTCCACAAATCTACAATACTATCGTAAATAAATGGAATTATAAAATGAACATGAAAACCGCACTATATATCCACAATAATATTTTAAATAAATGGAATTATAACACAAACATGAATGCTATACTATACTTACTCTTCATCCACAATAATATCGCAAATAGGTAAAATTTTAAAATAAGCATAAGAGCCGCACTATACTCTTCATCCACAATAATATCATAAATAAATGGATTTGGTTTGGTTTCGTTTTGGAGCGCTACGGTCTACTTTTTGCAACACGAGGGCTAATGACACCGGGACCTACTGCTTAAAGAAGTGTATTACCTGTAACCAGCCACCCACCCGAAGTCGGGTATAGGGTGTTGAATTGCTAGTTCGGTCTGGCCGTCCGGCAACAATGCGTTACGCAGGGTCCAAGTCAGCATTAAGCCAAGCAAGCAAGCCCATAATATTTAAAATAACAAAAGAAAGAAAAAATAAATATATATATATATATATATATATGTAGAAAATCTAGACTAATATGTACAACTAATACAGTTTAAGAAAGTGCGGGGGATACTCCGCAGGAGTTCTGCCCAGGTTAAAAGTCCGGTTGACCCGGTGTACTACTTGAAACTTTCTGACATAAGAACAGGTGTTTGCGAGCTAAGCAATATCTGCACAGGGCAGTTGTGATGGCCATTCATGAAGGGGTACTTTGACATTCCGAACGGCTACGAACATCCATGTCATAGTGGGATTCGAACCCAAGAACGTCGGCTCTGAAGGCCAGCACCCTAACCATTCGTCCATCGTTCGGCATATAAAAAAATGGAATTATAAAATAAGAATGAGAGCCGCACTGCATTCGACTAAGAGCCGTAAACTCTCACCGTTGCTTTGGTACAGAAGATCCAAACTTTTTCTAGGCCACCGCCACCTTACCAGAAAAAAATTCTAACTTCTTTTCTACCATAGTAGTTAATTATACAAAATACTAAATATTGTATCAATTTATATCAATTTTATTTGGGTGCTTATCTATAAAGAATCTCAAATTAAAAGTTAATTAATATGACCAACATCGAATGATGGTCAAATGGGTAAGGTACTGCTCTTCAGTACCGGAGTTCGTGGATTCGAATCCCATTGTGGCATGGATGTTGGTAGACGTTCTGAAATGGTTTTAAGAAGTAGGTACTGGTCTCATTATCCCTCGTGTAACAAATAAGGTCTAAACGAAAAACAAATTCATATGTAAAAATAAATCTTTACTAGAATTATAACGTGAGCACAAAGAAAAAAAATATTATGATAGGGTTGAGGCTAGTGGATTTTTATAATATTTTTAATGTCTCCAAATTCGTTTTCATGGTAAAATTTAGAGATTGTTGAAAATATTTTCAACAATTCTTTTTCATCTGCAACCGCGAACTTTGGGAGCGAGGAGCCAACATTCTGCTTAGTACTTGAATTCCGATTTCTTTGTTATATAAAAATTTGTCTCTGTGAATGTTGGATGTATAAAAATTATATCTTGTTGCAAAATTGTTCTTGGCTTTGATTATAAAACCATAGAAACCCTGGTGATTTGTTACAATTGGAACTTTTAAGGTTAAATAAAAATACTTATCTTGATATTATTATGTAACTTGATTTCTATTTTAATAAGCTTCAAAAGGGAAATTATGTATCTTCCAACTGGAAATACTGTGAATAATGTACACAGGATTGTGAAATGTGATTAATACACCAAAAAAGGATATTAGTTTTGTCTTCATTTATTCATCGCTGACATTTTTTGTATTTTAAGTAATTGCTTAATACCGTGAAGTGAAACCAAAAGTGAAATGGTACTATCGAAATTTCTTGAACGAATGAAAGCGCTCCCTAAAAATGGATTAATCTGTAATATTAATAACATCTTCTTCATAGATAGCTAGATAAAATGATTATTTATGAAACAAAAGGAATTTTCAAAGTATTTTGTTAATTTCCTAAATAGGTAGGCATAACACGACTACCATCCGAGACAACCTAAATAACCCCAGTAGTATCTTCAGAAAGCACTACCGTTTCTCTGAAGGGCTACAGGGCCCATCGAGGGAGAGGGACGGTGCTGCTCCCTTTGAGAACCTATTTTCTAGGTATAAGATATTCAACCTATTATGTCGTTGAAGGATATTTAATCTTTTCTCTAGTACAAAGATATTCAACCTATTATCTAGTACAATGATATTAAACCTATTATCACGTAGGAGGATATTCAACCTATTCTCTTGCACAAGAATGTTCAATCTTTTACTCTTTAGACATCCCTTTGAGCTACCCGATTTCTTGAAGGAACTTCTTGATCAAAGATCAGAAAAAATAGGATAGCAACGCTTTTGTTATTGGTGGTGGCCATAACATACTTGTTCCAAAATCGAAAATCTGTACCGATCTTAAAACCAAAATCAAAAGTAATTCAAACTTGATCGGTCACTTTAAAATCCTATGAAACTTCATAATGTCGTCTGTAAGGAGAATCACCAAAATACCCCCTTCCTAGCGATAACAATTAGAGATTCTAAATAAACAAACTTAGCTGAAAATTTTTAAAAAACATCAGTGTACGTAGTTTATTAGGTGCTCTGGGAAACGAACAGTTCGTTCAGCACGAGAGCTATGTCGATGAATCACACTGGAGGGGTCGTCGTAGGTTGTAGACACAGGTTTGTATGGTTCACAGTTCATGAAGTATGCTGGATTTAATCGGTCTAGTGATAATAGTACAGTATTTCCAAGTATTCGAAGTTTAAAAAACTTATCTGCTCTTTCGACAACATAAAAAAGTCCGTCGTAAGGTGGCTGTAGACTTTTTCGCAGTCCGTCCTTTCCGACAAATACATGGGTTCACCTCTTAAAATCTTCGAACGAAAGACCTAGTTGGCGTAGGCTGAAATAATGTGAAAACATCTCGTAGACGTTGGATGATTTGTCCTATTTTTTTAAAAATTGAATTTCAACTACTAAAAAAGTCTCCTGGCAATTTTAAAGGTCTGCCAAAAACCATTTCAGCTGGAGAAGAGTGGAGATTTTTTTAAAGCTCCTATGAGCCCGAGACTATTAGAGGAAGAACTTCGGTCTAATATTCAGTTCACTTTGCTTTCAGAGCGCTTTTTAAAGATCTATGCCAATTCGCAATTGTACAATTACTTTGCGAGTGATATGCCAAGATCTGAATATATCAGCGCCTAAGAATGTAGCTAGTTGTTGAAATAATTCGGCTTTGAACTGTCTACCTTGGTCTGTAGTTATTTTTGTAGAGCATCCAAATCGAGCTATTCACTCGGCTAGGAGAGTACGAGCGACACCCTGTTCTGTTACCTCGCCCAGAGGATACGCTTTTAGCCATCGAGTTACTCTATCAATTACTGTTAGGCAGTAATTTTTTTACCATTAGATTCGGGAAAGGGCTCTATTATATCAAAGTGAATTTGTGCAAATCTATCAGTTGGCAGATCAAAATTTCCTGGCTCAGTTCACGTATGTTTAGAAATTTTCGAGCGTTGGCAATCGATGCATTTTTGCGTCCATGTTTTATAAACTTTCACCATTAACGGCTATACAAAATGTTTGCCAACAAGATTTAGGGTTCCAATCGAACAATCGAAAATACCAGCAATTCTCCTACTGTCATTGAATGTGCCATCTATTGTCTGTGAGAGAGAGCATCTTAGCTTTACCCTACTCAAATTTACAAAATTATAATTGTATCTTTATTTTATCATAAAACAAAAAGAAACTAATTGATACTTTTTTTTGTTATCTAAAATATATTCTATGGATAACAAACAAAAGCATCAAGTACTTGAATGAAGTGAGGCTTTTACGAAGTTTTTTTATCCATGAAATATTTATTTATATTTATTTTTACAAGAAAGTTGCTTTTAAAAACTTGATCTTTTATAAAATTTGGGATTTTACTAAAATTTTGGCTCTTTGACTATGCAAATAACGATCACTTGCAGAAGCGTTTTCAAAATTCGAAGGTTCCGTGCAACCCAGGTTGAAAACCTCTGCTTTGGTATATAAAAAAAAGATAATTGCATAATAGGTGACTGATTCATCGTGCTCTCGTTTGAAAAGGATTGCGAATTGAAATACGCATAGCTTTCAATATGATAACTCTTCCTGTTAGACACAAGACAATCATTCAATGAGAACAGCGTTTACTCTAATCAATCATTCAGCCTAGAATCGATTTTCAGCCCTTATCTACATTTGCAAGCCATTTAGATCAGGCTGATGCTTATTCCTCCACAATTATTTTTTCTTTAATGGTCCTTAATTAGTTGCAGAAATGCTCGCTAGATTTATGAGTTAGCATCAAAGAGGAATATTTGAAATGGATTTAGCAAAAGTGTATTGCGGTTTCAAGGTCATTCGCGAAGTGTTAACAATGTGCCTTGTCCTAGAATTTTGTTTTCCATTTTCTCCTCATAATGAGAGTATGACCTGGAACTGAATCTGCATATCGCAAGGGGAAAAAATTAAGTTATCACATCAAAGTTTTTAGTACAGGTTTTTCCTTTGAATTCCCTTTTAAAATAGAGAGTCGGTCTATTTTGAAACATTTACGGCATTTATGAAGGACACAACGTGTGAATAATATTTCTTAGAGTGAATCCATTTTTAAAGAGTGACACTTGACTAAAAAATGAAAATATTCCAAAGAGTTATTCAATCAGACCTAGATAACATGATAATTCATAAATAATAGCTAAATTTTACTAATTAAATGACACTTTCCACTTTCAAATAAATGTAAATTAGTTATTAGAAATTAAAATATTTTTTGCGTTGTTTAAAATTCTTAAAAATCAACTCATACATATTTCTTTCACCAGGATTAATACAATGAGGTATGCAGAAAACCTTCGATTTTATAAATATAACTTCGAAAATGTTACAAAATGTTTTTGAATTTATTACAAAATTCCTACGACTTTTTAACATTTTTATGTTGCTTTAATTACATTGCTTTGTTAGCTAAAATGAATTTTACTTAATTAATTAAGTTTCTAAAATTTTTATTAAGATATTTTAACATTTTTGATCCTATGCTTAAAATATCAAAGATTTCGTGTAAAATGGATTATCTTAAAATCTGGTAGAAATCTCTGTATATAGTGATTTTTTAAAACATTGGCATCAGTCAAAGATTTTACATTAATTAGTTCTGATTAACTTTTATGTTAATTAGTTGTTCTGATTGAAACTTTATAGAATTAGAAAATATTAGTATTAATTAATAAATTTGCATGAATTTTAGTTTTTATTGATTAGTTCTTTCAGGTGTCGCTTATTTCTACTAATAAAGGGGGAGAAGAGTGACTCCTTAGTGCGTTATCCTAAAGAGAAATTTTCATAGTGACTAACTTTAAAAATATTCAGTTATAAGGTAGAAACATACCTCACTCAATAGGAAAAAAGATGAAAAACTTCGATATTCTTTAATGGCATTGAAACAGTTGAAATATACATATCAATTCAAAATCATAAATTGCGTAAAATGAAAAAAAACTTTAACGTTTGCTGTTAAAACATGTTGTTAAAACAAACTCTAACATATGTTTTTAAAATATTAAGTATATAAATTAAAATGGAAATAAAGTCCAATAATGTAAACATAGCTTAAATAATTTAAATTATATAGTTGTTCTGTCAAAAAAAATAAATTTAAGGAAATCACATTTACAAATAATCGAAATTACTTAGAGGGACCGTATAGATTAAAATCTTACTAAGAATTAATCTACATATCTGAATGAAATTCAATCTAAATATTAGTTTATATTTATGAACATAAGCATATGTAGTAAAGTAATTTGTTGGTTTTAGAAACCTGTAGACTGATGTAACACACAAAATGGAGAATATAGAACCTAAGTGTGATAATTGTAAAGTGTCAATTTTAGTATGCAATAATATACTTATAACCCAGATATCTGGGTAAACTTTACTCTTCGTATTAATAAATACTTATGTACATAAAATTGTAAATTACAACTATGAATGTCGATTTACAACCCGCAGTAGGGAGCAGCTAAAATGATTAATGTAAAGTTTCATTTATTGTTATGAAATAAGCTAGATATCTGTATACAATTCATTCTTCTCATAATACGTACATAATGTTGTAAATTACAACTACTACATGTTGATATAGGGATGTCAGGATGTAGATTGAAGTAACTTGCTGAATGGAGAAGATAGAGATTCGAAATTGGATTTTAGGGGTCTCAAAATTGTTGAACATAAAGATCCCATGGTTTTGTTACAAGTTTTTGACTTTCAGTAACTTTTTTAATTTCCTACTAAAATGTATGAAACTTTTTTCTAGAAATCTGTTATATATCTCTTTGATAAACTAATCATAAATATTCTCTAGCTTGCGTGTTTACTAGAAAAAAAATTTTCACACAAATTTTAAGTTTTAAGTTTACAATAAAGAACATATATCTAAAATTGAATCTAACAAAAAAAAAAACATAAGTTTAAGCCTATTTCATATTTTTAAAACATTTTTATAATTTTACCCCTTTTTGGGGGTAATTTTGGCATGTACTTACTTGTCCAAAACAAAAAAAATATTACTCTCGTAGCAATAATTTAAATCCAATTATAAAAAAAACATCATTCTATTCAAATTCTGGAAATTTTGTTCAGAAATATTAAATATAGGTTTTGAGAAATCTTGCGCGCAACATTAAAAATTTGCATTCTTCAAAAATCAACTTAAAGTAATAAGCAAACAACTGCGAAGTATACTGCGAAGCACAGAAATTACTAAAGTGACTTTTATATTTTTAATCATACCTTTTAATGTAAACGGAACATTTTTATTCCGTTTTTTTTAATGCGTAGATCATCTTAATATATAACATATATATATATATATATATATATATATATATATATATATATATATTTGAAAAATCGAACATTTTGAATGTTCATGGGTCTTTAGACCCTTCAACACTTCGATGCATGATAACTTAGATGAACAATAGCTAAGAGAAACATATAATTCTGGATGATGAGCATGTAGAAAATTCTTCGGAATAACAAATAAAAGTTAAATTTCTATCTTGATTATTTTCTTTGTAATAATTAAAACTTTACTATATGCTTATATATTTCTATGAAATTTGAAAAAAATGTTTTAGTACTTCATTCGTACTGGTACTGGAGCATCGAATGTTTGAAGAACCTGTAAACTCATCATATAAAAGTAAATTTGAAAAATGTTAAATGATCATTAAAACAGAACAAATGTATATTTCATAGTATTTTCTAAAATATAATGTTTCAAGTTTTACCCAATTATGAATTTCTGCTGTTCCGAGTTAACGACTTGTAATTAAAACTTTATCTACAGCACAGTCTCAGAAAGATCTATTGGATCCTTTCCATGAAATTTTTATACTTTATATACTCTACTGCATTTAAACTCTATGGAACGGCTGTTTTTAATATTGTTCAAATCTTTCAAAAATTTTCCTTTTATTTTACAATTAATTTTTTTTCGAATCGAGTGAAAGGATCCTCGTACATTAAGTAAAAACTGATACCCATGCAAATTTTGCTCAAAGTATAAAATCTTGTAAATGATGTCTGTTACTCACTTGTTGGAATAGATCGACAGTGGCAGTGCACCTTCAGATAGCCTGACAGTCAAAACAGAAAATCGGAGTGTGTATTTAGGCCTTTTTTCCGATTCTAGCCCTATCCAAGAGAAAAGAAACAGATGTTTCGAGATATTTAATCTCCACTATCACGCTGAACTTTGAAGCTGTCGTCACTGTCCATGCAGAAACAATCACGAACACAGGCAGAAAGCAAAAATAATTCTTTCTGGAAATGTTTCAGAATCGATCGACATATCTCGCCCACGGAATTATTTTGCTTTTAAAATAATTCAATGCATTGGTGTATACTCTTAAGAGATGAGTCATTTCACTTATCAAGCCATATTTGCAATGGGCTCTGAAATAGTTTCTGGTTTACAGTTAAAATGAGATTCTAAATGAAAATTATGAAACATGTATTTCATTGATATAGAGCAAGGGTTGGCAACTTACGGCCCGCGATGGAATTATGTGAGATTATCCTGCTTCCGAAAATGTGAATATTTTGCAATTTGACTATCTTTCTTTAATTTTGTAACATATATTTTTAATTCTAGATGTCATAATGATGCCTTCGTGTTAAATGCAATATCTGAATTAGCTGCCAAGTTGTAGAACTTAATGGTTTTAATATATAAACTTAATGGCAATAGGAAATATTAGGCACACATAAAATAAAATAACAAAAGAAATACACTTGATCTCATGTTTCAAGTTTTATTACTGTACATATTTCTACAACTTCACTTAAAATAGTGAATATACATAATACTCAGCCATTTAAGAAAATTAATGTACAAGAAACATTCACTTTTCATGGCGGCTGTTTGATTTAATACAGTTCTTAAAATGTGGAATGCAATAATTTAATTTGCTTTCAAAGCAGTTATACACTCGTTGTCAACTTTTGAAACAACTTCCAACTTATAACATATACTCAGTGAAATGAGTTTTAGAGAAGATTTAAAGGAAATATTTTATTTTAATTGGTTTTATCAAGGCATTTTATCCTACTAGCTTTCTCTTCATTTAGAAGTGCGTTTAGTTGATTGAAAAATATATTATTAAAGTAGTATTTTTGGTAGTACAAATCTTGTACTATTTCCTATAGTTACTTCAAGTTTTATCGTCTTATGCTTTATTTATCATTTTAATTTAAAAATGTTCTATTTTGGGAAACAGGGGCATTAACTGTTAAAAAATATGTTTTGAAATAATGGAGTTTTAAAAAATTTTAATCGAATTTTTATAAATGGAATGATAATTATAAAATGGAATACGAGTATAGTATAAAAGCAAAACGAGATTCTTTCCCCAATAATTTTACTCTAATCTATGCTTTATGGATGACAAATTGTAAATTTATAGTTTGTACTGTTTGTGGCATCTCTACTTTATTCTAAAATAATATAAACTTTTGATTATTTAAAAAACATTCTAAACCCTGAATAATTTTAACTGGTATTTCAACTAAATTACTGTACATTAAGTCATTCCACTAATGTGTAAAACACGTCATATATGTTTAACTAAAAATTTAGGAACAAAATACATTCTTTAATGAATGTAAATAATAATTAAGTGTACTACTCAATTAAATCCTTGAACTTTGCCTATTACTTTTTACAAAAAAAAAATGCTGCATTAATTGGTGGTTTTTTGTGTAAAAAGAAATACGTTTTATGGAATTGTTTCTCATGATTTTTCAATTACCAAAATCCTTGGGGTAAATACGCTGATTCTGCAACTTACTTTTTGGCAGATTCTTTAAGACTTCAGAAACAAGTCATTCATTTGACCTTTATTTACATTCAAATGAAAAATGTCCGAAATGCTGTAAAACCGTTGCCCATTGTAATCACCCTTAGTAGTTACAGAATGGTAGTTGAAATCAACTTCCTTCGAAAGCAATGAAAACGATGATTGAAAGAGTTCTTTCTAGATGATAGAAAAGATGGGAATAGTAACGTTATTCAGTTGCTGTCTTATGACGTGAGTGACTTGTGCTTCAGCAACTGGAATGACAGCCTTAGGATCTTCGTTAATCTGGTACGTAAGCAACATGGAAAGAGCAGATGTCAAATTGCCCAAGCCTCGAAGCCGTACAGTCACGTGACCGAGCTTCCAAATCTTTAACCTGAGGGAATAGAACGAAAAGAGTTATTGAGGATAAGATTTAACAAAACCACTTAAATAAGAAAAAGTCTAAAATTCTACTACTCATATCTTTCATCGCATGAACGCCAACCAATGTTTAAATTTCACAACAAATAAGAAAGAGTTTTGTGTTCTTCATATACATACCAGGGATTTTTTTTAACTGCAAAAACCTTACCTGTCCAACCTTTGCCTTGTTTCACCAGAAGGTGTTGTGAACTGTGTGAGTTGTACGAGTGTCACCACTTCTCTTATCCTAACATCACCTTCTCCATTAAACAAGAGCAGGCGGTAGTCCTGGAGAACTCTGTACTTCATACTAACTCGTAAGTTCTCTAGCCGGACCACCAAACCAAGGGTCGTGCTGTTAAATAGAATGAGGAATTATTGGAAGAGTAAAAAATGAATACGCATACATATTTTGCAAAAGAATAAGTCTTAAATCCATTCTTTTCTCGTGAATATATATATATATATATATATATATATATATATATATATATATATATATATATATATATATGTGTGTGTGTGTGTGTGTGTGTGTGTGTGTGTGTGTGTGTGTGTGTGTGAGTGTATGTGGAAGTTGAAAACATTCTTCTCCGATCACATGTGAGAACTAGCCTATACTTTTAATTGTCAAAAATTTATTGGCAATATAAACCCATATGTAGTCGTCGCAGCGAGAAAAGCTCTGACCTGGAACTGAAGACCAGGAGAAATACTTCGCAAAAATCCTTTATTTTCATCTTAAGGACTGAGAACTAACGAATGGGTCTTACACAGATAGCAAATAAACCTGCATTTGATTGACCTGTGAAAATGCTGCTTTGAGAAGGGAAAAATCTCTTCTCACGAGAAAGAGTTTTTAATCAGTGGTTCTTTCGAGACCTGTTAAAATATTATTGGTGAAAATACAAACAACGGTAATAAGATTGTAGAATTCTTCAGTTCTTCCTGGGAGAATTGACAATTGGATTAGAGAAGAGAAGAAAGAACCACACATAGCAATTATTATTTCAAACTTTAGTTGGGGGAAGTGTAGAAGAAATCCCAATCTTAATGATTTATATCCTAGACTTATTTTCGGTGGCGGTGAATGCATTAAGAAAAGTGAAACATGAGTAGGGAGAATTTTAAAGAACTTTAGAGGAAATAATCTTTTATATATTACTCACACACACATGCATATATATACCTGATATTCAACACTAAATATTAATTTTATGGAATGTATTTGTTACCAATAAAAACCAAAAAAAGATAAGCAATTATAAAAAAAGGATTCAAGGCTTCTCGTTTACGTTTTACATGTGGAGCACCAAAATTAAAAATATAGCCTTCCAAATACTTAATTTTTCTGCAAAAGAGCGTAATCCTTTAACTACATACGCTTAATATTCGATCACACGTACTCGTGTGATGTATTTTGTACACCACGTGATATTATGAAAAATATTTATGATATTAGGTTTTATAAAAAAAAGTTTTATAAAAATTGACACTCAAGTGATAGGTTAGATGTAAAAAACATGATGTGGAGGCAATCTAAAATTAAATTAGATTTTGTTTATTGTAGGTAGTGTATTTTATATACTAGTGCGAGTAGTATTAGTAGCAATGTTAAATCTCTTGAATAAAAAATCGTCAATTTTTTCCCATGATCTATGGTTGAGAGAATCTCTATTGAATTAAAATTTTAAATTAAATGCAAGTACAAAAAACACTCACTTGGGGGAAGAAAAAAAGAAGCATTCCTATTAATCCAATGACTATATATTTTATTTAAAAATTCTTTTGTCCCAAGTCTGTCTATGATTAAGCAATGAAGACTAATGAATGATTTTTTTGGTTAGGTAACGCATTTTTAGAGTGGGCATGTAATTTGGCAATAGTGTCTGTTATAAAGATTCTTGTATTATTTCGATTGCCACTTGTAGGATTTCTAGTTACATTACAGGAAATTTGCAAAAATGTTAACTATACAAGAAATATACCTTCCTGCAATTACTAGATAGTTTGGGGAAGAAGTTTTGAATCTCCAGTAATTTAAGGTTTAATGTGAGACCTATGCCATGTGAGTAACATATTTCCTCACACTTTCTAGTGGTAATTGGGCTATGTTTGTATTTTAAGAAAGATTACAAAATTAGTAGAATAAATATTAGAATTAGTTCACCATGTCTGAAAGGAATAGGTTTTGGTTTGCTTTCGTTTGAAGAGCTAAGGTCTACTGTTTTGCACACGGGAAAGGAATAGGAAAATGGTCTGTAACTTTCGTGTAATATTGTCATTAGTATACAAAATTATTATATAGATATTTTGAAAAAAGAAACTTTTCAGTACTTTAAAATAGGCGGCATTTTTTTTAAATCTATTTATTTTAGTTGTTATTTCAGTTTTCAATTTCCCAATTTTTGTCAAACCTTCACAGAAGTTGGAGAAAGTTGTCGTGTAAGAGTACAAATACCATACTAAAATTTAAAATGAATCAATAAAATTCCATGAAAATGTTTTGTTAAATAATATATTCCCGAACATGCGAGAATGGTAGAACATGTTTGTAGATGTCACAACAACTTAATTTCAATCGAAATTCATTTTTTAATAACTGCAAAACATTTCTTGAGACTAGCCCACAGGTATGTTTATGTTTACAGTGGGAGGGGGGTGATTCGACATATATTGATGAATTTGAAGAATTAAATCTTTTTATAATGGAACTATGAACTCTTATCAAATATAGACTATTTGAATGTGATCGCCAGCTTGGTATGTTTTCTTTCTGATGGCCTCTCTTTTATAATGGCGATTAAATCTCTTTTATAATGGCGGTATGAACTCTTACCAAATATAGACTATTTGAATGGGGTCGCCCGCATGGTATGTTTTCTTTCTGATGGCCAAATAAACCTTCGTTCAGATCAAATGAAAGCTAAAGAAGGCAGTTTCAAAAGCAGAGACAGAAAGAGCGCAATTTGAATGCGGTGAAAAGTTGTAACTTGGTAGTTTCCGTAGAATCCAACTAGTGTTATTCTTGTTATTATGATTTATAATCTTAATCGCTTCCCTTACACATTTTTAAA
This sequence comes from Pardosa pseudoannulata, assembly GCA_032207245.1. Classification (NCBI taxonomy): domain Eukaryota; kingdom Metazoa; phylum Arthropoda; class Arachnida; order Araneae; family Lycosidae; genus Pardosa; species Pardosa pseudoannulata. Next base: position 185,068,892 of record CM063501.1, on the reverse strand, counting down.
AAAAATTCAAAAAATCATCCCATTTTTAACAGTTAAATATTAGTCTTTGTATGATACTTGTTGAAACAAGGGACAACACAAAGTGATACCTGACATTTTGTACATTGGTATCTGCTCTCTTTTCTTTCTAGCACAGAGTAAACTGTCTCGTTGGATTTGATTTTTTTTGCAGTAGCAGGAATAACATCAGGAAAATACCATAATATTAATCTGAGTGGTGCAGGATTAGCTGGGTCTTCCTAATAAGACAGAAAAGTTGTCACGATGATTTTTCTCTACTATCCTTCTTTATACAGAATGATCTACAATCCGATGTATACTATGCAATAGGAAAAACCAAAGCTGAATATTCCCTTTCATTTCCCCCAGCCTGAGTGAGAGCGTGATAAAACAATAAAACGTACTGACAAATTCTGCTTCGAGTTTTCTCGGGATAATAATTAATTGCAATACGAACCCGAGATAACTCGGGATAATCAGGCAAACGTTTAACCACATCCTGTGATTTATAATCGCATTTTGTTGTATTTCTACTTCTTTTCTAAGCAACAACAATAATAACTATGTCTGATGACTACGACTAAAAATAGCATGATATTTTTTTCATGACATGTTAGCCTAACATATAGGATAACTTATTTAAATGTTTCAGCTGAATAACTGTAAAGATATCAAACGTATAAATTCTTTCATCCCTTTTGAGTAACATTCATATTGTTCCGACCGGCTACAATCGCTCGGCGACAGAGTTTCTGGGATGGTGACAGTTCAGTTGAATAGGCGTTACGCCTTGATCGGTTGCTGGTAATGATCCCCGGAGGATTGCCTGGAGAAGCCTCAATCTGAACAGCCAGCGAATGAGAATTCAGCTAAAAATCTAGTTGTAACCTTAGCTGGAGTTCTCAGGTAACTGGAATCATAACGGACAGAAAAAAAAAAAAAAAAAAAAAAAAAAAAAAAAAAAAACGGTTGGCGGGGCCGTAATTGACCCCCAGGTATAAAAAGCCTAAAACTTTTCAACTCGGGGCTTTTCGAGATTTTTTACGGAGGTGTTTTAACCTCGTGGAGGCTTCCGCGATTTTTGACCGGAGCCAGCTTTTTTAATGATTGCGTTCGGGAGACTCGTAAAGACCAATCATATAAGGAACGGCAGGGTCTCGGATACCGAACGGGGGATAGATTGGGTTTGCATTGCACCCTGGAAGAGCCTCCCCGATTTGTGAGATTATTTAATCTTACTTTTTTTAGATTGTGATAGTCGTGGTAATTCAGTGCCAGTATAACTCCTCTACGTTTCGACTTGTTTGGGAAAATTAGAAATCCTCTGTACATACTGTACATATTCCTTATTTACTCCAGGAAAAATAAAAGTGATTTCCCAATTCTATTGTGACTGTGATCCTTCTTCACTCTACTTCTCACTCAAGAAAATTGAAGTCGTCACAATATATATTCTATAGACAAGAATTCAATTTACCTGCTGTTTGTACATTTGACGTAAGCATTTTTCCTTCTTGAGAGATTAGATGCCCCTCTGATACCTCCATTGTACAGAAAAACTGTCAACATGTCGTCGATTTTCACCGTTGTGTTTGGAAAGGGTATAGGTTCCTGGAAAGAAGATATAATTTTAGAAACTTAGCATACATAAATATTACAAATATTCACAGGACCCTCTCTGGGATGCGGATAATTCGGATATTTCTCCGAATTTCAAGACGGAATTTCGGATGTGAGTGTGAAAATAATATTGCTATGTTAAATACTTGATTAATCGAAAGTCATGCATATCAATTTTTCAGTTAAAAATAAACAATTCTAGTTAATACTTTTATATCGAAAATCTGAAATTATTTATAATACTTAATAATTAATGTTGTATCTTCTTGTTTCAAAACTTAAAAAGCATTTTATTTTTATTTGATGTTTTTTAACCTAATTGACAGAATTTTTCAAGAGCTTTTTTCAAAATTACAGTTTCTTAACATCACTTCGTTCTATTGTTTATTATAAAACAGAGTAGCCCTTTTAAAAAATAATAAGAAATTTGGCAATTCCGGGAGACTTGTAGACTGGGTTACAGAGGAAAATAGGCAGAAGCAATGCTTGAAATATATGAATTTATAGAATATATTTATATGAGCTGTATTTAACATTATTAAAAATTTGACTTAAAAAATTCAAGTAATTAATCAACATCCATTACACTGGGAACATATTTAAAGAATGTTTTTTGAGGACTTTAAGGAAATGTTTTCTATTTTTATTAAAAATCATTTTGTTGCATATTTTAGCGTTTTATATGTTCTGAATAGTAATGTTTCTATTAAGAATGCAAACAAATATTGAACATCTATAAAAGTAATTTTAAAATACTTTATACCCAGAAAACACTCATAAATTTATAAAACAGTTTCCAAAAAATAATATTTTGTAACTGGATATATAAAAAAAATCTAAGTCACAAAAAATTGAGAATTATTAGTAGTAAAATATAGGATCCTATTTTATCGTTTTCGAGAATTAGGAAAAAAGCCTAATTTAAGGCTAAAGACAAAATTGATGTCAAAGATGTAAATATTTAATTTTTGCGTGTTCATCAAAATTCCTTGATATAAAAGTGTTTGTTGATACAAATTAGAATCTTTATTTCGTATCTACATTTAAGTAAATAATAAAAAAAGATAAAGTGTTTAGTTATAGAAAACAGGAATAATTCCTTAGACAAATGAGAATTTCATCTAGTGAAATTCCAGAAGTAAATTCAGTTATACTTTAGAATATGTTAAAGTATACGATATCAAACATTCGTTTTTATGTTAATGTATAATTGGTTATGTATGTCTATATAAATGTAAATGAAATGAATATAGCAATTTATATATGTAAGGTTGTCATGATATTTTTCGAACCAATAAAACGTCACTTAGGTTTTTTTCAACTTGATAGGTATTATAACTAAGTAAACATTCATACAATATTACCCAAAACTTTATTACGTTCATCTGTAATTGTATTAAATGTATATTGTTTAATTACTCTATTGCATCGTCATACATTATTTTATACACAAAAGATAGAGAAAGTTAAGTATAAAAATTGCATGACATAAACAAGTATAAATTATGAGTATTGGAATTTCAAGCTTCATTGCATAAATCTCCTCCGCAACAAAAAAAATCTCAGGAGTGTAATATTTACTTTCATTCAATACAATTAATTAATAAAAATTCCTTGTTTCTTGACATGCTTCACAAACTCCTAAAATTGCAGCGCTGATACTGCAGTTTCAAGTACTTATAGATAATATTTATATTGTTTTATCAACCTTGGCCTACAAAGCAACATAAAAAAGGTTTTAACGGTCACTGCTTAAACGGTAATATCCCATTATCCTGCACGCTTGTGGATTTGTTCAGAAAACGTTTACAAAATAAACACTGATAAGAAAAAACATTGATAATTTCTCACAGGATTTAAGATAGAAATTAGAATGTGAAATACCTAATGATATTGCACAAAAAAATCAAAGAAACTGTTTTTTAAAGAGACATTTCAAGAACCTTTCGAGTTGAAAAATGTTCATTAAAGCAGCCTATATTTGATTCAATATAAATTAAAATGTTCTGCTCTGTTTAGAATAAATTTTTCCCCGATCATTAACAAAAATCTAAATTAATTATTTGGTTGTAAAATATTGAGTATTATTATATGAAGCAAAGCATATATAAATGTATACCAACAGTGATAAATAGAAATCCATTTCCCCGCAAAATATTACCTCTAAAAATAATAAATAGTCTGTTAAAAATTATAGCAGCTTCTTTAATCAAGAATAGGCTAGTATAACTTATATTAGTCTATTTCTAATTCTATTTCTGTTTAGAATAAAATTTTTCCTAAATTCTTAATATAGTTTAAGCTTTATTAATGTTATTTAGTCTTGTTATATGATATAAAATGTTCAAAGTATTTCGTTTAAAACTATTTAGTTTTATTATATAAAATTTTTACTCGTAACTGTTTCAATGTTTTGTATATGAAATCATGTATGGCAACGCTACATAATATTTAAATAAAATAATTTTAACATAATAAAGTTTTATTAAATATTTTTGTAGTTTAACAAATTCTGTCTGATGGTATTATTGACAAATAAAATTAGTGGAACATTTTTTGCCATGCACAAGTTTGGAATGCCTTTTTGTGAATCAGAAACACTAGCGTAACCAGGAAAACAGAGACCTCTCCACTCCTCTCTACACACAGACATCCGGATGAAATTTAAAAAGTGTTGCAAAAATAAAAACTTATAAAAGTGTATAGAAACTTATCACTTAATAGAATATATAATACGAACCAAATATCAGTACAATAAATATATGGAAGAAGTAGTTTTTCACAAAAAATATTAGTTAAAAATTATAAGTTGTAATAATTAAATTTACAAAAACGTTTATTCGATGTAATTTTATAAAGTTATTGAACATATTAGTTTACATTTCTTTAAAACAACATTAGAATTAATAACAGGCTTTCATTAATAAATTATTCATAATTATTGGAAAAAAATTTTAATTTAGAGAAATATACATTGTTTTTTATGGGACCTTTTTTTAATTTTGCGATGTTTGATTACATCCAAACATTCAATATCCCCTTTTCTTAGTTATTTTACGTAAAACAAAACGCAAAAAATATATAAAACCACTCTGTTACCTAAATAATTCAGCAAATATATAGCTAAAGTCGTGGTGCAAACTTTAGAGAAAATGAGATGCGTTTATTAAAATAAATCTACAAGTTTTCTAAATTCAAGGTGCCATTCGTCATAGCTCAATGCTCTATTCTCTTTCTTTTGAAAAATTTTTTGGTGTCAAAGTCTCAGAATTTATCTATACTGCAGAAATAATATATAGTATTTGACATTTAATTTCTATAAAATGTGTTTTCTCCGCAAATATAGCAATATCATCCGTTTCCTATAAAAGTTGTGTAATTATATAATTATATTTAAGGTTTTGTTTTTATATGGTTGGAAAAATGTAGATTATATTAATACAATCTTTTTGTGTTTATTAGTTATTAAATTAATTTAAGTTTATAATGTGATCAATTTTAAAATACCGGTTAAAAGAGTGTAGTATAATTATGAAATGTAATTTTTGTACTGGGGGAAGTGGACATCACTTTCAGAGTTATTATATCTGTAATTTCCTTAACTACGAAAATTTACATCAACAAAAAGATGAAAATTTTGAAGTATTTTTTCTTTGTGTGAGAGACTGTTTATAAATAAAAAGATCATAGGAGATTGTATTCATTTGTTATTATTAAATAACTCTTTGTCAAAAATTAACTTACATCACTTAAAAAAAAAGGGTCATAAGACCAGTAACCTCCTCTGAAGTTGTACGGAGGTTCAAGAATTGAAATTTACCTGAAATCGAATAAGTCTCCTTCCGAACCTGAGCAGCGTGTCGACGTACTCGTCCAAGCCTTCCCCGTTCTCGCAAGGGACTTGTCTCTTTTTACGACGACTACGACCTTCTGTGTCACGGGAGATAGGACGTTCGGACTCTTTCACAAATGGAGAAGTGTCGGCTACAACGAAAGGAAGAAGAAATATTAACTCTGTAAATGCGAAATCAGAAATTTAATCTTAATCATTCTCTAACAGGACAACGGTTGAATGGCAGGACGCTGGTTTTCAGTACCGGAGTCCACGAGTTAGATTCCTGCTCTTAACATGGATGTTCGCAGCCGCTCGCAATAGGCTTTAAGCAGAAGGTCCCTTTCTCGTTAGCCCTCGTGCAGCAAAAAGTCAACCGTAGAGCTTCAAAACAAACCGTGTCTAAATCACTCTCCCACCAAAGCCTAACAGGTTAAAGAGTTGATTTTTATATACGTGATTGTACGAATTTTTCTGGATTCTAAAAAAATCCATTTATAAAATATAATCAAATTTATTTTTATGATTTACATTTGTAGTAAACATTTCACTGTATAAAATGAGTGAAATATCAATATGTGAATAATAAAACTTCATGTATACTTTCTTAAGTGATGTGTCGTGCTGCAGCAGCAAAAAACATTACTTTTAAATTGGGAAAATGACTTTATGTTCTCTATTGTTTCGTAGGTTAACCTCTTCAATACGATGTATCATATATGCTACACTTTCTAAATTGACTCAGAAAATTGCCTACCAATGAGATATTCCACTATAAGGCTACATCTAATGGCAATAAAATAAATAAATAACATAATAAACCATATAAAATATTGTTGATGATATATATGACATCTGTGTATATTTAAAAGGAGGTGGTTATACGATACATTTGTTTTTAAGGATTAAGAATGGAAAAAAACAAGCAGATCTGTGATTTGAATGGCATGAAATAGTTATTTACAACTTCCGACTATTTCAAACGTGTATTTGAAGAACATGCACCAGGCAATGTCTGCAACATAGCTTACTAATTATTTTTTAATCTGGTAATTAAATTCCACGATGCATACAAGTAGTTAAATTAAAAGAAAAATGTGATTTTTATCCAGAAATTTCAGTCTTGGTTACCCTTAATATTATAATCATGTACTAAGTCAATGTATCAAAAATGTGAATGTAAATTGCTAAAGAGATCAAGCCAGTAATAAGTATTTCAGAACTTTGTAATTTGTGAACGAAAGAATCAGTTCAGTTCATAACCTTACCTTCTAAAAGTTCAAAATCTCTGTCAATGGTGGCTGTGCTTGTTTCCATTGGAACTGGTGGGTACATTTCGAACCAAGTGGAGGGTTTGGCTCGTCCCATCACGTGAGCAATTGCCTTCTCCAGTCCTTCCTCTGCCATCTTCTGTACCTTTTCAACAACCGCGGTGCTAACAGCTTGCAGGAGCTCACCGGCTTTTTCTAGAGCTCGGCTATTTTTCTTGAGAAAACTTGTAAAGCTGTGGGTTGCAGCTTCCCAGTATGTGCGAAAAGCGGCCTGGCTCAGAGACAGGATGGTTGAACCTATTCAGAAAGGGTAAAGTTAAAACATTTATAAAATTTACGCTGGTTTCGTATAATTTTAAAATCATTCATATTTAAACATTAATGACTTTATGTATAAATGTATTTGGTAGAATACGTATACTTTTACATAAAAAGGATTTGATTCGCAGTTTCAAGAGATCCAGCATTACAATTTTCATATATAACTTTCATGTATGCAAAGGGAGGACTCCAAAATGTTATTTTGTGTAAGTAAAGATAAGTTTTAAATTACATAAAATTTATTGCTGTTGCTTCGATTAAGTTTTTAAAACTCTAGGTCAATTTTACAAACAGAGTTAGGAACATGAGTACTATTTTCACGAATATTTAAATTGGTCATAATTACTACTCCACCTTCAAATCCCTCTAACTGATTCAGAACTATGAATAGTTTAAAATCTTTCCTTATACTTAATGAGAAGTAGTGAATTTATGTTAATCAGTGATGCACCTTTTTGATAAATTTCATAAAATAATAATATATTTTTAAGATTTGCCAGATAACTAGTAAAATCCGTTGCAAATATCTTATTTATTATATCCCAAACGTAAGACACATCGTTTCTCTAACAGTGAATATATTTTTAAGGTTGAAAATACATTTTTAAGGTTAAAAATACATTTTTAACGAAAAAATACTTTTTCCATTTAATTATACAAAATTTTTATTTAAACAATGGTTGGAATCAGATTTGAAAAATCAAGGAGGAAGAAGTCAAGAAAAAGAAATTCTCGGTTTTTTTTTTCCCAACATACTGAATTTTCTAAATTTATACACGATTTCAATTTTCAATGTAATTAAAAATACTGAATAAAGAGAGATATACTTTGACAACTATTTTCAAAAATAAAGTGTATCAACTGAATCAATTTTATTTAAAAATTCTTACATTTGAAATGTCTGCTCAGAAACTGCCTCCATAATTAATGTTCTTACTTTTGAATATTTGAATTTATTATTTTTAATATTTTTGTCATTTTTATTATTATAGACAACACTTTAAAGTTTAAATAAACAGGATTCATTAAACTAAAATATACTTTTAACGAAATTTTGACTTTTAATTACTTAAGTTTTTTGACTATATTAATTAAAATGTAAATAAAAGATATAAGAAATAAATATTACGAATTTCAGACATAACCATAAAATCTTATTTATAGCTGTAAGTAAAAATACCCTTTTTTTTAATTTAAAGCTAATCAAAAAGAGAAAATTCTCCAGAATGAATTGAATTTAACTGTCTTAAATATTATTATTACGAGAATGAATTGGATTCTAAAGAAACGAAATAAACCATGAGTTATAGGGTAGTAGGCATTAGTTAAAAAGATAACCAACAGTCAGAACAATCTCTAATAGCCTATCATCCGTAACTCTCAAATATGTATTGTAGACCGTTTACACACTTTTACCTAATTATAGTTCTTAGTGTTGAAAGGTCTTTCCAGGCACTGAATTCTTAATTATTCTTATTATATTTGAAATGTCTGCCCAAAAACTGCCTTCATAATTATTATTCTTACATTTGAAATGTCTGCCCAGAATCTGCAATCCTAGTTATTGTTCTTATATTTGAAATGTCTTCCCAGGCACTGTACTCATAATTTCAGGAGCTGTACCCAAATTTTGCAGATCATAATTTCTAAATTAGTTCATTTACCTCCTTCCTGATCTTTTTGGTCTATTCTTCCTATCCAGGTCGCCTGAGCATTCCTGATTTTGGCCTCAAAAAGTCCTTCATCACTCAGAGACTGAGCATAGGGTGGATTCAAGTATCCTTTCAACTTGAAAGCTGCTTTCACCTTCACCTCCGGAAACCTCAAGAGGACGGACGATCGAAGAACATCGAAGTTCGTCACGATGTCGCGGAGTTCAAAGTTTCCAAGACCTTCCACGGACATCTAACATTGCAAATAAAAACAGATTAGTAAGATTTACATACATATCAGAGATAATGATAGTGCTACATAATTATACTGACTTCCGATAACGGAACATAATCAGAACCTTCTGTAATTGAAGATTAACTAAAAAATAATTTCAAAAGAAGAGTTTTTCAGAAAAACCGCAACTAACTACAAACACAACGAACAGTTCCGATGGAGAAAACATTGTAAACATAGGAACATGTCGTGCGCTCACCATCATTTTCTAGTTGTACTTTGATATTTCCTTATATCTCTGCTAAATGTTAAATGTTATAATAAATTCTTATTTCATGTAAACTAACACGGAAAAATGTAAGATTCTACGTTACTAGAGATTGCCGGATTCACTGTATTTCTAGTTTTGTTTGTTTTATAAAATAGCCTCATAATAATTTAATGTGATTATAACTTACAAATTCCAGTTCGTTAACCAAAGTTACAGATAAATTAAGAAATATTTTCGAATTAACTACTTTTATTCATCCAAATTTTTAAAATCAAATTAGTCTGTCTTTTTCAAATGTCCTCTTAACTCTACTAATTATGTTTGCACAAACTGAAGCCTGACCACAATGTGCTTAGTTTATCATGTACAAATTTTGCTTATTTAACACATGTAACAGATAAAGAACATTATTACTGCTTTTAATGAAGGTTTACAAGACCTTAGACTAATTTACAAAGATCCAAAAACAAAGATAAAACATTAAATAATATTCTTTTTAATTTAATAAAAATTTGATAACAATTGTCAGTAAAATTTTGACATCCGTTGCAATAAATCTGACTCTGCTTTAGTTGACGATGAAGACATAACGTTATGACAAAAACTACTACGGACATCCATTGCAATAAATCTGACTCTGCTTTGGTTAACGATAAAGACATAACGTTAAGACAGAAACTACTAAGGGACAACTAAATTCAATAAACTCATAAACATACATACATTTTTTTCCAAATACAAGACAAATCCGAACACTACTTTAGTGATTGACTTTTTTTATTATTTGTAGTGCTATGATCGGCTGATTTGCTACACAAGGGATAATGAGACTACGAACATTAATGCTAATTGTAGGTTTCGAACCCACGAACTTCGGTACCAAAGAACCTCGTCCTACACAGTCGGCCGGTACACGTCTCACTGAGAGATGCCGTGGTCTTTGAAAATGATTGAAATCGAATACAAATTTAATTTTAAAATTTAGTGAGTTAAATAATAGACAGAATATAGTAATAGCTGTAAAAAAGTGTATGTTTATGATTATTTAATTGATTTTTGATTTCATTATTTTTTGTTTTGATTCAATTTTGATTATATAACTTTTCATAGATTTGTATTATTCCCGAATTCCACAGAGTAAAAATTTATAATGTGCATTTCTGTATAATAAATTTTGATTGTATTGATAACATAGTAGAGAATATAGAATAAATATTGCCCCAACCAGTACTCATATAGAAATATAATTTATGAAACATTGAACTTTTAAATGGCTCTATGGTATTATGTTTACATTCAGTTATAGACAGTTTAAAGAAACTTTTGTTTTACTATTCATTGATGCAGTTAATTCAAATGATTCACACTGAGTTGAATTCCAAAATAATTTGCATTCTAAAAGAATTTTTTTCAGTAATTGAGAAAAGAAATAGCATATCGAGCATTTTAAAATGTAAAAATTTGTAATTGCTCAATATTTTAACTTCAACAGCTAAAAAACGTTTTTAGACATTGCAAACGGCTAGCTGTTAGATACGTATGTAATATATCAAAATTATTACACCTAAAATACCTATCTAAAGTTGTCCTTTTTTTCTTCCCATTCATTAATACCTAATTTCCCCGGAATAAAATATCAGATTTAAAGAAGTGTTCGCCTACTTAAATTCTTTTTACCTGTGGGCTGGAAGAAACGCTATAATAAATGCTAATTTTCTGTCCGCTAGACACATTTTTCAGGTTTCCCAGAAAAATAGTTTCACTCCTCCAATGACTGAATTCCCGCCCATAGAGTTTTTGAGCTAACCTAAATGATTGAAGTTCATTCCTCGATACCAAATAACGTTGAGTAAGCTGTAGGTCATTTGGGAAAACATGCTGCTGCACCTGCATCACCTGCTGTTGGGTTCGAAATTTGTGAAAGAAGTGTATATTCGTAAGCATTCGATATAAAGCTCTTGTCTTGTAAAGATAATCCTTTTTAACCTCAATAATTTTAAAGTTCTACAACGTTGGACATCGCTTTTTTAATTGAGTCACGATTCCAAATCACTTAAGTCTTGTAATTACCCAGTAAACCTGGGAAATTCTAACAAGAGGGAATAAATATTCATGTGTAATCGCGATATATTTTTGCCAGTTAATACACACACACACACACACACACACACACACACACACACATATATATATATATATATATATATATATATATATATATATATATATATATATATATATATATATATATATATATATATAAGGAAAGGTAAACAAAATTGGGAAACTATTGAAGGTATTTTGTATGAAATCAAGGGCAAAAAACACCGAGTCCCTTTGCTTTTTCCTTTTTAACCCTAAATCTAAATTGACCACTGGGGCTACAGCTCACGTCCTTAGGGAAGAGGTATAACCAATTAAAACTTTATAATTCCCTAGCTGCCATTTTAGAAAATTCCCGCACTGAAATGAGATGCACTCTTCGGAGACAGAATTTCATAGAGATTATTACTGAGATTTTCACACAATTTTGACGCAGATGTTACTAAACCTTTTACTTACAACTTCGTGTTAGATGATCTCTCTCACCGAAAGTATAATGAAGTAGGAACCCGTCCACTCAACGATCTGCTAAAACAACACCGTCGTGGAGTCCGTGTTATAATAAGCTATGGAGATACAGAAAATGTTTTTGAAAATAATCTGTACTTTTAAAGTAGTTAGGAGAACAGGGTTCCTACTCTTTTAGAAAAGTATTTGTTAATATGATTGTGGTATTTCATTAAAAAATCTTTCTTTAATGCATAGAAAAGTCCTATTTAAACTCCGGTAATCGCCTACAAAATTTTCAGACATAAGCATGTAGAGATGACGTATAATCGCTTTTATGCTTTCAAAACATGTCTTAAAAACAGCTATCGTTTTTTTTATGTGACGGCAAATACAATGTTCCAATTGTCTATCGCCATAGAAGCCGTCTGCTAAGATCAAATACCTTTAATAGAAATCGTATGACAAGATATTAGTTTTCTTCCGTTAAAAAATCAGAAAAAACATACTTTATTTCAGTTTTTAAAACAGTATATTTTCATTACGATATGATATCAAATGCAAATACATATTCTACGATTATTTTATGATGACACTGAGTGTCTTAATTAAATAAATTTGACAGAGCTTATCGAACATCGAAGCTACACATATCTATAATCAAAAAATAATTCTCCGCCTTGGAATCGAACACGAGACTCCAGAAGGACAGCTCACATTTATACCATTGAATCACAATATATATATATATATATATATATATATATATATATATATATATATATATATATATATATATATATATATATATATATATATATATATATATATATATATATATATATATATATATTAAGAAGCAATGAAAAGTGATATCAACGGAAATCTATACTTTTAAAAATCATTTAATTCATCTATAATAATGTACTTTTTAGGATTAATTCATGCGTTGTCATCAAGATACGTTACTTCTGTTATTATTGCCAATGCCACAAGATTTAAGTCGAAGTGAGTGCGCGTTTCGTTTGACAAACACCGCTAGGGTGGAAGAATGTCTTAGCTCAAGTGGGTCCTCGTATTTTAGATGAAGGGGCCAAGACACCCAGACTTGACCTATCACCATAGAGGTATCCTTTGAGAACTTGGAGGATACTGTGAGCATGGATATATTTTACGACAAGTTTTCATTAACCGAAATTAATTTTGTTCAAGATTTCTCGCATCATGAAACTTTATCATACATATTTACTACTTTTTTTCAAATACAGTTCTGCATCCAAAAAAATTTCTAATAAAATTTCTATCATTTATAGGATGCATAGCAAAGTCCTGAGCCAACCTTTTCTCTCTAACATTTAATTGAAGACCAATACTTTCTATTAAAAATGTTTTAATTAAGAGAGACTTTCATTTCATGGCATTTTAAAAGTAAAATTCAATTTTGCAAACACAGTTTTATATTCTTATACGTCTCCTCTTTCTCTATCAGTATATTTTGTTCCGTAAGTATTTAGAACTTTAATACAAAATGTGTCTATTTCTCTGTGACAAAAATTGACCCGAGTTCCAAAACTTCCTTATTTTTTTCCCCTATTCAGAGATAAATTAAAAGATGATTAATCCGATGTTTAAAGATCCGGTTGCAATGTCTCTTTCACGGTGATAAGAGGTACAGTTTCCTGGTTATAAACGGGGGTTATCCTTGGTAAAATGGATATAGATTGTAAAATAAGCTTTAAATCCCCTCCCTCTATTTTTCAGTAAAAATCGCGTTGAAACCTGATTTCAACTCCGAATTACATCAACTAATTTTTTAACTGATACTCCAGAGAAGAAGAAATTTTCGTATTGAATTGTAATATCTCGGTTAATTTTTGGTTTAAGTGAAAGTGAACATTTTCTATAAAGGTTCAAGTTTTCTACTTAAAAATGATTGCAAGACTGTCCTACACAGACATAGAGGACGAATAAAAAATAAGCGTGCAAAAGAAGAAACATTACCTTTCTGAGGGATACATTCACGAAACCCTTGGGTTCCTGAACTGTGAGGGTCAATGGCTCCATATGGAAAGGGTCCATGGGCGGCAACTGACCAGCAGGGCTGCCATGAAGGACCGTATTTCGAGCTTCCGCCATTTTACCAATCAGCACCGAATGGAGACTGTGGAGTATGGGGTCATTATCGTCATCTACTTTTACTTCTGAAACGAAAAAACAAATAGGAAATGAGTCAAGCTTTTCATTTATACCTTTACTTTATTCATATTTATTGTTTTACAGTATTTTAAGATTCGTGATGTTTACAACTTAACTTGAAGACTATATTCGTTCAATTAATTTTTATCCGACATCTTAGTCGTTTGCTATGACAAATAACTCGTTTGGCATGATGACTTTTCCTTTTAAACCCCAGCAGTAAACTCTCAGGCATATTTAATTAAAAGAACATGAACCATATAGTATCTGTGACATCAGTATATCTTTATATTCAAATTTAAATGAGATAGATTCGCCTGTGAATTTCCATCCATGTATCATTCCCAGAGATGTTGACCCTGGAGATGAAAGCATTTATCCCACTTTGAAACTTGTATGAATGTTCTCCCTCTCATAGCATGTTCCCGATTGCAAGATCTAACTTCAAAACTCATCCTCACTTCATCGTCCGACTAAAATCCAATTACGGTTTTTTTAAATTCTTCAAATATATGAAAATTGTAGGGAGATTGCAAGAGGGAAGGGGCTAAGACTGAGAACCACCTACTGGCACTTCATCTGCGTAAAAACAGACATCCGTATATGAATTTCCATTCCTCCACTTTCTTCTGTAGTAAGGATGTGGAGGAATTAATCAGAATATCATGGAAGATCATATTTATTTTGAAACCTACAAATAAATGGAGTACTATGTAACAATTTTCCCATTTTCACTCTTCCATCTGAAAGTGTGAACATGAAACGAATCTCAGATAGATGAAAATTTACAAAATTATAAAATTTTGATGAAAAGAATGTGGAGGAATCATTCCTAGAGCACCATTCTCTAATTTTAATTTTTATATCACGGTTTTATCCATCGTTTGACCGAAAGGGTTTATTACTACAATAAATTCCAGTTTTAATAAATTGTTTAAATACAGTGCAAACCACAAAATTGATTTATCAAAAAGGTAGTTTCAAATTGGTTATGTCAAGTTAGTTTTTGTGCTAGCAATTTACAATATTTATAAGAAATATGTATTTGTTTGTAAAAAATACCTTTTTTACAAATACATATTTATTTTTGTGTTTTAAGTTTTTAAAATTATTTTTACATGTCTGAAATGATGTTTTATTGTCACATGAGTAAGCATTTTTTTTTCAAATGGGTTCTTCAGATAAAGGAATCATTAAATCATATTATTTTATCGGACATCAGGTAATGTTTAATCAGTATATTGAATTCTGTCAGTATATTGAATTTTTCAACAGAAAAAAGACAAACTAGTTTTATTTCCAAGGAGATCCAAGGAAAAAAAAGGCATGAGGCCTGGAGAATAGTGTGAATTGTTTCTAGCGGAACAAACAACGTAATTCATCAAATTTATCACCAGTAACGTGGAAATTGTAAGAGGAAAGATGAATAATTTTGGCACAATTTCCATCCTTTTTTTAGATAAGCCCCAAATAAGTCTGAAAATGGCACCAGAATTCGTTCTGTCTAATGTTATTTTTTTTTAAATTAATGATAAACTCATTTGAAAAATGACTTCCCAGTAATCATAACTTGTCATAATCGCAACATGAATGCATAACACAATTATTATTTTTTTTATTTTTGCATGACTCAAAAGTTAAATTTAACACTGATTACGATAACACCTTTGGAGACCAAGCATATAAAGAATTATATGTATTATATCATATGCGATATGCAGGACAGACAAATAGAAAGAACTTTAGGTATAACAGGGTACTTCTATTCTACTTAATTAAACTTAATTAAATTTTCTACCTTTGATAATCCTCCTCTTCTGCTGTAGGAAACAATCTAGACTAATTTATTTTCTTTTTCTTTTTCGGAAATAAAATAGATATGAAGCTTTGTTGAAAAGTATATCATAAAGTTCAGTATACGGTTCAGAAAATCATCATTTCATCAACACTTTTCTAAAGCATATTTGTAATTACTCTTGAATAATGTAAAGGCAATAAACACTTGAATTGCCCGAACTCAATTCGAGCAACGCAAATGCGCCCATTTTCTAATGCCCAAACTGAGTCCGGACAAGAGAAAAGTCCAAAATCGATTCATCATACATAATATTTAATATGCCATTTTCTCAACAGATAGATATTTTTCCGCGAGAATTTCGGCAGTTTCGCGCCATTTGTCTCTATTTCTCGGATTCTGCCAAGAATTTGTGAAATTCAAAGGAATCTGAGGGACATAGTAATCATGACAGTTGATATAGATAATAATATTGTTGCATTAGTTTATTATATTAATCCACAAAATTATGTCATTTGATTTATTTTGCTGTCATTTGAGCAAAAATTACTGGAATCTATTAACATTTTCTATATATGTTAAAATATTGAAAATAGTAGTTATTTCATTTAAATGTTTTTTTCAAAAATAATTTATTTCTAACATTTTGATGTTAACAAAAATCAAAATTAAAGACAAAGACTTTTTCTCAATTATATTCTACAGGCAAGTGTTAACCGTTTTTTTTTACTTATGTAATTTTTTACACTTGCAAAATCTTTAAACGACACCAGGTAGATAAACTTCTAAGAATGAGAAATATTTAGACACCAATAGGTCTAAAAAGAGGGAACATCTGTTTCAGAAATTGCTCCAATGAGATTATGAAATATTACATTTTTATTTTAAACCTATTGCATAAGTATCACAGAACTGAATTTGAACCTGGAAAAGAATTTAAAGACTGTTTAGAGGAGAGCGCGTAACTGATATGAAGAATGTAATCGTTTCACTTAGAGTAATAAATAGAAATGAAAGATGAACGAAAATTTCCACTAAAAGCAGTAATGAACTGGGAACCCTCATAAAACATTTGGACTATAAAGGAAAAATCATCAAAAGAAAATACGACCTCAGAAATATATGGAAAATTACTCTAGAAAAAATATTTTTATGTACTATTAAAAGTCTGAAAAACATTAAAATAAGAACAAAAAAATCCAACAATTATGATTTTTTTAAGCCTAATTATAATTATACATCAAGCAGATATCTGAGTTCATCCTATATTTGATCTAAAATCTATTTTTGTTATTGTTGCTGATTGTAACTTCCGCCATCATTATACTCTTTAAAATTTCCAGTAGTAAATTGCATGGAATTTGCACCTAAACTATTTTACATCCTGTTTACTACCAACACTTTGGCATCATTTAAAACTGATGAATACTTCCGGAACTTTTCGAAAGTGGTACATGGCAAGCGGGAAAATCGGACATTTTTAGCACTTTATTTTCAACACAGTGCATTCAAATACTCTACCGAGAAAAAATAAATAAACCAGGAAGTGAAGAGTTAAACACATATTTAACAAAGCTGAAACACCCGATGTGTTTATGATACTCGCTAGTTAAAAAAATGCAGGACACAGTCATGTCAACAATTGGAACTGATAATCTAAAAGCAATAAGAGAAACCTGTAAATAGAAAACTTTTTTTATTCCAGTGTCATGTCAGTCACACCATTGAAATAGAAAATGGCTCCATTTCATTTTCTATTTGGAATTCGTTTTTCCCCCGTCAAAAAATAAATAAATAAGTCTTGCAGAAAACTTCCCCCAACAAGTAAGTAATGGGGACAATGGACCTGGTTCACTAGTTTCGAAAGTGGAAAGTTATTTGCCTTTTTTTGCAAGGCTTTCATTTAAGAAAGAGATTGTCAACACTTCAGGCTATGGGTTTTTACGGATTGAATTCGCTTGGCAGAAGTTAACATGCATTAACTGCTAGGTTTGTTATTTTGTATAATGAAGGGAATTAAAAAGTGCATGTTAATTGCTTGCTAGGCCAATAACAAAGCTGAAGATGTCCAAGATTTAGTAAGTAGCTTACACATCATGCGGTGGTCGGGTTTAAAGACGGATAGTTTCGAATACAAATCTTAATAACTGAAAACACCATTAGTGATTTATTTTTAGTTTTGGAACAACAACTTTGCAAAAATAACTCACTTTTAAATGGAATTTAACAGGCTATACACAGCAGTCCTTTCTTGCTTAAAACTTCTTGAAAATCAAAGCACACAATGTAATATTGAATTAGGGAAAAATTTTTCAAATAGACACTATTATTTTTCAAAATTTATGATTGAAAAATAATAGTGTTCTTTGCAAAATTTAAATAAAAATTAATATACACTAAATGAAACATATGAAAAATATAAACAATCTCTCATTTCGTAGTATTAAACGTATTCGTATTCTAAGGAATGTTTCGTAATTTTTGAAAAAAAAAACCCATTCAATACTTTATTGGGTATTTGTTATTTTAATAAAGGCTTTGAACACCTTTGTCAGGGATTTAATCAAGTTTTTTGAAATAGAATTTGGTACAGAGAATTTTGCTACAGGTATTTTTCATAGGTGTACACATTAACTCATTTTACACGGAATTTGCCTGAATACAAAATTTCAAGGCTTCCAATATTTTATATAATAAGATTAGAGTCAAATGACCAAGGAAAAATTTGCGTATAGTTCCTAGATCGTATAAAATTGAAGGACAATATTAAAATTATAATATAGGCCTACATTTAATGGCCATCCCTTTCCTTAAATGGTATTCCTGAATATCATTATTTGATATTTAGCAATGTTGGTTAAATGTCGAGAGAAATCATTTGATATCAGGAAATGTTATTCAATTTTACGATTATCGACATATAGCACTGAATATTATTGAATATCGTTTTCACGATCTAGTTAACACCATTAAGTTAAAACAGTAAAAATGTGTGTTTCCCAAAAACAGGTCGATTTATTAAATTTCATTTTTTAGAATAATATTTCTCTTAATAAAAACAACTTTTTAAATGCTTTTTTTTAAATAATTCAAATTTCAATTTTTGTTATGTCGGTTAATATTAGTAGATGTCAAAAATTTGATATCTGACATTCTGTGACACTCAAAATATGGACAAAATTTGTAGGATACTAACCAATATACTTGTGTTACCAGCGTTTAAAATGTTAAATAATATTTTGGTTGGTATGATTCGGAGTTCTGCTGTCAAATATTTTGATACACAGGAGCTAATCATTTTCTTACACTCCATTAATATAGACTATATAGAGAAGAGCAAAAATAATTCTATTTGTAGCGTAAGCAGAATTTAATTTTGGGTTATGCATATTGTTGTTGCTATGAAAAAAGGATTTTTTTAAATTTAGAATTACCTCTTAGTAATAGCTAAAGAATACGTTTTATCAGTTTTATTTCATCAGTATAAAACTTCTTAAAGATTGGTATAATTTTTATCAGGATACAAATATTACAAAAAAAAGTTCATATAAGAAAAGCCATAAAGACAACATAGGAAAAAAAATATTTTTTTCTAAAATCGAAAGGAACCCAACATCATTTTAAAATTTATTAAAATAATTTAGTAATAAAAAGACTGTCGCAATTTTTGAAAATCTGATTTGAAATATGTTAATATAATGAGATGAAAATTTCTATTTATATTTGTTTTAACAAAAGTTATATTTAATTCCAATTTTCTTTTATGAAGAATATTTTAGACTTTTTTACTCACAGATATATTTTATGAATATAATTCATTTAAACACATTCCAGATGAACTGTTACTTGAGTAGTTAGTTTTTTAAATATTTCATAGATGAAAGAGATGTTTCAATTTTTCTATTCAATATAAAAACATTAAGCAGGCAAAAAAAAGTATTTTTCTTTAGTTTAGAACCTTATTAAGAGTATAAAAGAAATATTTCAATTTTTACAACAACAAAAAATAAAATAAATTTTAAAAAAATTGGGAGATGCATATATATATATCTTTGCACCCCATCTGGGCATACCGTGATAACAAAAATCAAACTTTTACATTTGATACCTCTTGCAGTCGCTTTCATTTTTATACCTGTACCTTATATAAAACAAATTTCAACAGACTTAAATTTAAAACGATTGTAACATGAACACTAACATGTGCAATCGTATGGCATAGTAATGCAATGTAATTCAAACAGAAGTATACTTTTATTAACAATGTTTCAAACATTAGAAGATTTAAACCACTACAGCAATACTAGTTTCGCTATAAAATAAGTTTTGTACTAAAATATATTTATCCCAAGCAATTTTTTATAAGAACTCAAAATAAAAGAAGAACAAGATTTAAAACAGAATAACTAAAAAAATTAGAGTAAATTAAAATTTTCAATTGTCAGAACAATTAAAAGACAAAATTTATCAGTACATTCAAATCTGTAGCTATAAAATCTAGTTAGGATTAAAAATTTAAAACAGTTAAGGGAATTGTAAGAAACAGGAGTTTGACTTCCGGAAAACATTAACATTGATATAAAAAAGAAAGACCGCAGGAATGTTTTATGTCAGAACAATTAAAAGACAAAATTTATCAGTACATTCAAATCTGTAGCAATAAAATCTAGTTAGGCTTAAAAATTTAAAACAGTTAAGGGAATTGTAAGAAACAGGAGTTTGACTTCCGGAAAACATTAACATTGATATAAAAAAGAAAGACCGCAGGAATGTTTTAAGTAGAACGGCCGCAAGTAATCAAAATGAGTGTCTAGCTATACCTAAAATTGAGTTCTCTCGGTCACATTCAACGTTATACTGGTTGCATCACACTTAAAGAAACCAGAAGTTTGAAAAATAATTGTTTTCCTGTAAAGCTTATGGGAAGTTTCGTTTTTGTATAATACAACACCGAGGTAATAATTCATAATCGGATATAAGTTCTCAGAAAAAATTATTATACCCATATGCCTATGCAGATGGCATTACATTTGAGTTAAGCAAATGTTACTAGACCTGGCTAAGTTAAAATTAAAGTTGGTATATTTATCATTCATAAGTTGCATGTAAAATATACATCAACGAATATTGATTTTAGCGGAAAGAAAATGCTTGAACAAAGAATAATAAAAAAAGTCGGTGGCAGTATCAACAAAATACAAAGAGAAAACATCTAAATGCAACACTTTCTCATTTTCAGACCAAAGTGTACTCTTTCATCAATAAAAAAAATTGTAGTAACACGAAATAAGGTCAGTGGTAAAGGTTCAATGATTTCAAGTATGATACGAATTTTTTTGTATCGAAAAGTGGTTACACCAGTCATACGACTGGATTTAAAGAAATAAGGTTGATTTATACAATAGGAATATTCATTACTACTCCCTTTTTAATTTCTAACTTTTATTAACAATGGTTTTAGTATAGGAAGCTTTAAACCACTACAACAAGAGTACTTCTGCTATAAAATACGTTTCCTACTAAAATATACTTATGCCAAGCAATTTTTTATACCTTTTGTATAGATGAATTGCCATATAAAACAGCATGCCGAAAGACGGCCAAATGGTAGAGCACTGCTCTTGGGTGCCGGTAAACTAAAGCGATAAACTAAATATTTTGAACTTTTCTTATGCATAGATACCTGAAAATTATTTCCGAGTCTGGTATATCGAAGTGACATTATCAGTTTCAAACAATTACATTCATATCGTCACTCTAATTGGATCAAATTTTGTTCCTACGGTACTACAAAAAACAGACATACTGTATAGTAGCAATTCCAAGCAATTACAAACATCTTGACTGACAGTGGGAATAGTAACCAAATATCATAGCTCTAAATATTATTTTCCTAACATGAGTTGAAGATATTTGTAAACTATGTTTTATAAAATTTATCTTGTCTGTAAAACATTATTGTTTATATATGAGATGTGCAAAGATATATTTCTTAATCTATCAGAAACTCCAGAAACAACCTACTTTTCTGAAGTGCACGATGCCTATAACTGATGAATACATTACGACAGTCTAAGTAAGACTTGTCGCATGCAAAGGTATAATTTTTGCCTGCAATCAGGTCAAATATAAAATTAAAATCACCGCTGTTGTATCTTTAATTATATTTTGAGAGTACTCAGCCGGGAAAGGCATCGATCTTATAACGAAGGTTCAAGGCTACAAACAGCCAAAGATGGAATGTCCTCCAAGTTTCTAAACGATGCCGCTTGAAGTGGCAAGTCCCTGGTTGTCATTAAATTACGAGGATCAACTTTATTTGCTGTGTTGTCCAGACTTAAAAAAAATAATATTGACCTCTTACATAGTATTGTTATAACTAAATGGCCAACAAATATATGTGACTTTGTAGTTGCGAATGAAGCAATATATATCAGGAAAGTGCCGTTGGATTCTGAAGAATAATAATAAGCTTTGAACCTATGACCATAATCATAGGATTTCACTTAATTCCTACATGATGCTTGAAGATATTAGCTTGATGTGGTTTTCTCGATACTGAAGACATATGTTACATGTTTACTATTTATCAGGAGAACACAAACAAAATGTAAATATATAAAAGGTGACAGAAAAACATCTTTCTAAATAAAAGGATTTATCATTCATAATAACAAGAGTGGTTCATTCTGATTTCATTTTTGGAACTCATCTATAAAGAGACACCATTTGTTCTAAAAACAAGATTGTCTGTGACATCATCAAGGGAAAGTGGTTTATCTCACGCATTTTCGCACCCTATTTGCCTCACTTCGGAATTGCGAATGAGTGATGCAATGCAAACAATCTGCCGGAGTTCAACAAACCTGCAGAGAATAGCTTCCTATTTCCCTGCCTGGGGTTATTGGCAGTGAAAGCTCCGAAAATGGACAGTATCCAAAAAAGAAAGAAATCCAAGAGGTTGCTGACATTGCAAAAAGCTATTCAAATAGTTATCCAACTTGTATGAGAGATACGTTTACCACGCGTTGGATTCACGTCACTCACGTGGCTGGACGACAACAGCCCGAATCGATCTCTAAGAGAAAGAGCTAAAAATACACAAAGGGCAGAAAATGAGAACACAAACATGGTGACCAACATTTGCAGGATGCCGGTTTTATGGCTGAGTAAGTTCCTATGCTGAGCTGGTTTGGTATACCAAGTGAGTAGAGGCTAACGGATGGAACTCTAACAAAGTTCCAACGTCTCTCAAAGAATTATTTTATTCCATTTTGCTAAAAAATACCCATTACTTTAATGGTATATAATATCTTTGAAAAATCTGGTTTTAAATATGTAAGGAATTTGGATCCCACGACCAGTGTTTCACATGTATATGCCTTTCTTGTTTTCGGCAAAATCGCCCATTAACCCCTTCCACTTGGCATTCCTTAAAATTGGAGATGGCCGGCTAAGGATGATAAGGGGGAGGGGGGGGCTGATAAGGTTCTTCGGATGTGCTCGGTTGTGTTTTTGCACGCCAACAGTACATTTGAAGAGAACTCTTTTCGGCAGGGATCCAGTTGCCAGAAATGCGGAACCCCCGTCCCCGAGGAAAATAAGAGAACATGTGAGGAAAACAGTTGAATTCGGGACTGTGACTTGGAGACATCTCTCGGTTCCATGTGAGAGTTTTATGTTTGGACTTTAAAAAATGATTGGTTAATCCTTTCTGATTCATGCAGGCTCCGAGATTCTAAATATGACATTTTGTTTTACTGTAATGCTTCATAAATCTTGTAAATAAAATTTGTGTTGTTTGTCTAAGATTTTGGAGGAATTATTTTAATTCCATGCATCCTAGCTGCGAGCTAGGAACATACCTGCCCCCAGTAATGTAGGCGGGCAGGTCCCATGCAAGTATAACGCACCATAACAGTGTGTTGTTAAAAAATATGTATTAATTGAGAGAGTAATTCTTACTTAAACCTTCTATATATATCGTAATTTTTTAATTATGTAACAAAATGCTGTTTGAATTTTACTATTATAGCCATTCAATATAACGTGATGCGATATTCAATATAACAAAACGACAACATCATCTGATTAAAAGAAGACAATGTTTTGAAGAGTGTGTGAAGACATAAATATATTTAATGAAATGGAATTAGAATATGTTCTAGTCTTTAGAAGTATAATTATGTCTGATTTTTAATAGGTGAAGAGTTTTTTCACACCGTTGCACAGGCATGTATGTGACTAACAAGAAAATTTGTTTTTCAATGAAAACCATCTATTTTTAATTTTATTATCTATATAGTATATTAATTTTAAATTCTGTTGTCATGTTTTATTTTTATCATCTCTAACAAGAACAGTCATTTATTAGGTGGAGAAATCAGTGTATATTTTAAAAATTATTAATTTTGAGGCCAATAATGTCATTTTCTACAAATGGAACAGTAGACATTTTCTGGAGTTTCACTCTGCAAAATTAAGATTCTCATTAGTTGAGTTTTAAAAATTCAAAGAGTCCAAAGCGAAAAGAATACTTGTTTGTGAAGACTTCTAAAACAAGGGTCAAGATCCTATATAACAATTAAAATTTTCAACACAATGAAAATGGAATTTCTCAAACATTTACAGCTTTGTGATCTAATTTTTTAAAAAAAATAGTATTTTTGAATGGATTGGCCTATTTTCTACATTGTTACAATATTTTTTCTTTTAAATGGAATTTCTGTTATCAAATACAATTTTTTTTTTGCGTTTAACATGCTGAGTGTTACAGTGCATAGTGACTTACGGTCATTTGGACGATGACTGTCCTTGACAGATTCCGCTCAAAAGTCCGGAGTGATTGGCGTGTAAAACATGTTAAAAAAAAGTATAAGAAAAATTTCCAAAAAAGCTTAAAATTAAAAAGTTTAAATTACTTTAATGTAAGAATTAAACCAGGATTTACTTAATTTTTCCTTTTACCATTACGTAATTTCTCCCCCAAATAACAATTTAACACTTTGACTGCCATGGCTATCATATGTGATATCCAGTGATATTTCCGTTGAGACACTGGCTATCCGACATGATAGCCATGGTGTTTTAACACTTCAGGCCATGGCTATCAAAGATGTTATCAGTTACATGAAAATCGTATTGGAGTTTGATTGTTGGGCTCCCTACGATGTGTTAGGTATACGTGGTTTGCGCAAATTGGTATATGTGACAATTTATGAGCTAAGTTTTATGAAAAATTAAATATTTGGAACATGCAACAAAAAAAGGAATATATATAAATAGAGAGAGTTTGTTTTAAAATATTGTTTGTTTTGAAATATTGTTTTTATATATAGTTTTATGTTGAAAAAATACAAATTACACAAAAAAAAAGGTTGGCCCCGTTGTGAACATTTGCAATTTTGGCTTGGCAGTCAAAGTGTTAATATAGAAAATACGACATACATATTTTTTCAGTAACTTTTCATTATAAAATTTGAAAAAAAAAATAAATAAGTTCTAGACTTTGCTTACTTTTTATACCAATTGTGATAGTCTGAATACAGCAATATAAACACTGTAGGAATTAATTTCATGTTTTATACTGAGTCAGTGTAATTTTATATACAATTTACACAGAATATAATGGTTGGTTGGTTTTGAGAGCTACGGTCTTCTGTTTTGATACACGAGGGCTAATGATACCCATATAAAACATAACAAGGTATTTCTATCAAATCATAAATTTGCTTTATGCTAGTTAGCTTCTCAAATACAAAAACGACTTTTTTCATATACTAAATTGTTAGTCTAGCTTCTTGAATTCTATTGAGATATTTTAACAGTTCCTTGTTTTTTTTCATTTTTCATTTCTACCACACTGTATTTCTCAATTGCATTCTAGGGAAATGTGACGAAAAGGAAATGAATATATCAACAAAAAAATAATTATGAGCAATTAGAATTTTCTTTTATTTTCCTTTATTTAAAGGAATAGATAATATTTGACTATTGAATTGAAAAATATTTAATTTTTCAAAACACCCCATGAGTTAATTTCCGAGCAAATAAATATAAAACGGGTTTTACGCAATTCATGCTATATAAAATGAAAATAGTAAAATGAAATTAAAATCACTCAAGAGCCAAAATATTATGACCACCTGTCAATAACTATTTGGTCCTCCTTTGGCGCACAGCACAGCTTCAACCCGCCTTGGCATGGATGCCACAAGTACTTGGTAGATGGCCGGAGACAGATTGTACCAGATGTTTAAGCAACGGTTACGCAAATCCGAGATATTACGAATTGGTGGTCTATGAACTCTGAGTTGCCGTCCCATGACATCCGAAATGTGTTTTATCGAATTGTGATCCGAGGAGTTAGGCGGCCAGGACATTCACTGGAATTCAGAATCATGTTTCTGGAACCACTCCAACACAATTTTAGCCTTGTGACACGGGGAGTTTTCCAGTTGGAACATTCCATTTCCAGCTGGAAAAACAGAGGCCATGTAAGGGTGCAAACTGATCAGCAATGGTGTCCAGATACCCTGTAGCATTCATGGTCTGCTCTACCACAACCACGGGTCTCAGAGACGTCCAAGAGAACGTCCCTCAAAGCAAAATACAGCCACCACCGGCCTGTGTATGACCTACTGTACATTGAGGGAGCAACTGTTCGCCTGGAAGACGGCGTATCCTGACACGGCTATCGGTGTGATGAATGACAAACCGTGATTCATCTGAGCAGGCAACTCTCTCCCTGTTGATCCATGGATCATTCGCGATGTTCCCGGGTCCAGCGTAGGCGCAGTTGGCGATGAAGCTTGGTCAGCAAAGGCACACAAGTGGGACGTTTGCTGTGTAGATCCATATCCAACAGTGTCCGCTGAACAGTGTGCTCCAATACTATACTACTTGGCCCTGTATTGTACTGGGTTGTCAGCTGGTTTTGCTTTACCATACCAGGCAGTTTCCGACAACATTTTTCTTTTAAAGCCTGTGGACGTCCAACAACATGTCGTCTACTGCTGGTTACACCGTCATTCATTTACTTTGCATAAGTACTAACAACTGTAGATCGCGAACAACCCACGAGTCGTACAGTTTCGGAAATACTTATTCCGAGCCTTCGAGCCCTTACAATCTGCCCTCTATCAAAATCGCTTAGATCCGCAGCCTGTCCCATCTCACATAGAAATAAGCGAAAGAATGATTCTTCAGACTCTCCAGCAGCAGTTAAATACTACCTGATCACACGCCTTCCACGTCATCGAGACAAGTTCATTGCAAAATGCATTGATGGTCATTATGTTTTGGCTCTTGTGCGTATGTTTCCAAAAGTTCTATAAGATATATGTATCTCAAAACGGAAACAATTTAATTTATCTTCAGATCTCATTTAACAAACACTTTCCAACGTACCGAAAACAGTTATTTTTGAGGAAAAATAAAACATTCTTTGTCGTTTCATCGTGTTATTTGTTTATTTGCATCCAAACTATTGTTTAATCATGAACTTATTTTGAAACAGTATGATATTGGATATAAAAATATAAATATGTTCATAAAACAAATCGCAAAAAGTACGGAGGATTATCTTACTATTTTTGAGAGTAGCAATATTGGTTTCTATGAAAACAGATTCTGTTTAATTTATTTGAAAATTATTAGAATTATCATCACAATACCCCAAAACAGCAAAATGAACATATTAAATTCATAATATTCAAGCTCTGGTTAGTGGGAACTAAATTTATGCATGTGAGTTTATAAGCCCATGTAGCAGGAAGTTGATGCAATTGTTTATTCAAGATATTATGATTTAAATGAATAGACAAATGAATATATATGTTGCTGTTGCTAATTTAGTAAAGAGAGAGTTCTAAATTGATAAAATTTTCACATATAAACTGATCATATAAACTGATTTGTACATGTCTCAGAAAACTGATAAGACATTTGAAATAAATCGCTATATCAAATTTCAACAAATTTCTGCTCATAAATTGAGTATAAGTAGTTTATATTTCTAAGACATGGTGAAAATAAATGCAGAGAACAGTTATCATATACTTTTACTTTTTCAGAACATAAAATGAAACAAAAAATATTTAGCATCTATTCATTTATAGTACTCGATATTTCTCGAAGAGTAAGAATGAAACTCACCGTACATTAAATGAGTAATGGTTTAAGGATAGATAAGGTTTATCATATCTTTAACTTAAAATTTAAAGATAAAAAAATTAAATATTTGACATTGAGCATCTAAGACATATATTTAATTAGTCAGAAAATTTAATTAGTGAATAACAGTGGCAACGTTTCGTTTCCAGACAACGGAAACGTCTGAAAACTGAATGGCTTAAAAGAAAAGTTCTGCTTATTTATTGTAAACATAATTTTACTGTAGTCTTTATAAATATATTTATACTAATCATTAGGAACAAATAGTGTATAATTAAAAGTTATTACACCAAAAAAGTAGTTCCAGTATGATATAAGACTTAAAGCCGTTTATAAGTCTAAAGGATTCTTACAATATATTAATTATTCAAATCTTTTTTCGTTGTTATTGTTGTTCATTAAAAATTCTAAGGCTTTTTGATCTATGCTGTATAGCAGCTTAATTTTTTTCCTGTTTTATCATATTAAAAATTTATTTATCTTCGTTTAAGATGTACTTGAAGTACATATTTGATTTGTTCATATTGCATAAATAAAATTTCTAATCTATTCTTAAAAGTCGTGAAACGCTGAAAAACTATACTCTTATGTGAAATTTTGCTATTGTAGCGTCTGCAAGGCAACATTTAAAAAATTTATTTTAAATCGAGCAAAGTCATGTAATACATACATTTTCATTCAAAGAAAAATTTATTGGAGAGTGAAGTTAATCTATCTTGTAACAGTTTGTATCCTTAAATCACAAATCTTCTCCGCAAAAGTAGGTTGAACGATGGTCGAATGCATGGGACACTGTTCTTCGGTACCAGAGTTGATGGCTTTAAATCCAACATCTGACATAAATGTCCGTAGACGTCAGAATCACAGAACGATGGCCGATTGGTTAGGGTGCAGGCCTTCGGAACCGGAGTTCGTGGGTTCGAATCCCACTGTGGCATGGATGTTCGTAGCCATTCGGGATCGGCTTTAAGCTGTAGGTCCCTGTCTTATTAGCCCTCGTGTTGCAGTAAAGTAGACCGTAGCACTCCAAACCAAACCAAACGGTTCAGAATCGGCTTTAAGCAGTAGGTCCTGCTCTCATTAATCCTCGTGTAGTTCAAAAGTAAACCGAGACTTTCCCAACAAACCAATTATTGTTTTAGTGTTAACAACGCATTGTTTAAACAGTCGTATAACAATATCGAACAGTTTTTGGAGTAACTGTGCGATGCAGTTCATTTATGTCTCAGACAACACGCTTTAAATATATTGAAACTACAAAAGCATCTATAATATTTGAGAACACAGAATAAAAACCGTAAAATAAGCTGAATGTGTAAAAACCTGATCTAGATTAGGAAGTGTAAAATCAGAAGCAATCGTCTGATCCGTGACACATTTATTTTTTCTCATTCAATGTTTATGGTCCTCTTTGCGGAAATGAATTCTGGAGCATAAGGAAACAGAGAGATTCCAAAAACTCGAATCTGTTATTGCGTGTTTTCTGAATGATATGCTGGAAATAAGTCCACATCCAGATTTACCAGCCACCGGAAGAAAACACACTCATTACATAAGTAAAAAAGTGATTACTGAACAGATAAAGTAAACAAAATACCAACAACCAAAGGACTGAATAATTACAGTGCCTCAAAACAATTAATTCCTCATGTATTTCATTAGAAGACTCCAAAATCATTAATCAGGAAACCGGTTGGTAATTCTCCTACTTATAACCCAGGCATAAAAAAATAGTTCATGAGGTTAATTTCCTGTGGCGAGAGATGCTCCTTTCATATTCTGGAAGATAATTACTTTTAAGAAAATAAAATCAAATATAACATGTGTATTATCAAGCAGAAAATGAACACCAGTGTCCATAAAAATGGTTGGATAAGACCGATACACAGCAAAACAAAGTTCATTCAGATTAGAAATATAAGATATTGTACAATTTTATTTTTATTGAAATTTACATTCCTGGACGGTGAAATTGGATAAGTTGGTTTGTAGGTTGGGAAAGTTATGGGTAATGTTTTTGCTATTCAATGGCTCATCAGATTGAAAAATATTAATTCCTCAAATTTACAGGTAACAACGCCAACAAGTGGATTATAGCTTCAAATGCTAACGCCCTATAAATATGTTCCCAATTAGCAAACTAACTGTGGAATTTTAATCCACATATTTTTATTTCGATCTCCAGTGCTTTAGGCATTTCCTCACTTGTGACTCTGAGCTGGATGCGTAACTGAAGAAGATAATAACATAATTCAGTAGGAACTCATAGACCCCCTCTTGAGATCTGTGCATGTCTCAAAAAGGTGAGTGTATTTCAAAAATAGGAAAAATTGTTTTCCATGTTGAATTGTTTGTAAAACATCCAAAGTTACGAGATCGTTTGGAAGATGCAATATCAAACAGAACATTGAATAATAATAAAAATTTCTATATTATCTACAGATTAGTAAGTTCAAAAGTATATACAAAGCAAAAAAAATAAAATAAAAAAACATTGTACATAATGCAGTGTAGGAGTTATTCAGATTTATCTCCATGATCGTCTTGCTTCGTCCCCTAGAGCAGGAATAGAATATCCATGGCTTTACGTAAACCAGAGTTAACATTCGTGGTAGAATTAGACAATAGTACATTTTTTTCTGCATATTTATTATTTTCAGTTTTTAGTACTCATCTGTATATTATAATTTAAAATATAAGATTCTTTAAAACGATTAACGAGTACATTAAGAGAATATTGACGATCAAACATAAAAATATACTATAGAATTATATAGATAGATGCACTTTCCAAGCAAGATGCAATTTAAGGTTCATTAATTTTTCATCTAAAGTACCATGTTATGCGCAACTCTCTCATTTATTTTTCTCTTTTTATAATTTTCTGAAACTCTTCTTTTAAATACCTATCATGCTGTACTGTTCGAGAAAATTTCATGTTTAAGTAGCACCAAATTTTTACCTCAACTTCTATAAACAACATGGTCAAAGTCAAAAGATAGTTCTTAATAGCTATAAAATCCAAATCCTCAAAAAAGGCAAATGTTGTAGTAAATATTTATATTCCTGTTTGTCCTAAATTTTACGTTCTAATACATTTTATTCCTGTACATCATTTGCAACATCAAATAACGGTGCCAGTTGTTCAAGCATAAGAAGAAATATCGAAGCAGAGATTGGTGAAATTTTTAAAAAGTAAATAGACCATGACGTCATGGGATAAACTTTAACTATTAAAAAATCGCACAAATTTTAGAAATTACAAAGAATTATGTTGTATTTACTGAATATCTTTTACGGAAAAAATATGTATCCATATTTACTACACATGAAGCATTAAAAGTAAAACCATTCATTTCCATTATAAAAAATAACGTATAAAAACATAAACTATTTGAAGTTAACAACTAGCATAAATAGTTACATTTTCATACATTTCATTATAACACAAAAGATGGAGTCAGCTAATATTTAGTACCCAAGGGCACAAATGCAAACTTTGTGTCTGGAATTATGTGATATTTCTTTAAAACTAATCGTATGTTATAAGAATGATTCTTCATTTTTTCAGCTGTCATTTTCTTTGAAATTAAGCAATTATATTATTATGAATACACATACACACACAAACAACCACAAACACAAACTCACACATATATAAATATATATATATATATATATATATATATATATATATATATAATATATATATATATATATATATATATATATATATATAATTTGTTACATGTTGAACAGAAGTTTGTATAGAAGGTCATTAAATTGGGCTTAAATTTTATTATGCAATATATATTATTTAATAGAAAGAAACTGGTTGCTATTGATAACATAATAAATATAACATAAATGTTCATTACATTTAAGTATCTACAAGTTAGACATTCAATTAGACTAAACTCTTCAGTTCTACAGCAGCGGCCTACAGGGTCAGGTGTTCGTTTTCAAGACCAAGGGTCTTGGGGTGCGAAGCACATGTCTTGGCTAGGTGGTCAACCTTACTCGGAACCCCCAGTATTTAGTTCCTAAGCATGCTTGGTTCTCAGTTCCCGTGACCACTGAAGGGCTGAAAAGCTAACTCAACCTTGCCCAACACGAGGATCAAACCTCGGACCTGTGTCTTGAGAGAGAGAAGTGTTACTCCAACGCCATTGCACTTATCAGACATTAAATTATGAAAATTAAAAGTTCTTTTAAATCATATGGGGATACTGTTTTATAATACAACAGAAAAAGGTCGTAATCTACATATGAAGTTATAACGATGCTTTTAAAGTCCACTTTCGAAACACAAAATGCAAAATATATTGTTTTCAGATAATGATTTTGAAATTTTACTGCAGTAAAATTTCAAAACCTCTGTAAATAGCAGGTACGGACACCCTGGTACGGAGTAAGTTATTGCTTTGTAATCTCAAATATTTCTGTTTGTAACAAAATATCTATGTTACCGAAAATCTCAAGTGATAACAGATTAATTTGCTATGACACAGCTTATCAAGGCAAAGACCGGTTGATTGCCAAATGAGTAGAGCGTTGGCTTTTAGAACTGAAGACAGAGAGTTCGATTTCACTTGATGTTCGTCGCCATTCAAAATCAGCTATAAGAAGTATTAACTACTCTATTAACTCTTGTGTTGTGAAAGCTGACTGCAGCGCTCCTACCTAAGAATATGGTAGTATAACATTTAATTTATCTTCCAGAATTTAAAAAATGCACCTGAGTAAAACGCAAATTCGTGTATGAAGATTTAACAATCATTAAATATTAAAAAAAGATTATATTATAAAATACACCTAAAACAAGAATGTTAATATGCTAAAAGATGTGTAAATTATCAACTCTGCAATGCTACTCTCTTCTCTACTGGCTAAAATAAGCCGTAACAATTTTCTCTCAAAACTACACAATCAAAGAAGAGTGTGTAGAAGATTTTAGTGAAATTGGCCAATTAGTTTTCTCTACAGTAATATTCAAACAAATTCTATTTAATTTTGATCAAACGGGACTTGAAAATTTGCTACATTGTTTAAAGGTACTCTTTACCTATTTCATGAAAACATAAAATTCTACACACTATATCGTCATCTGTCTACAAATAAAGACTTTGCTTGTTATTAGATTGATGTGAATAATCAACCATATGGAAGATGTTATTTTAAGAAACTCTACAGTTGTTGTTGTTGTTGACTTCATTTGCTTTTTAAATAAAAACAAATATGAGGTCGAAAAAACGGTTCGTAAAAACGGGTTATTTTTGTTTTAATAATAATAAACAAGGAAGTTTTTTTATAAATGGAATCAAAGATAAAACTGGCTGAATAGCATTTTCACTGTATAAGACAAGTGATTTCATCTACGCTGTTGTCATGAAGTCAGAGATCAATATTTTAAAAGTTTTTTTAATTTAAAATTTAGAAAACATCTTTTTTACATTCGTAGATTATATAAAGGATATGCTTATATAAAACAGTTATTCTTTTGTAAGAAAAAATTATATGCTTAAAATGAAAATTATTTCTAATACGGCAGATATTTTTTGATCATTTACAGCAGTGCTATTGTTTTAGATGGCAATATTATGGAATTCATTATGAGTACACCACATGGGCAACCAACATTACTCCCTATAATTTAAAAGTGGGGAACTAACGTAAGATCCCTAGGCTTAGCCTGCCACTTACAGAGGTACCGTTCAAGTGAGTACACCACATGGGAAACCAACATTACTCCATATAATTTAATAGTAGGGAACTAACGTAAAAACCCTAGTCTCAACCTGCCTCTTACTGAGGTACCGTTCAAGTGTGTTTCACTAAAGTATTTAGGATTAGTTTGATTTAGGTCTCTATGGTGTATATTTTGTTGCGTGAGGGATAATAACTTGATGATAAATGCTGATTCCAAAAAGCTAGAAATATCTATGCGACAGCGGAATTCAAACACATGAATTCCCGTACCGAAGAACAGCGCCATCCAGCCATCATTCGGCAAGAGTTAATAATTAGAAGTGCTACTGGCATACTTCTCTAAATACAAAAACAATCATATGTCACTATTGATATAAATTCTTTCATTACTGAAAGCTACAAAGTAAGAATTATTGCCTTTATTACTTCCAAATCATTGTTGGTTACTCAACTGGATTAATAATTTTCATTTTGCAAGATATATCTTCTATCACGTTAGAGTGGCTCGTTATATTGAGGGGGGAGTACTTTTCAACACACCAACAAAATTTTTTAATCTTATCTTCTTTTTTTTCTTTTTTTCTTTAAGTTTAAATATTGAAAATTAGAATACAAAACTTACATTAATATTTACCAAAATTACAAAATCCAGATATGATACCAAAAATACCTCTATAAAACTTGATATTTGAAAAAAAATGTAGATAATATATTAAACCTTGGAAAACGTAAGGTTAATTATGCTAGCAAATAACAGCTTAGTAATTACCCTGTTAAAATATGTCTCCTCATTAGTCAACAAAGGAAGATTTATAAGATATCTTCAGATAACTAAAACAAAAGGGCGTTGCTTTTAAACGAATTAACCCAGCTCACGGCCGAAAATATGCCAGGGTATCTCGAAATCAGAGACTAAATAACCCCAATCGAATCGATTTAAAGTAGTGCACGGGGTATTAAAATATCTTCCGTTGGAGTGTTTTGGAAAATGAGACGAATACAAAAACGAAATGAAATGGTGTGCCCATAAACAAAAGTCTCTATTGTGTGTGAATCTTATTTCACTGGGTAAGTTCACTGTCAATGGCAAAGCTGCGATCTAGGTTAAAGGTTTCAGCTGTTAGGCTAGGTCAGGTTTCTCCTCCCTTGTCTCTTGTTTTTCGACGTTGCTATTTCGGGAGTGTTTTTACGGCTATAAGCACGAAGCGTAAAAGCGAAAAAAATTATTTTTAAAAGAGAGCAACAGTGATCATTCCAATTTTAAATACTGACACATTTAGTGATTTTGTAGTATTTTGGGAATTGCTTTTCACGCATTGAAGAAATGACTGCATTAGTAAAGTGAAAGGATGAATCCAGAAAGTCTAAATTCAGGCCTGAAACTATGTAATCCCCATGATTGAGAGAACCCATGTATCCCATGTTTCATGACTGATTTAAATTAGTCTTAATCTTCGTTACTGGCTCACTACATTTTACAAGAAAAGTTATATATACATACATATATATATATGTATGTATATATACATACATATATATATATATATATATATATATATATATATATATATATATATATATATATAAATTTTCTTGCAAAATGTAGTGTGCAAGCAGTGAGGATCAAAACTGATTAAAATCAGTGGATAAGATAAGCCTCAAATACAGACACACACACACACACACACGCACACACGCACACACACACACACACACACACACACACACACACATATATATATATATATATATATATATATATATATATATATATATATATACAGAAGTATGAAATTCTTCTGTCTATGTGTTTGTAATAGAACTCCTCCTAAACGGCTGGACTGATTTTAATGAAATTCTGTGCATGTAATTAAGTTGATTTGAGAATGGTTTAGAATCGCAATTTGATCCAATAAAAAAAAATTTTTTTTATTAAAAATCCAGAATTGCATGCTTATTGAGATTATTATAATGCCACTCGAAACCCTTCACTGAAAACGTATCTGTGGTTGTTGGTACAACAAGTTTCTGTACGAGAAATCACGGGATCAAATCCCCGTACAGGTGGTATGGGAAATATAATTTAATCTAATAACGTCTGTGATAACTGTACTTGGGGTGGCGTCAAGTATTTTTAAAATTTTTTTCCTTACTTTTCCATCAAAGAGTTCCAATTTATAATTTATTTAAAAATTTTTACAATTTTTGGAATTACAACGTTAAATAGGACAACGTCTGTCGAGTCTTATAGTATACATATATATATATATATATATATATATATATATATATATATATATATATATATATATATATATATATATATATATATATATATATATATATATATAAGATGGGGACTGAAAACTTTATCCAACATGGATATAGAGATATATCCATGTTGAGTAAAGAATAGTCGTTAGACCATAAAAGAAAACCGCAAAATTTTAAAATAAAATGTACACAGTTTAGACGGCAGAGTACCAATAACGGATTGTTACAATACAGAGTTTATTGTCACACTGCCATCCATACTTTGTAAATTCGCTTACACAGAACCAATGAGGGAGCAAGAGATCCAGCCAATTAAAGGTTTTAAGGGTATATTTACCACATGGGAGATGCTAGCAACCAAAACTAACTGAAGTAAAGTAGTTACATATATTATATGTGTACATGTACATATACATATATATACTTCGGTATATTTTATGTATCAGGTTACCGGATGCTTGTGGATAATATATTCCTTGTGGGTCCAAGTTAGAACCTGTATATAAAGAATCTGCATTCGTTTGCAAATTTAGTTTTTTTCCCTTTACAATACACATATGCACGCACACACCCACACACACATATATACATATATATGTGTTTGTATACCCATAGACGCTCTTGCTTGCAAGGTTCAGGATATTTTATAGTTAAAAAAGATTACTGTGTTTTTACATTTAATGTTATAATAATGCTAAAATAAAACATCATTGAGTTTAATTTATTTCATTAAATGCGGTTGTCTACTCTTTAAATATCTACAGTTGAAAGTTCCTTCGACTGATGATTAAGCTGTAGAAGTATTGTGTCTTTCAGGAGACCCTTCCTTTTTTTAATTAACTGTTCAATAGCGTCTCACAAATTTAAAAAATACTCTGTTCTATCCATATCCTATGCAATTTTCTTTTATTTATACAGTGAAAGGGAGGATTGCGACGAAATATTTTTGCACTTCAATCTCTAAAAGTTATTAATATTCGTTATGCTTGTTAAGACCACCATAAATCTATCCTGGAGATAATATGAAAAGAAGTCTTACTCCGATTTGCTTTGGTTGAATTAATTTAGTTGAAGAAAACTGCGAGTGGGTTTTAATCGCTATTTAAATAGGTTAAGCAATTGCTGAAATCTTAATTGCATATGAAATTTAATCATATTAAATGTACAAAAGGAAAAGGGCAATGATCTCTTGAAAGAACTTTTGTATAACAGTGTATAATTACTTATTCATCGTTATGTTGTAAGATATAGAAATTCCAATGATAAATCATATGAATAAAGTAATTAGATTTATGTCAATCCAGATCATTTATCTCTAGCGTTTCGAAAGTTATAAATGTGTTTTATCAAACAAGACTAGTCTAAAATATTCTATTCGTTGTTGTGTGTTTAAGGATTAGCTATCTCTTTTTGGACACTATATCATAAAAGAGTTTCATGCATTAAATCATTTTGTAAATTGAGACACAAAGTTAGCTGAATGTTCCTGTATTGATCACAGAGTGACAATGCTATTTTCTTTTGAAGGGCTCTTTCTTGTTAAGGGGTAGTAATGTTGTTGAATTATTTACAAAGGGACAGTAATAAAACATTTTGTACAAATGTTGTTTTAGGATTATAAGTCTTAATGAAAACGTTGTAAAATTAAAGAGAGAAAATTGATTGCACGAAAGGTGAATATAATCGTATAAAGACTACTCTACGCTTTACGAGTAAAAAAAAAAAAATCTATCATTCTCGGTGACTGAAATTTCCCTTATCAACATACCTATTAAGTAATTTACTTCATTCTTTCATAAACTCATCCTTTACTATACTTAATTTGTTTCTATTCCATCCTTAAAAGAGTGAAATGTGATATTCAATCAATATTTATGTATTGATAGTAAAAGTACTTTATGCAATACCTTATAAAATCAATCTTTATAAAGTTTATTTCCTGAACGATGTCTTAATATATAAGTTCTTCCAGATATCTTTTAAAATCGCTCAAAAGTTAATGTTGGCTTTTTTTAATGTGAATGGTTGGTTTCATAAAATATATTAGGGAATTAAACTTCAAAAAAGTTTAGTATAAATAATTCCATTTTCTAGGATAAGTAATCAAAAATCAAACATATTTAGAAGAGATTATCATATTCTTTTATACAACATTAGTCATCAAAAAATTGTCATTTAGTTGAGTATTTTTTATTATATTCCTGCTGGATTCTTGATACTAAGTTTCTTTTCTTTCTAGAATATTGTACGATACTAAGAGTTTATATCATGTACAAATATTCCTCACATCCCCTTTTGGATCGATTTTATACTGCATTCCATTCTAAAATTGTTCAAATGAACTCCGTTGCCGATGAGAAACACGGAATGTCAGGGCCTGATTACAGCACGGGCCGACTGGGCCTAGGCCCTGGGTCCCCTAATTTTCGGTGCCCTTAAAATTTGGTACTTAATTATTAAATTTTAAATAATTTAATTAACAAAATTTGAAAATGTTTTTTGTTGATTCTTCAAGTAGTATTCCATGAAACCTTATTCAGAAATTAAAAAACAGTTAAAATGTTGACAGTTCTATCTAAAACACACTCGAGTTTACTTATTTACATCACTTCAGTCACTTTTTTACTCATTATTTACTCCATGGTTCTGAGTAGAAAAATCCTTTGCTTTTCAGGTCAACGAATAGCTACGAATAGCTATTATTTGTTAATCTTACCTATGCAATTTTATTTTTTTTTATATATAAAAACTTAATTGCAAGTGTCACAGTTTACATCCTTGTGGGTATACAGATTTTTAGCATTTGACTGTACTACAAAGGTATGTGATCATAAAAAAATTAATATAAACTTTAATCCAAAAATATTTGTTTTTAAACTCTTTTATAAACTTTTTTTGTCTTCAAAGGAGGGAAGGGGACCCGAAAGACTACTAGGCACTGGGCCCAACTTTGCCTTGATCAGGCCCTGCGGAATATATTAATTTAAAAAATTCGTCTGTACTGTAAGATCAAACTCAGTCCGTGGTATGTATTTGTGTCAGAAATTTGACTGGTAGGCTATACGTCTGGTGGAGATGTAACGTCCCATAATACGATTTCAAAACGGTATTATATTTATATACTTTCTTGAAAACCTTATGATACTAAGAGTATATATCACGTATATATAATTCCCAAACTCACTTGATGTAGGTAGGATTTGTCTTTTTTCCTTCCAAGATGGAATCATTGTATTCCGTTGCCAATGTAAAGCACACGAAATATTCTAAATTTGTTTTACCACCTAGGAATATCCGCCTGTTTTGCAATATTGAAGTCAGTCCACAGTATGTATATGCTTCACAAATTTGATTGATACATTGAACATGTTACAGCTATGTATGTGGTGGAGATGTAAAGTTCACAAATACAATTTGAACCTGGTGTTATATTTGTTTTATTTCTTGAAAATTTTGTACTAAAGTTTTTATATCTCTTGTAAATACTCCCCTGATTTGTTTGGGCAGGATTTATCTCTTCCCTTTCTAAAATAGCTTTAATGAATTCCGTTTATTAATGTAAACACGAAGATGCTAAATTTTTGTTATACCTCCCTTGAAATATTTGCCTGTACTGTGATATTAAACTCAGTATGCGGTACGTATATATTTCAGAAATTTGAGTGATATAATGAACATGTACTGCTATACATATTGTGAAGATGTAAAGTCCCACAAGACGATTTGAACCTAATATTATATTTATTTATTTCTATAAATAACATTATACTAAAAATGTATATCACGTATAAGTACTCCAAATCTGCTTGATTTGGGTTGGATTTATCATTTTTCTCTCTATAATCGCTTCCGTGAATTCCGTTGCCAATGTAAAATATAGATCAAGTTAAAATTTTTACTATGCCTCATATGAAATATCCTTCTGTAAATTTAATATTAAATTAAGCCCGTGGTATGTATATGTTTAACAGATAAGTTGATATACTGAATATTAATAAAAAAATTACTCATTATTGTAAGCAGTATCAAAATAATGTCTCTTTTTTTTAATAAATGGTAAAAACAGTCTGTAAAATTTAAAGCTAAGAGTCGAAATACAACAGTTTCCTTTTCATATGGAGAACTTCGCAGAACTGAGTTTTTAACTTTTTTAGTTTTTCTACATTACATATTAGGTGTATTTTCTTCCTATCTACACATGAAAAAAAATATTACTTTGCGAAATGGTAAAAAACAGTCTGTAAAATTTAAGATTAAGAACCAAAATGCAAGAGTTTCCTCTACATATGGAGAAGTTTCAATCCGAAATACCATTTGAAAGGCAAATATAGATACAAAAAAGAACAGCTCCTCTTACCTTCATCAAGTGCAGGCTCGGCCAGTATGCCTTGGCTGACCAGGATCACCAAAGCTAGAAACGCGTGCGGGACCATCCCGAACGACAGATCGTACACGTAGATCGAATTCGAACTCAGTCAGCAGCGGTCGAGAACCGAGGCTCTTCTGTGGGATCAGGGGACCGACTGACCCACTCAGAGCCCACGAAATTTGGGTCGTGCGGCGGCCGTTCACTTTCGCAGAACGAGGAAAAAGTGCGATCGAGGAAGAAGTTCCCCAAATTTTTTTGCTCGTTCTTTTTTTTTCTGATCAGCTTTCTTTTTCGTTTCGATTTTCGCAACACCACGGGGGTTTGCTCCTCCCTCGGTGAGCCTTCGATTTCTATTTTCTGCGCGGTCATTTCCTCTCGTTCTTTTGTTCTTTCTCGCAATCCTGTTGCGGAATCTTCTAATGTTAACCAGATTCCAGGTGGGGTGAGGGATGGGTGCAAAACCGGAACAGGAAATGAAACAAGGAGGCTTCGATAGGTGGAGTGTTTTATAATCTCGCTTTCTTGGGCAATAAACGTTAATAGCCGCTAAACTTAGGGCTAAAAGTAAAGGCCCTATTGTTATGTACGTGACCTAAAACGGTGCGATGTTTACACATTTTCAGAATAGATTAATTTTCCATTTAAGTGACGTTTTTAATTTAGATTTTAATTTTTAGATTTCCATTCCAGTAGACCATTTTCCGGGCTGCCTTTTAGAATTCCGACTTAATAGGGAACATATGTGCTACTAATAATAACTCTATTAAATTTTCTAGGGCTATCATTATTTTCTAAAATCTTTTGAGACATATTCAGCAAATAAACCCTACTACATATCCTACGAGCATATTCTACTGTTTTAAGCACCTTTATTCACTTCTTCCATATATCAAGGAAGTGCAGTGAGTTCTTAACAATGACTTTTTTACTTCATTATTATTTGCTTTACCTATAGAAGATGTTTTATTATGTATTTAGCATACATTTGAATGCTTGTTTAAACGTTATCGGAGTTAACAGAAGCATGTCTGCAAAAATATTTTAGTTTTTTATACTTAATTAGCATTTTACTGCTGTTATGAGGTTTCACAGATTACATCTCTACGCTTTTTACCTCCTATAAATCATAATTGATCCTTAGGTTTCTCAGTATCGTGCTGCAACGTACTGTGAAGATCATTTGCCAAGTTGGAAGCTAGTTAAAAATTAATTGAAATGAGCAACTGGAGATAGTCAGATTATATCCATAGTCGTTAAAGGTTGAGCCAGCTTTCACTTAGAAAATATTGCTCTTAAATATGGTAGAAGTTTAGGATAAATTGGCCAAAGTTCACGTGGAGTAAAAATCATCTTTATAATAATAGCCTAAGTAATCTGTCGGTCTGTCCTCGAATTTATAAAGAATGGATAGAGGCATCCATATTGGATTCTTGATGAGTTAGGGTTAGCAAAATTCAAAGAGAGTAAAGTTTATCTTCTCCTAAACTATCGAACCAATTCTAAAATAAATGGGTATAGAAATGCGTCATATCACAGCAAAAAATACTATCGTCTTTAAAATGTTCGAAATCCGTCCTTCCCCCCCTTTCGAGCGTTTAATGCCATCATTTCAAGCCCTATTTCCCTAGATTAAGAGCAGGCGATTAAATGTATCAACTTATCACTTATCACATTTTTCTAGCATTATGACGTCATCCCTTTAACAATCTTCTTTAACCATTTCTTATTTTAATTTATTTAAATATCGTCTGCATTATTTTCATCCGTTTTATCACTGAACTTAGATATTAAGTAAATAATTTTCTTTTATATTTGGCTTAAATAATAGATTAGGTACATATGTGATAATTTTAAATTTAATCATCAATTACTTTTTGCTGCAAGCTAATTCTCAGTCAATAAACAAGCCATTTTTTTCCTGACTCATTGCGTACTTTACAATTCTGAAAAATTTTAAATTTTAGTGATCCCGTCATATGACGGACTATATGCTAGGGGAAAGAATAAAAAGTATTGTAGAAGATATTAGCTGTTTGCTTGGGACTTGCGCTGATCAATATTTTATTAAGGTCTCATTAGACTAGGAAATATATCTGAAAGTTTATTCCAAGAAGATACAGATCTTTTGCCAGGCATTGGATTTTAATGGAAACTCTTCTCATTATTATTACCTTAGCAATTTGGTTAGCTGTACACTATAACTGACTTGAATGTTTAGTTTTATCTCTTGCCCACTAATCACGGATATCTCGGTCTAATCTTACAAAATTTCGCAAAAAATCAGTTCTGAAAAAGACATGAAAGAAACATAGTTAGAAAAATAATTATTTCTACATTTCATCTCCTTATGTTTTAATAAAATCAAATTAAATATAAGCAAACAACAGTATAATACATTAGCATTATAAAAACATTGCAGGAATTTCACAAATTATTTTTTGTGGAAACGTTTGGTCTATGTTATTCTATTTTTCAATGAGAACGTCTTTTAAATTGTTTTCCCATGTGAAATTTTTGCATGCCATAACATTTTTAAATTCTGGTCTGAAGATCGCAAAGGAGTTTTCAGTCATCTTTAAGCATTGTAGAATAATCGCATCTTGTGATCTAATAATATACCTTAAATCTCTTTGACTACTGTAAATGAAAACTTGCTTTGAATCGAGTTCCCAATTATCACTTAAAAATAACGCTGCAGTAAAATATACATATAAATATATGTAAAAGGTGTTATTTTAGTGTCAATAAATTCCAATTTTCTTACTGCAGGAGAAATCATATAATTCCAAGCCATAATGTTTTCCACCACGATTAAGTTGGGAGAATGTATTTGATGGCTAAAATGCATTTTTATAAACCAATCTTATATAATACTAATTCTAGTTACTATGTAAATAACCCTTTGAAAAGTAAACGCTATAAATGCAGCACGTAGCTTTCTAAGGAAGTGAAAAAGTACTTTTAAAATTTTTCCATTTTTTAATTTCTTCGAGATTTATTGCTGTATAATAAAAGACATGAAATACACTAATCGTGAAATACAATATATTAACACTGAACATACCAACACTTAATACATACCTATTTCTTTTATTTTCTTAATTTAATTTAATTTAATTTATTTATTTATTTTATTCACTTAATACATACAGCTTTCTTTTATTTCTATTTTAATTCTTTACCCATCGCAATTTTTGCATATACATTGCTGGTCATTTGACCGGTTATTGTATGTTTAGTATTAAGACTGTTATCAATAATGTAGCCTTACTGAACAGACATAAATCGAATTTTGTTATAAAAATAGTTTTCGTTATAAATTCAGTTTATGATATTTAAATTCTTTTAAACATCATCAAGCAATGCACACTCACTTTGAAGGAGATTTTCTTTTAATAAAGAGAGAACAGTTGTGTTAGGCCAGAGTTATAAACTAAATCAGCCTGGCGCCATGAAATAAAATGGGTTGCTCCTATTTTGCATTTTCAATAGGCTGAAATATCAACTAAGAGGATCCTTTTCTTAATTTGCTAAGTTTAAAGGTGAGCTGTAATCTGTGACAGGAAAATTAACATGCCATAGGTATTTGTTCGATTGCTTTCCTTACCTTATAGAGGCTTCTCATTACATATCTATATTTGAAAATGACTCCTTGGTATACATTCTCAGTATTAACAACCCTTGGTAAATGTTATAAATGCTTAATATAGAAAGTTCAGAAAAAGAATTTGCTAAACATTCTGAATTCTTCCCTCGTTAAAGATTCTGAATATATTTTAATTACATTTCCTTTAAGACGACTCG
Organism: Pardosa pseudoannulata; assembly: GCA_032207245.1. Classification (NCBI taxonomy): domain Eukaryota; kingdom Metazoa; phylum Arthropoda; class Arachnida; order Araneae; family Lycosidae; genus Pardosa; species Pardosa pseudoannulata. Next base: position 185,024,819 of record CM063501.1, on the reverse strand, counting down.
GCACGTGGATCAATTTGATATCTACCTAGAGAAATAAAGTGTACTATAATCCTAAATGAAAAAAAAATTAAAATGTTAATTGGCACACAATGTTCCATCAAGCACTTCCTCCATAAAGTGGCTTAGGGCTATACGTGTAGGATGTAGAAGGCACGTGTAGGTTAAAAAATGAGACAAAGTATTTACTAAATTTACTTGATTCATCAGCATTTTGCCCTCTATTTGCTATGGAACGTACCAACGTCGAAAAAGGAAGAAGAAATTTAATTAATACTTGACGGACCTGAAGTCATCTAGAACATCAAATCTTGTTTTGTCTCTTAGAGAACTTCGAAAGAATTTTCGTCATAAATCACTTAAAATGGTAACAAAGATGTTTATATAAAAAGTAAAAGAGATAGAGGTATATTAAGTGTCATATCAATGCAGAAATGTATTAAAATCCCACGATGGCACATGAATATATATCACAATTAGCTGACTCCATTGACATCTCTTTTGGTAAAAAAAATACTGTATTTATCTTTAGATTTATAATCTTATTCTAGAGTATGGAAACTGAAATGTATTTCCAGAGTGAATATAGTACAACACTTCATTCAAAAAATATAATATAAAATTTCTAGATATTTTTCAATAAGGTTATATTTTTTGTATAAATTTATTTTCCGTTTGACCGAAAGTATGGAAAACTATGGTGTAATCAGTTAACCGGATAAGGGAGTTAATTTGAGATAATTTGAATGATGTATGCATTAAAACTTTAAAATAACTTTTCATCCGAGATTTGCATATTTGTTCCTTAAATAAACAAAATTATCTGAAGAATTTGATTAAAACAAAATTAAACAAATCAAATTTTACAATTCTTCCCTCGATTTATTTAAATATATCTGATCTTCTACTTGAAAAATTCCAAATTTTGGTTTGTCTAAACGCCATAAAATGGCACAATCATACCCAAGCACATATGTATGTATATATATATATATATATATATATATATATATATATATATATATATATATATATATATATATATATATATATATATATATATATATATATATACATATATATATATATATATATATATATATATATATATATATATATATATATATATATATATATATATATACATATATATATATACATACACATATATATATATATATATATATATATATATATATATATATATATATATATATACTAGGTGGCCATAATTAAAATGATAGTGCTCACAGTGTTCTGCAGCACGATCCATTTGCGAGAATGACGCCACATTTTGTAGGAAGATTAAACAAGACGGGGGAAGAAGGATTCTGCAAAAAAACAAATTAGTTCCAAAAGTCACCGCTAAGAGAATATTTGGCGCTGTGTAATAGAAAAAAAGTGTTAACAAATGCAAATTAATACTTAAATTACCTTTTATTTTGCATTCAAATGAGGTTCAATGTGGCTGCCGTTGTTGTGGATCATATATTGCATTCTGTGCACAATATGCAAGACAGCAGTAAGTAACATGTTTGCAGGAAGCTCCCGTACAGTCCTTAATATGTTATCCTTCAACGTAGCTAGGTCCTGGACCACTCCTTGATAGACCATGGACTTAAGGTAACCCCATAGCCAGAAGTCGCATGGGGTAAGTTCAGGAGACCGAGGTGGCCATGCAATTGGAAAGTAGCGGCTAATGACTCTTTCTGTTGTGAATTTCTGTCGTAGCAGATGTTGCACCCGTGCAGCAACGTGTGGAGTAGCTTCACCTTGCATGAAAAGGATTTCCCCCAAGCATTGTCTTTGCTGAAGTGCCGGAATGACAAATCTGTTCAACATGTGGCGATATTTCTCTCCCGTAACAGAACAGGTTTCCGGTCCTGTCGGCGTAATGTTCTCATAGAAGAATGGGCCTACGATAAATTCCGCTGTGAACCCACACCATACAGTTAACTTTGGTGAATGTAAGGGAATTGCTGTGACTGCATGTGGTGATTTGTCATCCCAAATTCGGCAGTTCTGGGTATTCACAGTTCCATTCAGGTAAAAGTGGGCCTAGTCTCCTTGTAAGACTTTCCACGGCCAAGCATCATCCACCTCCATTCTGGGAAGAAAGGTGAGAGCAAAAGTCAATCGCTTATCATGGCCGGGGTACTGTAACTCCTGTACACGGATGATCTTGTACTAATAGAAGTTGAAAATTTTTCGTAAGATTTTCCATACCGTACTGTAAGGCGTATCCATATTCCGAGGTACTCCACGAGCGCTAAAGGTGGCAACAATATTGTCTGGTCCTCTGTCGACAATCGCCGTGGCAACTGCTTCGATTGTATCCTGTGGTACAGGTTTTCGTCCTCTGCCTGACTGAACCTTCAGAGAAGATATTTTCTCAAAAGATGAGACCCTCGGATCGAGGTTTCCTGGTAAAAGAAGAGACCATGGAAGGAAGAATTGAGTTAGACATTCCAGCTAATAAGACGTGTCCTAGAAGGGTTCTAGATTTCTTGACGGTTTCCGTGCATTTTCAAAGCTAAGGAATAAGGAGATTTCACACAGTAGGGCAAATTCTCCAATTATGACAATTCTGGCTTTAGTTTCAAATGGAAGGGCTGTTTGTTGTTTGTCTGTTGGCTGTTATAAATATGAAAATGAATTGGAAGGCATTATATTAGTTCGTGACGTTGCAATAAACTGCTATATTGTTCCCCGAGAGGCAATGATGGAACGGCATTATTATATTTTGTTTCATTACTTTGAATGAATAATAAATTGAATTCGATTGTTTAAGGAAAGGGCCCTATCTATGTTTTACATATAGTTTATCAAACCTAATAAGTCATTAAAGCCAGATAACGATGTGAAAATTTTAAAGAATAATTTTATCTACCGCTCGAAGTTGAAAACAAACCCAGTGCCAAACTCTGGAACGACAGGAGCTACATCGGAGCCGGAGCGATGTTACAAAGCTTTCCGAACAAATTATCATAAAAATAATAATAAAATAACACTGATTTCTATTTACTTTGAAGAGTTTTTCCGGAAAATAGTACGACTGACTTTTTTGGATACGCCACTGGAAAATCTATGATTTGAAGTACAAAACGTATTTCATTTATCATTCCTCTTATCCTCCTTGTAGTCTTGTAAAAGATTTTCCGTCACGCCTATGACATTGGAATCTGTCTGATAACAATATCTCCAGGCCATATCCTTAATACTTAATGCGACAACGATTTGCTATACAGCAACGTGCATTCAAACAGCTAAATATTTTAGCATGACTAATATTTTAAAAAAAACACGTTACTTAAAATTGAAAGAAGATATTTTGAATGCATCATAAAATTCTCTTCTATAATGTCTCGTATAGAACTAAAAGGGCTGTTATGTTGTCTGAAACAAATTTACAGGTCTGGGATGAAAATCCTACATGTCACTTTCATTTCAAGTGCATTCAAAAATTAAAAACAGCTAAAAGGAAAGTATGCAGTGCTGTACATTGCATTCATAGTTAGTATTTTTCCACACAAGATGAATATAGAACTTGATTGCACCTTAAACATGTATTGATATTCGACCAACCCTACGTGTTTGTTTATAAAATTCTAATAAGCACTGTCATTATTATTATACACACACACACACACACACACACACACACACACACACATATATATATATATATATATATATATATATATATATATATATATATATATATATATATACACATATATCTGAGTATGTGCGTGTTTGTGTATAATGCTTATATGTTAGCTAGAGAAATTATCAAATTATAGTTTCTTTTTAACTCTTAATGAGTTTAGAAAGTTATTTATATAAAAAAAATCAAGAGCATTGGGGAATATTTTACACTAACTTTGCTGCTTGTAGTATTGAACACGGTTTCGGAGTAAATGTTAAAATTGAAATATCATAGTTTTTACTCTATATATAACTTGTACCAACAGAAACTAAATCTTTCTGTGTGTGTCTCTCTCTATAAGGTTTTTTATTTCTTAACAGTTTTCGCTTTTTTTTTTAAATTTTAAACTATCACATAGCTCTAAAGATTTAGATTTATACAGGGTGTCCCAAAATTAACGCAAGATGTGAATTTACCCTCATTCATGCAATAAGATGTTGGCAACAATATTTAAAAACACTATTAGATAGCTGATAGTTTAGGGTTAGTAAAAATGCAGGGTCACAAGATAGAACAACGTGTAACGCTTGCATTTTTATAAGATAAATGAAATGACATAATTCAAAATAAATCAAATGACTGAATTCAAAATAAATAAGGAGATATAATTTTCTGGATAAATATAATAAACTAATACAATATTATTATCTATATCAACTTTCAGTAATTCCATGTCCCTCAGATTCTTTTGAATTTCACTATTCTTTTACAGTATCCGAAACTGCTGAACTTTTTGCTGTAAAGTATCTCTATCTATTGCGAAAAGGGCAAATTAAATATAATGCATTGCACGAAACAATTGAAACACCATTTTTTGTTTCTTCCCTGAACTGAGTTCGGGCTTCACAGGCAAGGGGCTAAGCAGTATGTCCCGGTCTCATTAGCTCCCGTCCCTCGTGTAGCAAAACAGTAAGCCGTAGTGCTCCAAACAAAATCAAACCGTACCAAAAGTCAATCTCGAAGTAGTGCGTGACAGTTTTGGCAAAAATAGAAAATTTCCACACAAGATCGCCTATGCTGTAGGAAATTCTTAGTCTAATAGTACTATACTAAATGACGCTGGGAATATAAAGCCTCCTTCCCCTTGATCGGAGAGATCGAATTTACGGTTTAAAGGGAAAAGATGAGCTATAAGTTCTCACCCTGTACTGAAAGCAAGCGTTTAGTCTGTGCATGTAAATAAAAGGCAGTAAAGTGAACCCTTTGCTTTTTGATTCTGAAATGAAAACGGCGACACGAAACTCAGACGAAAAACACCCTGAACCACTAAATCGAAAGAATGTGCACTGTTGTTAAGGCCGGATAAAATAGGCCGGACAATAGGTCGGAAACTGTTTAAGGGGTCTCAGGTCCCTTAAACCTTCAAAATCTTCGATTTTCATATATATATATATATGTATATATATATATATATATATATATATATATATATATATATATATATATATATATATATATATATATATATATATATATATATATATATATATATATATATATATATATATATATGTCACAGATTGAGATGTTCTACGAATTTAAAAATATGGCATAAAAAATCCCTCTCAGTCTAAAAGTTATGATTAAAAATATAAAATAGACTAGTGCTTGGCAGTTCTTTACTTATTTAAGTTGATTCTTCTCAAAATGCAAATGTTTAATGTTGCACACCAAATTTCTCAAAATCTGTTTAATATTTCTGCACAAAATTTTCAACATTTCAATATAATGATGATTTTTTTTAATTGAACTAAAGTTATTGCTATTAGAGTAATATTATTTATTTTAGAGAGTCAAGTACGTGTCAAAATTATCCTAAAAAAGAGGTAAAATTGTAAATGTGTCTTAAAATATAAATTATGCTTAAATTTATGGGGTTATTTTTGTTTTAGTTATATTCAATTTTAGAAGTATGTTCTTCGTTAACAATTTACAATTTGACATTTGTGTGCAAAATATTTCTTGTAAACATGCCTTTAGTTGAGAATAGCTTTAACAAACAAAAAATCAATTTGTAAATAACCATATTCTTTAAATATTTCTTACATTTTTGTAAGTATTTAAAATTAGTTTATTAAAAAACATATAACAGTTTTCAAAAATAAAAGAATAAAAAAATGCAGACATTTTAGTGTGAAAATAAGTTAAGGAAAGTCAAAAAGTAGTAACAAAACAGGGAATCCTTATGTTTAATATTCCTGAAACCTCTTAACATCTTTTTTTGGGCCACCCAAACAAAGGTAAAATATTGATTGAATCCTCCACGGGTAAGTGCATTAATTTCTATTGTCTGAAATTTGAAGAATTAAAAATATGGATACAGAAGACTTAAACGCAATAAAACATAACGGAGAAAAATTAGAAATTTAATTTCTAAGTTAATTAAGAAAATTGTTGGGGAATTAGTGAAAGAAGTTTCAGACACAGAAATCCCTAGCTGTTCTTTTACAGTATAAAACTTTATTAACCAGTCTCGATGAAATAATCAAACAACAAACCGAAACTGAAAATTTAGAAGCAGAAATAGAAAGTTTGGTTGAATACAGTGAATATTTACAGTATAGTTAAATTGTTCACCTGCTGGTCTAAAAAAATAATGTAATGAGTTGTCTTTTTACTCGATTTACTTTTCGTTTTACTTTTATCTTAAACTATCCGATTATTCTAAAATAACTGCATTTATTCAGTCTTTTTTTTTGTTGTTTATGATCAAAGTTTGTGATATAAATTCCTAAAATACTTTATCTAATTTAGTTACTATTATAGACTATGATTTGCAGTATCAAATAGGTCACAACTCTGCCAGTTTGTTCAGATTTACCACATACTGTTAGCACTTCCGCATACTAAGCCCGTGTTGCTTGAATTATTGTTTTAACAATAACCAATTTGCAACAGTCGACAAATCGGTTAAAAAAAGCTGACAGATTGGGGAGCATTAACAAAGACATTTGAAGTCGCTGTTTTCTTTGTGAGTTTTGCAGCAGGACTAAGATAAATCGGCGTTAATTGAGTAACTTGAAAGTTTTTTGATGGTTTTATGTCTCAAAAGACAACCTTCCAATTCTTTCCATTCTCTCCTCTAACGTCCCTCCGCCATTGTGGCGAGAGCCAGTCGCTAAGGTAATTTATGTTGAAGTTACGAATTATATAATCATTTATATAAAATAACGTCACTTTGTGACCAGAGAATTAACAAATAATCGACTAATGTTTATGTTCCACCACTTCTTTTTCCATTAAACCCTTAATATTTCTAAGATCTTCGTACGTAATAAACAAGTCAAAATATAGCTCTTAATCTTTCTCCTTTTTGTGCCTATAAAGTAGTACCTACTGCACCTCGAGTGATATAGCCCAAACCGGAAATTCCATATTATATATATATATATATATATATATATATATATATATATATATATATATATATATATATATATATATATATAATAAAAAGAGGGTAGTTAGAAATTACGTGAGTTGTAAACGATTTTAAAAAAGGAACTCTTTTATAATAATAAAATAAATGAAAAAGACCCACGCTTGCGTAACCTTTTGGAGTAATGCGGTCAGGAAGTCGATGACTAATAAAGCGAGAGCAATCAGTTAGCACGTGGACGTGCAGCTGTCAACTTATTCCACGCTTAGTTTCGCCACGAATAAATGAAAATGGCGCAAGCGACGCCTGAAACGGAAATCCTAAATTAAATAAAGAAGTGTTTTTACTAAGAAGGACTAAATATTCCATTCGCCTTAACACTGGATCACGTCATATATATATATATATATATATATATATATATATATATATATATATATATATATATATATATATATATATATATATATATATATATATATATATATACATGTGTGCGTACATTTATATTCATTTATGTATATATATACATATAACAGTACAAAACGCAATTTTCTTAAATCATTAATTAGCTTTTCCTATTTAGCTCAAAAATTGCTCAATTTTAGTTTTAACAGTTCCAATAGTTCATCAGTTTAAGAGTTCCTTTTCCTGTTGAGAAACTATTGTTCAAATCTTAAAACCAAAATATTTTCAAATAATTTGTAATTATAAAAGTGTCTCTTAGTGTGTTATTGTTCTTTTGAATTGAAAAAAATATTGTAGAGATCTTTGTAAAGGGCAATTTATGCTGATCTACTTGTTGCACCTATCTATCATAATGATGCGTTGGTTCTACATAAGCTAGTAAGTTAAAAAAAATTAAACTTTTTTATTTATATATTATTTTTTTATTTTGTTTTATTTATATTTTTATTTACGTTACTCAAAGTGGTTTAAAAAAATAAACTGTTACTTATTCATTAGTTTATCTGTAGAAAAATATTTGTTTACGGTTCATTTGAAATTCCGATATTTTATCCTAAAAGTTTTTAACACATTATATGGGGTATAGTTCGCAGCGGAATTTTACCGGGAGCGGGTGTTTTGGGCGTAAATTTAGTCATTCAGTTAAATATCAATAGATCGAAAATTATTTAATTTTTTAACCAACTTTATATTGAAATATATAAACAAATATATAAATAGAAATATATAAATAACAACCATAAAATTCTTGTAAACAAAAAATACATTTTTTGTGGATGAATTTATAATAGTATCGTAAATATGAAAAATCAAATAGAAATAGTAGAATATAGTTTTAATTTTTTCCCGTTCTGTGGTTCCGCATCGACTCATGTAAAACCTAGTTTTTATTTGTCTAAATTTTTCTAGAATCTACGTAGTAGACAAGAACATTCGGCTTCGTTTTCCTGTATATACCGATATTTTTGTACCCACAAACAAACCATGTTGTTACACTAACCCGTACTAGTACATGACCCGCGCTCAAGTATCAATCGTCAGAAAACGTACTAGTACGTGTCCCGCATACAATGTGTTAAGTATTATAACCAAATATATCTTTTATTATTTTAAATATTAATCTCAAACACATTTCCCTTGTTCTAAAACTCAAGAATGTAATTCATATAAATAAAATATTTTTAAATATCTATATCTGTTTGCATTTAAAACTTAATTATACTACATTCTGGGAGATAGATAATTAGAATCTTATTTCTGAATAAACTCGTTTATATTCGTATGCAACATTTTTCGCGTAACATGATATTCATTTTCCTCACATCAGTGGTATGAAAGGTAAAAGATGTTACCAAACTGAATAACAAATTAAAATAATTAACTTTCAATAGAATATAAAACAAGATTTATTTTTGCTTTCCTCTTCAAAGAACATATTTAGAAAAATTTATGTCTAATTTAAAAATTATTCGTGCATCTGTAAGGGAACTCCAGAATAAGGAAACACGACACCTCTTGACCTCAAACTAGTAAAATGGGTAAAAGATGTTACCAAATTGAATAATAAAGTATAAGAAACCTAGCTTTCAGTAGAGTACAAAAAAACTAGGCATGATGCAATACATATATAAAAATTTATTTTTTGTAAAAATAAAAGCAAATTATAAATTATTTTAAGCTATAATTTAATATTTTTAAAAATATTAGTTTGTACTTCTTTCAAAACAAATTAAGTAATAGTGCACTTCCTTTGATAAATATAAAAGCTTAAGTATAATTTTTATTCTTTATAAAACTACTTTGTTTGTTTTAAGTTTCAAAATATTTTTTTTAAATTCTCCAATTTTGATCATACCTATATATTAATTCTTAATTTCCTTATTCCCTTATTAAAAAAGGTAAATTAAAACCACACTTCTAATGAAATATTTTTCTTCTAATTAGCTAAACACTTGGCACAAACTTTAGGTATAAAAGAAAAAATATTTAGAAGACAAAAATTCTTTCAAATTTTTAAAAATAAAAGGGCAATTCATCACTGATTCAGAAAATTCTGTCTTTCGACACATTATTTGTTAAGATTGCTTAGGTAAGAGAGTAAAATTAAAAATCTGTACAGTTATTTTATTTAAAATATGTGCAAAATAAAGGTGCATTATGTGACCTGAAGATGTTATAAACATACTCTAAATTCACCAAAAAACATTTTTTGGGTTTTTCTTCTTGTACATCTAATACAGAGTACATATTTTCTGACAGCAAAGAGGAAACTTTAAAAAAAGTTCTATCCTGCATATTTTTCCTGTTAACTTTGGGAACAGACTAAGAGATTCAAGATTCCGTAACTGCGACTGTAATCAAGTGCTTGCTGCAGAATGTAAATAATATATATTACAGAGAGATTGTGCAGACGAGCAGTAAACCCGGAAAAGGATCTAAACAGTTGCCTAAGCTTTCTCTTTCTCCGTCGTGCGTAATCGGTCTTTCCTTGACATAAAACGCATAATTCCCGTTATCAGGGGAACAATGAAAATATTTACGATTTCTAAGCCGATTCCCAGTCAGTCTTTCTATTTTTGGTTGATTCATCGCGGACCTATAAATAAAGCTGAGAATCTGATGATAGAGTCCTCTTTGGTTTTATTTTTAGACGATGTTTCCACTATTTATATAAAGGATCGGTGAATAAAATAAAAACTTTGAATCTTCCTATAATCAGTGATTGGAATGTATTAGTTGATATATTTCTGAAACGCATGGAGCAGATATTCTTCTAATAGCAATTTTAGTACAAGATTATCTTCCATTTGGTCTTACTTACTCACTTGAAAAAGTTGTTCTTTAAATAGCTTAAGGTAATATGGCATCTTTTGTGTTGACAAATCTTCATTAAAATAGTCTATTTTTAATTCAGTGTAAAAAAGAATTATGTGCTGTTGAAAATAAAACAATCACCTAGATCATTAATAAGAGTCTAGATAATAAAAATTTAGTTTATTTTATAAATCAATATTTTTTAAAATTCAAAATAATTATACCAAAAAAAATTCAATTACCTATAAAATACTTAATTCCTTTTTTTTTTCTCAAAATTTTCTTTACTATTATAACTTTTATAATTACATCCGAACTCAATTTTAATAAATAAATAAATGTTAATTCTTGAACTGCTGTCTTAATGCGTAATTTAAGAAGTTTTTATTGATTTATAGGAATCCTACAACATCTATTCATACTACAGAAATAATAAATGGATGACTATGACGATTTATTTTACAACTGAATCACCAGTTCATTTATAAATGTTTTTTTTTAAAAAGGTTAAAATAATTTCTGAAATTTTGCGTATTTAATAAATATTTAAAATATTTTCATAAATTAATATTTATTTTAATGAACAAATATTACATCTTGAACCTCATAAAACGGTATTTAAAGGGTTCATATTATTTTATAGTAAACCATAATAAATAAATAATAATGATTATTTCCTTTACGACTGAATACTTAATTCATCTGTAAAGGTTAAAAAAGAGGTTCAAAGATTTCTAAAATTTTGAATTTTTAATAAATCATTAAAATATATTCATACACTAATATTTATTTTTAATGAACAAATAAATTTCTTAATATTAATATTATTTTATATTAAAAGGTAAAAAATGTATATTAACGAAGATTTTTTACGACTAAATTACTAATTAATTTGTAAATGTTGGAAAAGAGAGGTTCAAAGATTTCTAAAATTTTGAGCTTTTAATAAATTGTTAAAATATAATCATATGCTAATAATTACTTTTAATGAACAGATAAATATTACTTCTTGAACTGAGATCATAAAGCAGCTTTTTGTATTGTAAGATAATAAATGAATGATAATTATGATTTCCTTCACGACTGATTCCTTAATTCATTTATAAAGGTTAAAAAAGAGGTTCAAAGATTTCTAAAATTTTGTTTTATTAATAAATCATTCAAATACATTTTTAAACTAATATTTATTTTTCACGCATGTAAAAGAAAATGTTTAATAAAATGTAAGCAATCATTATACATAAGATCTAGTATCTATTATTATTGAAAATTAGTAAAAAAGTATTAGAAAAGATGGAAAGAAAATTCTGTGGCTTAGTATCAAACCAAGGCCACAAGCGTGAAATGAACAAATTTTACCACCGAGCCACCAACATATATGTAAAAGGAAAAACAAAAAGGATAACAACAAATTGATATTTTTTAGAGATTTTGAATTTTTCGATAAATCCTTAATATTTATATCATGAAAAGGAAATTTGTCGCTGCTTCAGAAAACTTTCTTTTCACACCTTAAATGTTTAGCTTGCTTCCACACAAGACTTGCGAAAGTACTACAAAAAATACATGTCATAAAATTATTTATAAAAATGATATAATAGGAATTTAGTTAATAGTAGTTCGAAGAAATTCTGTGAAAGAAACTATATACAGTATTTCACTCTTCCAAACATCACTGATATCTACTAACAGTCTCAGCAATGTGTTGTAAGAAATATTGATATTAGGCACCAAGTATATTTCTTTAAACTTGGATATTTTGAGCCCACCTGAGAAATCCTTGCAATTTATTTAGGTATCTAAATTTTAGTTGAAATTTCTAGAATAAAATACAGGCAGTATAAAATTTGATCAACAATTTATTTCTATTAAATCAATTTAACAACATTCAATAAAAAGAAAGTGCTCTGAAATAACAATAAGAAATAAGCTGATTTCGATCTTTAATAAAATCCACTCTTCAGGGATCTCAGGACAAATAAAAAATTAATAGAAATTAGCTTTCTCAGCACTTATTTTAATCATCAAGGCTGCTTGCAAGCTGGTATTTTTGCTACCTATATACATTGAGATATATAGTTTTCATTAAAATGTGCGTATCATGATTTGGAAAAAAAATAATTATAAGCCTTGTATTAGAATGAAAAGTTTAGGAATAGCCTTAATAACAGTACTATTTACATTCACAATATAATTTCTTTACAAATATAATTTATATTATTATATATTTTCAGCATGTATTATTTAAAATTCAAACACAAATTATTTGTACTTAAATTATGCTGAAAATTTTTAAAAAAATTAATAAAACCTAATACAATTTAATATTTTAAAAGTAATAGAAAAAGTCGTAATACAGGGTTTCCGAAAAGTCTGGAAAGAAAGTAAATGCCAATAGTCTGTCTTAATTACAGGAATATTTATTTACAGTAACGCACATATGACAGAAATTTTACTGTACAGTATATATCTTTATTGCCATAGTTGTATCTCTGTACCATGTATTCTCAAGCAATTTTTCTGTCTGATTGGATAGCTAAAACTGACTCTACCACTTTGCACATCAGAATTATTTTCTGTTCTATAACGAATCTTATGCTTTAGATTCTCTAGAAGTCTTGGTTTGCCAACGCAAACTCGTGTCTTAAACATGGTCCCATTCTTTCTGAAACTATAGACAGATTTTTTGCTTTTTTCCATGTTATTTTTGGTTTTCTTTAAGTTCGACCTTCTTCCAGGGCTTAATTTTTTTTATGTATTTAGTGTCGTTGTGCTCTGCTGAATGTGTAAAAACAAAATGGTTGAGGTTTAGGTACACAGGACAGCTGCCATGAATGTTCAACGCTGTTTATTGTAGAGCGAAATGCCTCCCGAATATATTTCTTTTTATCGAATAAAAAATTACATTTACTTTACGAAGACTTACATTGCAACTATATATACTAGTGCCGGAATTACATCTAAGGTAAGAAAGAAAATTTAACCCAAAGCCAGTAAACGTCCCAAGGCATAAGGTCTAGGGATTTTACAGGTGAGGATATGAATCTTCTAAGCACAATCCTCGAAAGGCATAATTAAGAAACATTCTCAAAAATTAAGGACAACTCAGTCTTGTTGAACATCATTCAATTTACTTAGACATATTAACTATGGCATTAGAAATGTTTACAGGTTATTGAGGTTGTTATCCTAGGTTACTATTATGCCTTTGGACAAAATACTCAAATAAAATGCCCCAGTCACATCAACACATTAAATTTTGAACTGTCATGTTCATTTGTCTCGAACTCGCAGCTGTTCTCCATCCCCAAAGTTAAAAGTACTTTTTTAGTTAATAGTAGTTTACTTTCTCAGACAGATGAAATGTCGCCTCATCAGAGAAAATAATAGACGGCAAAAGCGCATTATCAGCCTGTTATTGCTGAAGCTTGAGTTTAGAAAATTACAATATGATGTTATTGCCTTTATATGTCAGTACATACAAATTTTTCAGTTGTAAGAATTTTTTAACGTCTCTCTGCACTATCCTATGTAGCGTAGACACAGGTATGCCTAATTCCATCAACCGCAGTGGTATGGATCTTCAGCGGACGACGCTGCACACTTTCTTTAACGGCATTAATAATATAGTCTCCAGTTCTCATTCAACCACTTCTAGGCAAATCCGCTGTCTTGAATTTATTTCCCTATTTATATATCGTGGTGGTCATACTAAGAGTCTTTCAATTTTTGAAGGCAGAAGGATCTTTGCAGTCTGCTCAAAATGTCAGCAAGCTTCTGCTAAGCATATCCTGGACTGTTTGGGACTTTTAAGAGAGAACATATATTCGTTCTCCCTTCTTGTCCTTGACTTCCTTAGGGTCAGCGGTCTGATGGATCTTGTCTGACTTCTTCAAATATCTAGTTGATAAGCCACATTAACAACAACAATATATAGTGGACTTACCTGGGATTTTTTAAATTTCGGACTTTTTTTATTGATTTTTTAAACACCGACTGAAATTTTTTATTTAACAAAAGATTTAAACTCCGCTAAACACAGCTTGGACTAAACATCAAACTGCTGATTTCGCAATTTTAAATTCCTGCTTATGCTTTATTCCATTAATAACGCAAATTAAACGAAACTGTCAATTTTCGAGATAGAGAAATATCTTTTCCTTTCCCTATGCATAAAAAATAAAATGACATTTACCTAATAAAAATTATTCTTTCTGTGGAAATATTACTTACCAGGCTGTAGATACTTTTGATAAATCAATGTGCAAGATCAATCTATTCATAATGTGCTGTTGCAAAAAGTGTTTGAAAAATATATTTTAAATTTTACAATGTCGTAGAAGCCTAACTGCATTATAATAGTTCTATAAAAAAGTTATTGGTCTTTGCTTTCTTTCCACACATTTTGGAAACTAAATTACATATATAGTTACAGCAGAACATGGACTTTATGAAGATATCGGAAATAAATTATAAACAAACGAAAAAATTAAAATCTATATGAAATATGAGAAAAAGAATTTTAAAGTTCCAATCATGTACAAAAGTGAAATATGACGCAAATATCTTAAACCGTTGTAACTTCCATTCCATTTAAGATGTCGTTCGAATATGCTAAATAATAGAACATTATCTTTTGGATCTAGAGAATACGGTACTTTTTTCGTTGATGATATGGATGTTCTTTCAGTAGTAGCCCTCATATAGCCATAACGTAAACCGTAACGCTCCAAAGTAAACTAAACCACCCCATTTGAAATATGGCAAAAGAAATAGTATCAAAAAGAGCAAAAATGTTTATAATTCATTGTAAAAATTTATAATCGAAACTTTTGAAAATTCAACAGGCTTAAGACTTCTTAGCTCATTGAAAAGCCGTATCTCTACACAATTTTCATTTTATTATTTTTAGCAAATGCTTGTTCCATTGGTAGATATAGCAGAGAGTTAGATCGTGATACTTTTTAAAACATCAATCTTCTTAACAGCAGTTTAACATTAAGTAACGAGAAATCAGGCTTCTGGAAAAAGTTTAAACGTATTTATGGAGAAGCGACGCAATCGACAGTGTGACTTCAGTTTTCAGAGTAGTCACTCAAACGAAGAACGGCGCCGTAAATCCACGCTCGAATGGTTTAAAAAGCGAGTGAAACAGGAGGAATCGAAGCGGAACATTTCAACAACCAGATTAGCACATTTTTTTCATTTTGTCTTTCCTACAGAAAACGCCTGCAGTCTGTCAAAAAATGCGTACCACGTCCACAAGGAAAGATGTTTGCTTTGACATTGGATCAAAAGCTCAGTATTTAGTAAACGTTTATCCCAATGTCACTAAAGCACAGAATCAATAACGATGTAAACTATATATAAAAGTCGAAAACCTTTTTTCTATTTCATACAGATGTTTTTTATTCCAGAGAATGTCTATCAAAAACAAATACCATGTTCTCCAGGAAAGTCTTTGTTTTGACATTCTATCGAAAGCTTGGCATTTAGTAAATGTATAGTCGCAAAGCCTTTTAAACATAATCAATAACGGTATAAAATGTGTAAAAAAATTAAGAACATTTTTGATTTCCTCTTGCTTACAGATGTTTTGATTATCGGGAAAATCTGTCAAAAACAAATTGCATCATTCATGAGCCAAAATGTTTGTTTTAATAGTGGATCGAAAGCTTACTAATTTGCAAATGTTTGTGCCAATGTATCTGTATTACAGAATCAATAAAAAAGAACTTTTTTCAATTTATCGTCCTTACAAATATTTCTAGTCTCGATAAACTTTAAAAAAATATATTCTAAGTTCACGAGGAAGGATGTCCAGTTTGATACTGGACCGAAAGCTTAACATTTAGTAACTGTTTAGCCAATAATGAATCGGTAACGATGAAAGAATATTTGTAAGCTTTTAATTGGTTTTGTACTTTTTATAGGTAGGGTTTTCTAAAAAGATTACAAACAGATCACATTATTTTTTACTGAATAATTCAAAATCATTGAAAGGTGAACTTTTTTCACCTGAAAGTTATAAATCATTAATATTGGATTATGGTGGAACAGATTGAAACCTGTTTCATCTAAAATTACTTAAGTTAACAAATAGGTTATTATAAATATTTAAGAGATTTGAATATTTTACGATCAAAATTGAAAGTTTTCAGTAGTGAATAGACATTACCAGTATCTGCATGGTACTGCCAGTGTGATGTGAGAATGTTACTAATATAAATACTTTTTCCTTAATTACATAAGAAAAAAAAGTTTCACTAGAAAAGGCCTTCAAATACCACAGAAAAGTATTTTGAGACACGTATTAAAATTCACCATGAGTAAATAAGTTCTATAAAAATAAACATATAAAGATTTGAACAATATTATTGTGAAATAATATGGTATAATTTAAACATCTCCCACCCCAAAAATGGACAATAGAAAATATAGTTTCAAATGGCTAACCGCAGACTGAATGAGAAATTTTGAGGCCTACGAAAGTTTTTTGAAAAATAAAAGTACTTCATATCCTGATGAAACTCATTATAAATCAGTGCAGAACTTCATTTGCAAATTCGTCTTTACTTGATCTTCTGAGATTATTATTAAAAGTGCTTGGTGGACCTCAATGGTTGATGAACTTCTTGGTGAACTTCATCGGTTGATGCATGTTACTATCGACAATACATCCACTGAATTATTTTTTTTTTACATTTCATTTTGATTACATTATTAATTTTAGTTCGTCTTATGTAATTTTTTCTTTTTGTCGATTGTCAATATTAATTTAAACAAACTGACACTGTTAAGTGATCGACTTCAAAATTCAGTTGTTTGGACTATAATAGCTTCTGTTTATTTTCTATTGTTTTATTCCATACAGTTGTAAGATTCGATCCCCGGGATGGGCAAGGTTGATTCAGCCTTCCATCCCTTCAGTGGGTAGAAAAACTTAGGACCAAGCATGCTTGGGAACTAAACACGGGGGGTTCCGCGTAAGGCTGACCACCTAACCGGAACATATGCTTCGCACCCCAGGGCGCTTGATCTAGAAAAGGAAATATGCACCGTAGGCCATGGCCGCCTAGGGGCTGTTTTGCCGAGGAGTTTAATTGAAAGAGAATTAAGATTTTAAGAGCTTTAACCTATGGAATACATTTGAGAACATGCTAAAAACGGAAAATTAATTTTTCTCTTTAATTTTTTTCCTTATTATCCTCAAACTATTAGAAATAGTAGATTGTTTTTTAATCGGAATAACTACTATTTTCAATATTTTAAAATATATGGAAAATGTTAATGGACTACAGTAATTTTTACTCAAATGACAGTAAAATAAATCAAATGACATAATTTTCTGGATAAATATCATAATGTAATACAACATTATTAGCTGCAATAACTATCAACTGTTATGAATTCCATGTCATGAAGTTAATGTTATGAATGTCTCCATGTTATGAATATCCCTCAGATACCTTTGAATTTCACAAATCCGAGTCACAGTATCCGATAAATAGCTACTGCCGAACCATTGGAGGGAAAGTATCTATATCTATTGGGAAAATGGCAAATTAAATATTATGCATTGGACAAACCGATTACGGGCTTCACTGAATTGAAATACCGTTTTTTCTCTTGTCCGAACTCAAGTCGGTCATTCCAAAATTGGCACAATTGCATTGCACGAACTGAGTTTGGACGTTACAGGCAAGAGGTTAACTATTTTGGTTAACCTTTAAAAAAGATATTTTTCATTTTTATTTCTAAATTATTCAAATTTATTCTTACAATTAAAATGTACAAATAATTAGTCACGATACCCAGAAAGTATGTTCCATCATTTTTAAGCAACTAAAATGACTAAATCTGTGAAATTAAGCTATGTCATACTAGTACATCTATTCTACTTTCAGAATAAGTAAATTGGCCAATTATGAAAGTGCGGCCAACGATCTTTCATGGGATTTCCTATGTGACCATAAACCTTTGTAATTTAGAAACCTCAAGTCTAGAAACCTCTTGTAAAAAGGGCGCGTAATTAGGTGGGGAAAAAAAGTGCATTTCCAAATTGAATACCACACAATCACATACAATTGTAAAAACATTTCTTTAAAGTCAAGCATCATTTTTAATATTTTATTCTAGCTGTAAAAATCTGTGACCTGCATTACATTTATATTCCAAATGATATTGAAATTAGTTTACGAAATATCATGTGGTATAGTTAAATGTCAACAAAAGTTGAATGAAAAAGAGACAAAA
This sequence comes from Pardosa pseudoannulata, assembly GCA_032207245.1. Classification (NCBI taxonomy): domain Eukaryota; kingdom Metazoa; phylum Arthropoda; class Arachnida; order Araneae; family Lycosidae; genus Pardosa; species Pardosa pseudoannulata. The sequence continues at coordinate 185,006,196 of CM063501.1, read as the reverse complement.
AGACAATTTTGGTTAGAATTTGACTCGTTTCTTTGATACAAAAAAAAGCAGAAAAATTTTATAATAAAACAAGTTCAAATAAATAAAACAAGAAAATAAAAGTAATAATAGATAGAAAACAATATTTTAATTATTTTTATTTAGAAATTCATAATTTAATTGAAGTTTTAATTTCTTTTATATATCATTATATTGCATATTTTCTGGTTTACACAAAAAAATGTAAATAAGCATTTTCTCCTCAAATATAAGTGTTATAACTCCCGGTTGCTATACTGATTAGAGAATTCGCCTTTGGGGGTTTCGTTTACATGCCACAAAAGGCTTAGATGTAATTTATGTTGTATATTCATAGGGAGCAAAGCTGACCTCCTATGTGATGCTCCCGTGGTGCTACCCAAATATGGATAAGGCACTGCTCTTCGATGTCCGTAGCTTTAGGAACCCGCTCTAAGCTGTAAATCCCAGTCTCATTAGTCCTCTTATAGCAAAATAGTAGGCTAGTGATCCAAACCAAACTAAACTAATAAAAAGTCTAAAAGTTGCCTGCGGCTTTGTAAACGATCAATTACAATAAAGACTAATAATTAAGGCAAGAACCATCGCTTTGAATATATATATATATATATATATATATATATATATATATATATATATATATATATATATATATATATATATATATATATACATATATATATATATATATACATATACATATATATACATATATATATACATATATATATGTATATATATATATATGAATATATATATATATATGAATATATATATATATATATATATATATATATATATATATATATATATATATATATATATATATATATATATATATATATATACAGAGGGAGACAGAGAACTTAACATCATTCACATTATTCCTGATAGTTTAGTTTTTTAAAATTCCTTATTTTCTTCTTTTTCTTTGAAATTTTAGCTACACTTTTTTATGTATTTATCTTTTCTTTCTCTCCCTTTTTTCATCGTTTTTCCTAATCAGATATCAGTTCTTGATATCCTAGAGATTTCGCTTTCAGCAAATTATGAATATCAGAGGGGAATCTATCTGAGCCACAAAATTCTGCGGTTGTGTGGCGCCAAATTACTGTTTTCAAAAATTACCTCTCTTCTCCTCTCTAATAACTGTTAAGATTTTCTGAGAGCATCGCGTGTCAAAGTGGTTGCTTCAATGTTTTTACTGCTGGAAGTTGCTGTCATTCGTAGATACCGTTATCACACTCTAGATTTTTTAAAAAATCTTCTGCTTTTCGTGCGTAACCAGAAACGTGTAAATTCCATTTTTGCTATAATGATCACGTTGATGAATTTTCTTTTCCTACTTAAACGTTTTTGACGCTTGAACCTGTTAACGTTTAATAATGTGTTTGATTCTTAAAAATGTAACGGAGGAAGATCTTTTCTCTCTAAGGATTTAATGAAGCATTACTCAGCTTCATATGCCTTTCCCTAGAATCCAGTTTTCGGGCCTTAATGAGGGCTTTCAGCTATAAATTTAAGGTGGCATACTTGAACTCTCAGATTACGGAAAGTTTCATGACACATATTCTTTCAGGGACCGTTTTCGAGGTTTTATACAAAATCCCTGCATTAGTGTATTGATTTAGTTCACTTTCCCTTACATATATGTATTCACTGTCTACCAATAAATATTTGGACACCTATGATTGAAAAGAAAAACTAACGTTATTCAAAATCAATAGTTGGTAGAGCCTCCAGGAGAGGCAATTACAGCGTGAACCCTCCGGGACATATTGGCTGTGATCAAAGGCTTATGGGCAGCAGAACGACCATGAAAACCAAGCAAATGTGCTTCCTTACGGATGGTATTCATTGACGGTTCTTCCGAATTTCTCTGGACAGCACTCGTCGGTCTCTATCTCCCAGTTTCGTTGGTCTGCCGACTGGGGGCACATTCCGACAATCACCGCTCACCTTCCACTTCTTAATCACATAGGCCACTATCGATTTTGGGTACTTCAGATCGCTAGATATTCCCCTTAAGGATTGACCACATTTATGATACCCGATAATTATACCTTTCTCGAAATCAGAGAGCTCCGAACTGCGCGGCATCTTGCATGCGACTAATGCCGATGATGTTTCCTACATGATGTATACCGGCGGAAGCCGTGACGTACCTCAGGACCGCAGATATCGTCATTTGCATAGGTGTCCAAATACTTATTGGTAGACAGTGTATATATATATATATATATATATATATATATATATATATATATATGTGTGTGTGTGTGTGTGTGTGTGTGTATGTGTGTGTGTGTATACGAATATATGCATACATATATACTTATAACAAACTAATATATCGTAGCTTAAAGTAAAAAACCAGCACCTAAGAATAATTAATTAAAGTAATATCAAACCCTTATTATAAACTTGCCAGTAGCAAAATCTATCATTCTAACTAAGGAAGTCTATCACTTGCACAAACCATATTTTTTTAGACACTATAAAATCGTAAATAGACTTGAGGCAGGATAAAGTTGACACTAAAATTGTTGTAAACTAGGTTCTCTCGAGATATGTTAAGCCCTATGATTAATGTAACAAAGAATTTTTTTTAACCCCTCATGGCCAATAACGCCAAAGCCTGTAACAGACCAGCCAATAAAAAAATAAAATTATAGCCTCCATTAGCTTCTGCATTGTGGCCCTGCCAAAATTTTAAATAACAATATTGTAAGAATATTACTTCGCTGGAGTTCGTAGATAGTACAGGTAATCAACAGTTAGTTGGTATGGTAAACACTTGTCGGATATGAAATAAACCTCACATAAAGAGAATATGCTTCCCTCTTCTGTACACTACTCCTACACATCTCGGGCCGAACGATGGCAAATTGGTTAGAGTACTTGCCTTCGGTACCGAAGTTCGTGGGTTCGAATGCCACTATGACATGGATGTTCGTAGCCGTTTGGAATCGGCTTTAAGCTGTAGGTCCCGGTCTCATTAGCCCTCGTGTTGAAAAAAGTAGGCCGTAGTACTCCAAACCAAACCAAACCAAACCAAACCTACACATCTCGGGTTACATTGGAGGAAAAAAAGGAATGTCATTACATATATACACATACACACATGTGTATATGTATGTATATGTATATATTTTTGTATAAATATATGTATACACACACACATATCAGTGGCGTGCGGTAGGTATTCATGCAGTGTGTGCAGAGAGCAACAACAACAACAATAATAATAAAACCATAAAAATGTACATTAAACACTTCTTTAACCTTTATTATTCACTTGTACACAAAATACATAAGTCTAACCGTATTACTAATAAAATAATGAAAAGCTTATATTTCCACGAAAAACTTATATTTTCAGTAAATATAGCACCACACTGTGCCAGCCGCTGCGGTGCCTCATCAGGATGCTCATTGGTTCCGACAAACCGAAAGTCTAGTCCACGTGCAGAGGATTTCGCTGCACGCTGGCGCAATAGAACGAACTGTTTCTCGTTCGGTCAGTGGATTAAATTATATTTATTAACTGTTTTTAACATTTGGAAATCATATATTCTGCGAAAAACATCTTTACAATTTTTAAAAACAAAACCAGGGATATGGTGTTACAGATATAACTTAAAATTTGGCAAATTTGGACTATTCTGTTAGAATTCGTTTCTTTTTTGTCTAACAAAACAAATTTGTTTTTCAGCGAATTATTTCTATAAATATAATACATCACCGAAATTACTTTACCAATATAAAACATTTCCCTTTATGTTGATGAAATACTTCTTTTATATTTCCATGAAAACAAAATCTTGCAATATATAAATTTACATTAATCGTCTGCAAAATTGTGTGGCCAGTTAATCAGTTAAAAACCAAAATCGCTTCTGCACGTAAGTCCCCGCTCTAATACAACGCTTAATAAACCATACCTTCGGATGATTCTGAATGCCAAGTGCAGGAAAAGTAGCTGCACTTGCCTCAATTGCATAGTATGCTTTTCTTCTCCAGTAGCCCATACATATAAAGCGTGATTTTCTATTAGGGCGTACACATAAAAATTTCTTATGTTTGTTTGCTTTTGAACGTGCTACGTGGTGCAGCACCTAGTACCGCACGCACTGCTAGAATAATGCAAGCAAGTCAACATATTTGAATATATTATAAACAATATTTATTATATACCATGTAAAGATAGGTAGACATAGGTGCAGAAAATTATTGTCTCTCATAATTTTGCTAGGGTGTGTGCACACCCTGCACATATGGACCGCACGCCACTGATATATATATATATTTATATATATATATATATATATATATATATATATATATATATATATATATATATATATGTAAGGGAAATTCTCAGGGTTTTCAAAACTTAAATCAAGGGTAAAAATTCCCCCGTCATTTTCCATTCCCCTTTTTAACCCCTAACCTAAATTGACCACTGGGGCTACAGGTTACGCCCTCAGAGAAGGGGCCTGTCCAATTATAAACCTACATGGCCCTAGCGGACAATTTAGGAAATTTCCAAATAAAAAGGAGATACACGCTAGAGGAGACAAATTTTGCTAGAGATTTTCCCCCATATGTTGACCCAGGTGTTACTGTCTTGTACATAGATCTTCATGCTAGTTGACCCTTCAGTTTGTCCCTATGATGAAGTGGGAACCCGTCCTTCAACGTTATCTTAATAAAGGTCTTTAGCTGAAACGGTATCATTTTTATGGCCATGACTGCAACTCCCCATCGAGAAGTCCGTCTCATTACACACACACACACACACACATACATATATATATATATATATATATATATATATATATATATATATATATATATATATATATATATATATATATATATATCCTTGTGTGTAAGGTTGTGTTCATAATTTCTGATGATATAACCCTCCTCAAATAAAGTAATTATTACTGCTTTCATCGAAATAACAAAATTCAACCGAATGCAACCACTCTCTCACTATTTACACAACACGACAAAAAAAATCATTTTTTTTTCGAACTGTCCCTATTGTCCACCACCTGTTCAGATTTCCACGAAGGTAAAGAAGAACAAAAATATGATATGAAGGCTCTCATTTTTCCACTATTATTGTTTACCGTTTTTCAGCTTGCATCTTCTGCCTCTGCAATAGAACAAAATAGCTCCATACCGTAAAAATAGGTTGAGTGAAGCTTCGGTCCCAATTCTTTCGCCACTTGACTGTTTTGTTCCTTTCTCTCTCTCTCCCAAATGGGTCGCATCCCAGCCCAGTTGACACAGTAACTGCCCTTTCTGGAAAGCAAAAACATAAAAAGCACCCCGGCTCCTTCCGGGTAGAACTCTATTTCGGAAGCGGTCCTGTTCCTGCTGGACCCTCCTTCCTTCCTCCAGCCGGCGGGGATAACAAAATCGAAAGTGAGAAATCCTCCTGACTCCGGAGACTTTCTTCCTCTCCTCGTTTGGTATTCTGGTCATTCATTTCGCGGACGGGCAGGTAGATTGCCCTTCGAGAAAAAAAGGGCAGGTCGCGCATTAGCGGAGAATTTCCGTTGATTTCCGCGTACCGTCGGATGTGAAGTTTGGCTGCTGCTGACGATTTCTCAGTAGCGAAATCTTCTGTAAAAGGAGCTTCGTAGATGTAGACATTGAGATGAAGTAATGTCGTGGCACCAAAGAGCAATAGCTCTATACCCATGGTAGTAATTTGTTTGACATGCAGAACACATAAAAATACCGTTTTTAGTTTAATCGTTACAAAAAAATATAAAAATACAGTACAAATTTATTATTATTATTACTTATTTAAATATGTTTTAAAAAGTGCAAAGTTGTAATTAAAATTATTCAAATTAAAATAAATCAATGCTAAAAACTTAGAATGAGGCTTCAACCTTTCAGATATTGTACTGGTTTGGGATTGAAGCTCTACGATCTACGTTTTACAACACAAGTGTTAATGAGACCGGGTCCTACTGCTTAAAGCCGATTCCGAACGGCTACGAACGTCTAAGCCACAGTGGAATTCGAACCCACGAACTGCAGCACTGAATATCATCGGCCTAATCATTCGGCTATCGGAGATTACATCGGTATAGGTTTAATAAAGTGATGTAATATTGTTGTAGCTTTAAACCATCTGAAAAATTCTCTAGAATCATAGTCCGACCGATTTGCTATTTTTCTTTTCTTACTTTCTTTACAAATTTAAAAAAAAAGCAAGATTGATAATTGCTGCTCTAATTGTATCCATTTTAATATCACGATCTTCTCTTTTATAAGTATAGTACTAGAGAACCCAGCGAAGAGACAGAAGTGTTGATCACAGTGTGTTTAACACATTGTTCAACTTTTAAGTTTTCAACTTTAGAATATGAGTGTAGAAGTAAAGTTAAATTTTCAATCGATTGAAAATGTGATAACGAAAACCTCTAGCACAACACCGCATCTATTAAAGGTGTTTCAAATTTTAACAGCAAAAAATAAAATAAAAATAAAAATAAAAATAAAAAAATTTAAGAGAATGTCGAACATGTAAAAAGTTTTTATCATGCATTCACTTGCAATGATAAAATTTTGTAAGCATATAAATATTGAAGGACGATAGAGTAAAATGCTTTAATATTTTATTAAAATCAATTAGTAATTCATTTTACATAAAATTATTAATGTATGTTTAAATTTCTTACGACCTAATTTTTATACATTCCTAAAAAAGTTTACTTAACATGCTTTACATGTATTAAAATATAAAGGTATCGGTTTTAAATTTCAACTTTATTTAAAAAGTTTAAATACAGTTTAATTTTCAAAAATCTGAATTTATTATGAAAATTCTACTTGAAGACATAAATATTTCCTGGGAATTAACTAATCAATCTGTCCACAAAATAATACTTAATTATATTTAAAAAATTTACGTACCAATAGCGAAAAATAAAAATGAAAAATTGAAAATAGTTTGCAAGAAACATTTTAAAAATTAACAAAATATTCTTAAACATTGACTTTTGAAAATAACTATCTGATTTTTAAAATAATTTTCATCAAGATTTGTTTTAATTATACTTCAATGTATATGTGTATAGTTTATAATTTAAGTTTTTACAAAGTAAACAAAGTTTTATAATTTTAAGTTGATATTTTCTGAAACTTCTACTAACATCCTCCGTTCCATTGACACTTAAACATTGACCGCCATAGAATTTTTTATAAATTATTTGGAAAATTACTATTCGCTATCAGGTTTCTCTTTCAGGTCGCTTTCAGGTTTCGTATATTTTAGCGGAGTTCAACCCTTTCGTGGACCGTGGGAAGATTACTTCCCACCTACACAATCTTACAAAATACACTTGGGAAGCTCAAAACCCATTCTAATATATTGGTCTTGTTATTGAAACGACGGGAAGACTGATTCCCGCTTCGGTTTTGCGCTATCATCAATTGTTCGATCGACTGAATAAAATTAGCAGCTCTGTTTTGAAATGAGAAATAAATGGCCCACGAAAGGGCTAAAGTATTTTTCTTTTATGAGCGGCCACTAGTACTCATCAAGGTACTATTGGATTAACTTAAATGAAGGCACGGAACGGGTCATCTTATCAGTAAAACAACTTTTATATCTAAAGATTTTTTTCCACACATTTTTTCCACAAATGAGCATATATTAGGTTTCTTTCGAACAATATTCTGTCACCAAAGCACCAAATGATTGTAAAACGGTTGGGCGGTGCTCTTTATTACCAGAGTTCGTGGCCTCAAGTCCCACACCTAACATAAACGTCCCCATCCATACAATATAAGCTTTTAGCAGTAGTTTCCAGTCTTACGAGACCTCGTACACTGTCTACCAATAAGTATTTGGACACCTGTGATAGAAAGGAAAAACTAACTTCATTCAAAATCAATAGTGGTAGAGCCTCCACGAGAGGCAATTACAGCATGAACCGTCCAGGGCATACTTTCCACAAGTCTTTGTATTACAGCTAGTGGTATTGTCTTAAACTCGGCTTGGAGTAGACATACAAGTTCCTTCACCGATTTTGGACGGGTAGTGCACCCCTTAATTCGGCGATCCAACTCATCCCAGAGGTTCTCGATAGGGTTCAGGTCGGGGCTCTGGGCAAGCCAGTCCATTCCATGAACTCCATTGTCACCATACCAAGTCTTGGTTAACCTCGAAACATAACAAGTGGCATTATCGTCCTGAAAGTAACAGGGGTCTAACCACTAAAACTGCCACAACATAGGAAACACATTGTCATCCAAAATAGTGCAGTAGGCATCGGCGTTGAGCTTACCGGGAATGGGGACCAAGGGTCTCAGTCCGTACCAGGAGAAACACTGTTAAAATCCTCGCGGATGAGGGCCATCGGTTGGGTGCGGTTCTTCCGAAATTCCTTGGAGAGCACTCGTCGGTCTCTATCTCCCAGTTTCGTTGGTCTGACTACTCGTGGCACATTCCGACAATCACCGCTCACTTTCTACTTTTTAATCACATAGGCCACTGTCGATGTTGGGTACTTGAAATCGTTACATATGTCCCTTAAGGATCGTCCACATTTGTGATACTCGACAATTATACCTTTCTCGAAATCAGAGAGCTCCGAACTGCGCGGCATCTTGCATGCAACTAATGCCAATGCTGTTTCCTACATGATGTATACCGGCGGAAGCCGTGACGAACATCCGGACCGCAGATATCGTCATTTGCATAGGTGTCCAAATACTTATTGGTAGACAATGTATAACAGAAAAGCAGACCGCAGCGCTACAAACCAACCATTCTGCGACCAAATAGTAGCACTGTCCAACCATGCCGGGCAGTTTATATTGTGAAATACACAGTGTATGGAGAGGGAGGCAAAGTCTTGCACTCCGAACGATACTTCAAAGATCGGTATACTTTGACGGTCACCTATGACTCCAACGGTCCTTCTGATATAACCAGATGTCAATCACCAGCGATCGTCATAACAGATAACGTGTTGAGAATTTCTATCAACTTTTTTCAGTATGCAAAAAATGTCAAACTTGTTTTTAGACTGATCTTCGAAAAATGGTTTATTTTCTTGCTACTGTACTGCAAAACGACTGTTAATACACTCTACAGTTTCCAAACGGTGGTCAGTGGGGAAATTCACAAAAATTTATAACTAAAAAATATTGCATTTACTGTTGTAAATACAATACCATTCGATTAATTTATTGATTTAGTTTGAAAGATAACATTTACATTTTCATAGATATTCCTACTGGCCGCCTCCTTGACGAACTTAACTCCATATCTTTCTGAACTTGCTATCGGCAACTGGGTTTGCTGGCCTACTAAAGGTGGCACCGACTTAGTTTAGAACCTACAGTTCAGTGGAATGTAGTCATCAAGTTGTACAAAGTGGTCGACATGTTATTTTTGTTGCTGTTCAGGGAATTAATTTTAAATGATATTCTTACCATTATATTTCACATGATGCCTAAATTTTGCTTGACACGTAATGTAAAGTGCTATAGTTTACAATTATATTAAATTGTTTTCAACTTTCTTTTAAAATACAAGCATTTGCATTTAAACATTCATCATGTAGCTGTAATTTATTTTTGCTGATTTTCATGGTTTTCGAACAATAAAATACACATTTTAATATAAACTTTATCCAATATAAGATATTTATGAATGTAATAATAGTTCACCGTTCCAGTTTACAGCAACTCAAAATACAACATTCGATTTTTGTCTAAGAAACCCCATATGCTATATTACTTTCCCAATTTTAAAACATATCCGTAACATGTTGATATGGGAAGTATACACGACGGCAAGATTGATGAGTGTGGGACAGCGAATCGTTCTGCAAGTTCACTTAAAAGATTTATTATGCAGATGGCTGGACGGGAATTTTTCTGCTGCAAATTTCGTACTCGAAAATCAGATTTTCCTCCAATTGCAGTATTGTTTCCTTGCGGGAACAGTCTCGAGAGGCGAGATCACTAACAAGGTAGAAAGCCTCATCTCTGAATTATAAAAAACATCCCGCAATCCCTTGTCATGCGGGCCGATTTCAAAGAGATAAAAAGGGGAAAATAACAAAATGAACTAGAAAATATACCGAAGCAATCGAGTGGACTCTTCCTAGACACCTCGAGGAAACAGAGGCGGAAATGTTTACAACCCTCGCTGGAGACACATATCGGGGACTTCATGTGATGAAGATAATAAGTATGCGAAATAAGGGGAAACTAGCGGATGAAAATATCATCAGAAAAACAATTACATCACACGTTACTCTTTTGTTGTTGGACATGGAGGAAAAAATCCCCAAAAAAATGAGCTTGGAATCGGGGTCTCTAGTAAGAAACTGGACAATTGAGGAGAGTCGAGGTTTAACAAATTGAGTTTTGTTTAACTGTAATACATGTATTGCAATGTGTATATTAAATATACAAACTTAATTAGTTAATATATCAGAGCCAGCCCTGTTCAGAACCTTACTTCTTAATTTTTGTGATTCAGTACTGTTTGTCTATCGGGGTCAGCTTTATATATATATATATATATATATATATATATATATATATATATATATATATATATATATATATATATATATATATATATATATATATATCATATATATATATATATATATATATATATATATATATATATATATATATATATATATATATATATATATATATATATATTGCTACCAAAAGGCAAACCATAAAAATACCCCCTAAGCTCAAAAAAATTAAATATCTTAATAAAAATTAAGCTATTTACACCATACCATAAAAATTTTAGTTTAATAAACTTCTGTTATAAAGTGATCACTTTTTTTCAAGATTCAAGTAATCGAAATACAATTTTATATGTCATGCTGATTCATGTTTTATTTTGCACTCTAGTTTGGATGGTTTTCCTGTCCTAAATTTTGCTGTCCTAGGCAGTCGTTTACCTTACCTATAGCCCTTCTTTTTTCTGCCTAACTCTCATCAAAAGAAATTTCAAATACCAATTTTTCTTGCTTATAAGAGAGATGTGTTGACTTCCTCCAAATAATAGAAAACTTTTCAGCATTTGATTATGCAGGAGTTAAAAAGATATGGAAGTAACTTAATGACAAATTTGTATTTACGAGGCGCATCCAGAGAGTAAATTTCCCCGATGTTTTCCCTTATAAAGTAAACACAATTAGCCTTGTCAATTGAACATGTGTAACAGATCTATGGCGTATCAATCATATGCCAGCTGGACAGGTCCCGCCTAGTGCCAGTAGCGTGGTCCGAAATGGAAGCTCTAATTCCTTCTCCCGCCGCCTTCAAGCGAAGGGCATTCTGCTCGTTGACTTCTTTCCACGTGGTGAAACAGTAAACGCTGGCCGTTACTGTGAAACACTGTAGGTACTGTAGGTGTTACGATCCTCCATGTCAATGCTCGTCCACATACGGCTTGGAGTACAGCAGCTGTTTTGACGAAATTTGGCTGGGAGTTGTTTGATCATCCATACAGCCCTGATGTTGCTCCCAGCGATTTGCCATTTTTCTTGCACCTCAAGAAATTCCTGTTTTCCGGTGAGCGTTTTGGCAACGATGAAGAGCGAAAGACGTCTGTCATACGCTGGTTCCATTCACAGGCGGCAGATTTCTATTACAGAGGGATACAAAAGTTGATCCCACAATACGACAAATGTCTCAATTCTGCTGGTAGCTATGTAGAAAAATAGTTAAAACATTGTTGCCGATAAATATGTTCCTGAAAGTGGAAGTTCTTTTTTCTTTTAAATAGGGAAACTTACTTTCTGGATGCGCCTCGTATATAAATCAAATAAATAACTTTAATCTAAGATTCTATATATTTGAGAGAATGAGATATCTTTCCAAGTAAAACAAAAATGTTTGATATCTCTAAAAGCTGCTTTATATCATACACTGTCAAAGATTAGGATAAATCTAAAAAATTGATGTGCAAAAGTGAATATACTTGGAACAGCTGAGCTTTCTGATTTCAACTACAGGTTAAAACTTAATATTCATGAAAAGTACAAAGAGAAAGCAACCCTTTCAAACAATACCATTTTGAAAACAATGCCAGAGGAAAAGATACGATCATCCGATTATTCCTTTTTATGCTACCAGCTTTTAATGCCATCCTGCTTTCACGGCCATTCATTTGATGAGAAGTTTCATAATTATCCACCAGTTCAAAGCCCCTTTTAAAGTAGAGCAATTGAATCACTACCCAGAAATAGTTCATATTGTAGTACAAGTTAGTAGCAGTGACTCCACTTATAGAATTTTAATGTACAATTCAATTCTATTGGGAAAAAGAAACTGAAATGAAGTTTAATATTTGAAGTATTGGGAATAATTGCAAGTATTTAACTGTTTGAGTCACAAGCAGCGCGATCGCGCTGTTCAGTTTTTATGTCTAGAAAACTCAGCGTATTCCGAATGTTTTGGACCACTGATGGTGCTCCATAGACTGTCTTAGTCACACGTGCTCAGATTTACTAACGTAAGTACATCAAACATATCCTCTTTTTATGTGAATAATACATTTTACAATAAGCACATTACTATAATAATAGTGCAATATTGAAGAATATATATTTAGAATATAAAATAGAAGAAGTGCTATCGGGCGCGTTTTGGATTTATCGACATAAAATAAAAGAAGCGCTACAACGCTGCTTGGGTTTTTTCATACCCATGTAGATAAAGCGCGGTTGCGCTGTTCGAGATTCTTCGACAGCGTTTTTTTCAAAACTCTCTTTAACTCAAACGGTTAAACAAAATGCTGGAAATGTATCTAAAAAAAATATTGCACTGAAAATTCACATTGTATTAGTATTCTTCTCATACTTTCTAATGGTAATGTAAAAAAAAACTAACAATTTCCACGGATGTAATAGCTTCTACACATTTTCACCAGCAAATAAATTGCAATTAATGATGTCCTTTCATTTTTACTTTTCCCACCACTCTGAAATTCAGCGGAAAGACTTGCCATCGTCTCAAATTCGAAATTAGCTCTCAAAGTCATCTGTAACGAAAAAACTACTTAACCCATGACATTAATCTCTTACTAAGCCAAATCTATAAATTTTGTACTCTTCAGTGGATTCCAGTTTAAGCTGACGTTGTTGGAAATAAGAGTGATGACCACCTAGCAAAAGAATCTAAAATCTTGGAGCGTCTGCCACCATCACTTTTGTGAATAAAAATGCAACTATATACCATTAAATCATCTTTTTTTTTAAAAAAAAAATAACCTTCGATTCCAGACCTAAATAATCTACGAGAATATAGAAGACTATAGAAGCTTATCGAGTTCTATATATCAAGACTCCGGACTAAAAAGTATTTCAAACATAGGAAAATTTTTGCAGGTAAAGTAAGATTCTACCCAACCTGTAAAAAATGTCTAGAAACTCAACTAATCATTCAATGCACAATGAGGCATCATTCTTTTAACTTGGCTTAATAGAACTTTTTAACATTCAAGCCTCAGAACTTACTGCTATTGTTATCTGAATATTTCAAACGTGCTCATGCATATCTATGGGCAAGACAACTACTACAATTAAATTTCTTTTTTTCTCTATTGTAGAAAAAAAATCTTTCTGTAAAACAGTAATATAAATTATTCAGTTGCCAATATTTGAGATTCTATTGCACTGAAGAATTATCTGCAATGTTCATCTACTTCAGCAAGATAGTAATAGTGTTCCCAAGGAAATCAAATACATGTACATATCGAAATGACTACATAAACGATTCATGTAATATGGTTAAAACACTCCATGTTAACCACTAACGTTGTCTTACATTTCTTTTTCAAAACATTTATTCTGTATCTAGTTACAAAATAACTGATAATTGAGTGACAAGTTGTATAAAACTATGGAATTAAAAACAACTAGAAAATTCTTTTACTTTTGATTGTGCAAGTGTGGTTAAGACAGATGGGAGTAAGAAAAACTAAGCACAGATTCTTATTTTTTAACATGATAACGTCAAGGTCTTTTAAAGAAGATAAAATGTGAGTGATTTGAAACATTGCACCTGATCCACAAATAGCTCGGGATATACGAACACCTGTTTCATTAAAATATTCTGAAGTAAGAATGATAAGATAAGAATGTATAAAATCCAAACCCATTACTTCTTTTTCTGTAACATGTCACACATATATGATTCAGTTATTTAAACAAGAAAAATCAGAAGTATTGAAAAAGAGGTGGCCCGAATTACTTTTAGAATATTTTTATAATTTTTCTCCTCTTTTAGGGTAATTAAATTTTAAGCTAACTATTATAACTATGAATATTCATTAATATTGGCAGCCCATGGTTAATTAAGCAATTTTGAATTAAAACAATGTTTTATCATACACTTTCTATAAAAAAAACTATTTGAAGCAGAAACATTAAGGACTAAAAACCCAATAATAGTTAGTTAATGTTTAACGGTAAAAGGACCTTTACCATGACAAAATGGACTTTAAATTCAATTTTAAAAACATTGAACATTTTACTTTATACTTATGAGGAGGATAAATAATGTTGCTACATAAAATATATACCACACATTTTGACAAAAATACAAGACTTTTCCTCAAAAATTGAGTCTTCTGACGATATTTATAAAAACGATCCTACTGGCCTCCTTATTAACTCATTGCTAGCATTTTTTACTATATGTTCAGCATTTATATGAATACAAAACTAGATATCGATTTTCACTTATGAGGACCACAATATAAAACAAGTATTTCAAATAATATAAGTTTTTAAAAATTGTTTCATTTGTTCTAGTATTAAACCTTCTGTATAGGAAATTACAATTTACAAAAGCATACTCAGTTTTATGATAAACATATTAACAGACAACGTTGAAAATTTTGTGATAGATTTCGAAACAAATAATGCTCCTGGTACATTTTATAGTCACTGAATTGGTGCGAAAGATGTCCGATTTTAAAATAAAATTTTATATTTAAAAATGAAAATTTACTATAAAAACAGATTTTATTGACATAAAAGGATCATTCAAATGAAAAAAATTACTTTCAATCATTATGCTTATCTTGATTTTTGAAAACTTATAACATTTCGTACTTTCGGTCAAATTCTGTTATTTGATAAGATCCATGTACCCTTTAATACTAACCTGTTAACTAGACCTGTTAAGTACCTTTTAACTATCTAAAAAAATGGTCAATTTCATAAATCTTCAACCTGTGTTTTTGCGGAACCCTAGGGCTCCCTAGAACTTTGACAGGGATTCTGAAAGTGTTGAAATTTTGGGTAGATTAAATCACTTGTCTCAAATTGAAATTTTAGGCAGACTGAGTGCTCAAATTGTATTCTCAAGATGACATTCGGTTACAGATTTCATCAATTTTTCCAGGCTTAAAAATACTTTGCAATAAAATACCATCATAGCCAAGTAATTAAAAAATTTTCTTGTTAAGTTGCTATAATTTTTAAAAATGTTACTTTTGTTTATTATTTGTAGAATACATTTTAGAAAACCAAAAATGCCCATTAACTACCATACAATTTAATATCTTATTAAAATTTCTGTATTGCGATAAAATAAACATGCAATAATAATTTTGTAAATCTCAGTAGGGTTAAGCATAGATATCCTAATTTTACTGCTCTTTGTTCAACGATAAATCAAAAAAAACGATAAACAATAAATCAAATTGTTCCCCAAAGTGTTAAAGATATAATATTTGTGGTCTATTTAATAAAAAACTTTTCTCAACAAAATCATTTTTGCTCCTCTGTGATGCAGAAAGTCACTATCATATTTAAATTTAAATTTGGCGTTGTAATATGGTGAAACTGAGATGCTCTATCTGCATGAAATACAGCAGTCAAAATGTCTATATTGATACATGACAGTGGTGAAAAACGTATAATGAAAAACACTATTGTAACCCTCGCTTGACAAAGTTTAAGCTTAAGAAATCTTAATAATAAACAGCGTCCAAACGTCATGCTGACATTAGAAAACTTTCATTTCTGAGAATAACAGTTTGCTTGTTATAAATATAAAAATCCAATACTGACATCAACACTTTGTATTAGTAGTGTGACGACTTCAATGTTCTTGTGAAGAAGGATCACAATCACAAAAGAATTAGAAATCACTTTTATTTTCTGAAGTAAATATTATTTATATACACAGGGATTCTAATCTCCCAAAACAAGTCGAAAAGTAAAAGAATGGTTCTTGCATAACATTTCCACGACGATCACAATCGGAAAAAAAGGATTAACTAATCTCACAAAATGGGGAGGCTCTTCCAGGGTGCAATGGAAACCCAATCTATCCCCCTTTCGGTATCCGAGACCCTCCCGTTCCTTATATGAGCGGACTTTACGAGTCTCCCGAACGTAATATCTAAAAAGCTGGCTCTAGTCAAAAATCGCGGAAGCTTCCACGAGGTCAAAGCACCTAAGTAAAAAAAAAAAAAATGCCGAAAAGCCCCGAGTAGCAAAATTCTTGGCTTTTTATACTTGGGGGTAGGTTACGATCCCGTCAACGGTTTTTTGGTCAGTTACGATTCCAGTTACCTGAGAACTTCAGCTAAGGTTACAGCTAATTTTTTTTTAGTTGAATTCTCATTTGCTAGCTGTCCAGATTGAGCTGTGCATGAGTAAGAAATATATTACAATCAATATAATTCTAGTGAAATTAATGAGAAAAAAATTGTAATAATATTACGACATACTAAAGTTTACTAAGTTTAAAATTGTTACGTAAATTAAAGAATCAAGGCTAATATATTAGGATAAGAGATTAATTTTCATCTACCACTGTTACCAGTTTAAGTGTAAGACTTTCAGCTTTTTTTAAAAGTATTCTGCGACAATACATTTTAAAAGTTCTTGGTAGTGGCGCCATCTATTATCTAAGAAAGATATTATTATTAAGCTGTCAAATACCGAAACACATCGAAGTAACTGAAAAAATAGGCAAAATTACATGAAGTATTCATTTCTTTAAATAAATGATAAAATTATAGCTACATAGTTAATCAAGCATATACAGGAACCAACTTACCAGTGATTTTTGTTTAATTATTTTTATCAGTAATTTACATAAATCTTTGCATTTGGAAAGTGTCATTTTCAAAACTCATTACCTTGCTAAATAAAATTAAACATTTTCATAGGTATACATATGTAAAATAATTATTAACAAATATGGTAAGAAGAATTTCTTACGCCGACCCTGCCTAAGCAATACGGCATATAACAAATATGGTAAATAAAAAAAAAAATATGGTAAATAAAATTAGTTATCTTAATTCTCTAAATGGGGAAGTGATAACTAGAAGAATTGATTACTATAAATGAAACAACTCTCTAAAGTGGCGAATTCATAAAAGTTTTTTTAATATATTCATTTCCAATACGATATCTACATTTTGTGGCGATGAATTGTGTTTTCCTAAATATATATAGGTATAAAATTTGTAACTCAAAAAGGTTAGTTTTAATTATTGATAAAAGATGGCAGCACTTAAATTACATTTCATACCAGGGCTGTAGCCAGAAATTATTTTCGGAGGGGGACCAAGGGAGAAAGACATCTTTATTTGTGAATGATACTTCAATTAATGAAAGAGAAAGCACTGTATTTCCAGAATACAGTGCCAGAAATACAGTACTGTATTTCCGGCCAGCGGCCTAGGAAGACTTTTATGATCTGAGCGGTTGTTTTAAGAGAATAACTGTTTATGTTCATGAACAGCTAGGCAGATAGCACACACACACAACACAAACGTGGGACATTATCTATCTACAAAATGGTCTTTCAAAATTTCAGGGGGGGACCAGTCCCCCAATTCCCTCCCCCTGCCTACGGCTTTGTTTCATACAAGTATATTTACAACTGGCAGACATTTTAATTAAATCACTGATCACGGAAGTAAATTTCTTTAAAGTTTTACTTTTTTATAGAAAAATAATAATTTTATCTAAAAAAGTTTTAAACTCCCGACAGTGAAACGTTTTATGTTATAATTTTGAGTATAATCATGAATAATAGAATATATACATGCATGAATGTAAGTACGCATGCATACAGGGTAAGATCATATTGTGTACTTAATGATCGGTAAACACAGATAAAGTATGGATAACGCATCGTGTCAATTCGAAACACAAATAGACAACAGCAGAAATATAAAACAAAAAATGGATCAAACAGATATTTTAAATTTTATTTTTTTTAACATTATTGAATATTACAGTGAGATGACAGACAGTTTCCATACAACGGTCTACCGTTTCGCTACTCGACAAGGGCCTATTGCTTAAATCTGATTGCGAACTCTTACGAACACCCATGTCATCACTTTGACTCGAACTTGTGAATTGTGGAACCCAAGAGCAGCGCTCTGCTTATTGAACCGTCACTCAAAGCAAAAGAATAGGAAGAGAAATAAAAAAGAAAAGAAATTCAATAAAAAATCATAGACTAACCAACGCGTTAAAAAAGGATTATTGGCGGAGTATTGATTGGAATTATAACTAAAATTCTTATCCTAAAAGGTTATTGAACAAATTCATCAACAGCTGTTTTGAATTGGATCTAAAAAACAATCTTACAGAGCTATTTCCGAATGTATTAATTGGTTTGATAATTTTGATCATTTACATGTAACAGTTGCAATGGATGAGAGAAAATTTCTGAAATTAAAATTAATGAAAAATCTTAAGCAGCCAAGCAGGTGTCGAGAGAATTTGAATAAGTTGACAATAATGTTAATAAAAAATAATATTGCGCAGTCAATAAATATCGAGTAACTGATTAGTTTGCAAAATGTAAAACTCAGTGCGGACTTTATATATATATATATATATATATATATATATATATATATATATATATATATATATATATATATATATATATATATATATATATATATATATATATATATATATATATATATATATATATATATATATATATATATATATATATATATATATATATATATATATATATATAATATTACATTTTTATTTCATAAATAATAGTTTTTCTTTCTCTCTTCGTTTTCCGTGTGTGCTTGAGAGAAACAGGAGGGGTAGGAGAAATTAGTCTTTCTTTTTAAAGTGCCACATTGCTTTTTCGCACAGACAAGAAATATACCATGCGTCGGGCCTTTACACACACACACACACACACACACACACACACACACACATATATATATATATATATATATATGTATATACATACATACATACATATAAATCATTTTAAAAAAATTTAAATGAATATTAGACCTTGTACTCAAGACTGTGTATGGATATTCAGATTAAAATTATATTTTATAAACAGTCTTTACTTTCCTTTATGGCGGAAAACAGTGGAATTCGGAAAGTTTTCAAGCATATATGTATATATAAAATAAACAATGTATAACTAATTTTAACCACATTATATTTTGTATATTATAGAAATCCTGTATATAATTTTAAGACTCATCTTGAATACAGAAAATACAACCATAGCAGTTGTAATGTATATAATTAAAATTTAAACAAACTTGAAGAAAAGTTAAAGTTTTAATTTGTTAAAAATATCTCCCAAATGATATCAAATACATAAATAACTTTTGAAATATTGAAGATGCAGATTCCACGTTTTGCATGTATGTGTAGACAGATTAGAATTCGACATTTAGGAAAAACATGGGTGCACTATGAAATCTTAAATGGGTATGATACCTTTTTAAAACTTAATATCTTCAGTAGCATTTTTTTTATCCATATTCAAACAAAACTTTTTGCTCCTTTTAGTATGAATTTTCTTCACGTTTTTAATGACGCTTTTAATTTTGAGAAACTTATTTAGTTTTGTCATTTCATGTGGTATATTTTTAAAAATAACATAAAAAATATTCTCCATGTGAAAAGAATCAAATTACTTATCCAGAGATAACTAAAAATATATATTGTATTAAAATATATGATTTGAAAATATATATTAGAAACTACATCTCTTATTCTGTAAATCAAAATCTTTAAGCTAGCTGACATTTTAAAATTTAAAATATGTTAAGAAATGAAATTATAAGCTAATAAAAATTATCATACAGTACATTGTTCACATTAATATAATAGAGATTCACAGGATAAAAAAAATTATTAGCTTCTTGTTTATATAAAAAATTAGTTTCTAATTTATAAATTTCAAGTGTTGTTTTGTCGAATTTCTTCTTTTTTCACTTTTTGTGCAGATTACGTATTTTAAAAAATGTACTGTTTCGTATAACAAAACTAAATGCTTTTTATAAACTTAGAAATATATTAATGTTTTAGGAAAACTTTGCGAAAAGTAGATTGTTTTATTTTCCATTGAACCGAAAATAGACTATCATGGTGAAGAGTGTGATGCCAGTGTGACATCATTGCACCACTTGAAAGGGGTAACACATCAGACGAGAGAGATACAGAGAAGGATAAGTAACAACGGTGCAAGAGTTTGACCGTTGATTGGTTTTGATTTTTATGCTTAAGTTAGATGTATCGATGTAGTGTGGTGTTTATATTTGCCTAACGAAGAATTGTGCAGTATGTAGTGAATAAATACGAAGGATTAATGTAGTAAGCGTGTAAGGTCTACCTAAATATCGATTAAAAATAATCAACTATTAAATTTGCATAGTCTTGCAGAAGCTAACAATTTATTTTTAATTGTTTTTGCTAAACATTGGTACTATAAATACGCATAAACAATTTTGCTAAACAGACTGCAGCTGCTTTACGTATAGTAAGTCAAGTTGTTTTTACCGAGGCTGTATTTAAGCCTAAGCAAGTGTTGGCCACTCTAGCATAAATGAATGATAGGATGGTGGTCAGTGGATTTCTGTGTCTCACCGTTGGTCTGCGACATTCATTTGTGAGTAATTGCATTTCCTTGTATTGTGAGTTCCATTTTAAGCAATATTATTTCTTAAATGTACGTTATGCGTTCAAAGAAGATAAACCTTGCTAATTACTTTCTTCCAAATGTTTCGTTTCATTAGGGAGTGACTTTGATATATACATATCCTACCTTGGGAAAAATTCCACATCTCTATAAGTGGTAGAGTGTATATTGCTCAAATGTGATATGTTCCATTGAGAAAACGTAGGTTGACGTCAAAAAGGTACTCTGTATCAAAGTCTTTTCAGACCGAAAGTCCCTATAATCCCATTAATACAGCTCTCAACAACTGTTGGAACAAAGCTTTTTAACAATATATATCTCTAATAGAAAAACAAAGTCCCAACATTAAGGAAATAACCTAGGAATGTCTACCCGACATTACATGCAGGTTCAGTTCTAAAAAATCTACCTTAACACAAAACATCTCATATAAGCTTCTCATTTCGCTCATACCAAACGGATGAGTACCAGAAAAATAAACAGTGTAGGCTTGCTTACCTGGGTAGTAATGCTGGAATAGGATATCCACTGTAAAGTGACAGCCATGGGACCTTTAATATACACCTATAAACTTATATATAACTCAAAACTAGGGCTTTTTATATTTTATTCCACACATAGAAAGACATATTTACAGGGGACTTAGCACTTTTCCCCGTTAGACAAAGCACACACATATACCACACAGAAAACAGAACTCACAACAACTTACATAACTAGGAACTAACTAAAAATCAAAAAACAACATTCCTTAGAACAGTCTGTTCCTCTTTTTCTTGGAATACCTGGCGCCATCTCTTGGCACTATAGAAAACTAACGTCAATTACGCAACAACAACTGTAGAGATTCTACAGTTGTTAGTATCTCCCCTTCCAATTGTACTCTTGAAACAAACAAACAAAAAAAAAACTCCTATCTTTATTACCTGAATCACAGCTTATATTCCGATATAAGTTCCTAGGTTATTATCAGACTGCTTATCACAATAAGAAATTTGATTTTATTTGTCAAGCATCGTACGGAATAAAAATAATTCTTAAGAGAGATAGAACTGTTTTTCTTTTGTGTGTATACAAGATTTAAGTTATGCGGTGTGAACGATAACTACTATATAACATAGAAAAATAAATTTCTATGTCACGAATCAAATAATTTGTGCATCGATTCTAATTCTTTTTCTTCTTGAATTTGCTTTTCGATGCGCATGAACTAAATACAGCCTTTCAGTACACAAACGAATAAAATCACATAGATTACATGAAAAAACCTAAGCTTAAAAAGATTGTGAAACAGAATAGCGGTTATCTGCCAGCGGAAAAGAAAGGCAAAAACTTTTTTTTCCATTTTTCAATGTTTGTCAGGTATGAGTGCCTTGATTCTTTACTGAAACTGAAGGAGGTTTCGTTTAGTGGTGTCGTATAGCTTTCTACAGATTTAAGTATTTACCTGAGATCCAATATAGTGGTAATTATTTGGTTAGTACAAGACCAATAAATACTTGGTTTGCGTTGTGTAAATTATTTTGAGTTAAAATTTAACAAATGTTCTTGAGAGGTTATAGGCAATTTTTATAAGGACCAATGACACAGACAAAATAAGAAAACTTAATCAGTAATTAACCAATTAACTAAAATTTATTTACACTATTATTTATTGCTACTCATAAATAAACGTTAGCAAACTCATTTGTGCAATAAGTTACTTAGCACACTAAATCAATCATGGAATATGATTTGCTTATTCAGCTTGTTATTTTCGAAGAGAGGACCCTGATAATTTCATAAAAAAATCCTAAATCAAAATTAAAGGAAGAAGTCTGATACTTGCAAATGGAATGGAAGTAACTCGCTGCTCATTAGCAGTGTGAAGACTCCCCTTTGTTTAGAGCAAGCGGCAGATCAGCTAAGGTTACAGCCAGTTTTTTAATTGAATTATTCGCTAGCTGTTCCGATTCCAGAATGCCCGAGGATTCATTAACGTGACTGATTAGGGGCGTAACACCTATTCAATCCAACTGTCAACATCCGAGACGGCACGCTATTGTAAACTGGTCAACAGGTGGTATTTCCAATCAGCTTATTTGGTGCGTGCCCTGAACAAAAGAGGAGTCATCACAGTAGGCGAGGCCTTGATTCGGAGACAAGAGATGAATGTCACACGTTGTATCTTATACTGTGGTTCAGATTGTTAGGGGCGTTCTCGCTGCGCAGCTGGGCTGTTACTTTCATCTCTCTTAGCTGACTTCCTCGGATGGTGGAGTTGATCTAGGTCCTTTAACCACTAATATATTTAGTGAGAGAATTCACTTTCTCTCCTCCACCTTCTGCTTTCTCTCTTCTTACTATCTATTTTTTATCAATTAACTGCTTACCCCAAAACTTTCTAACACTCTTTTGATATAACTGAATCTCCTCATTACAAGTGGTAGTAAGTAGAATCATTGCTGAATAGGCTAACTGGAAACGTCTGGACGATTTTTTGAAATAACTACTAAAATGACGACAGATTGGGGAATAATCAATCTAATACTATATATAAATAATTAAGGCAATGTTGAACTTTCAATACTTGGGAGTTGAATGTGGTTATAATATACAAAAAACAGATACAATTAGACAAGTCCAAGAATAAATTGTCAGGAAGTGTATCAGTTTATTAGTGCGTTACCGATACTAAATAAGCTTTTAAATGAGAATAGGAGGTATAATCCTAGCTGAATAGGTTGATTGGCAATGTCGTAGCGATGATTTGAAATAGCTGTTAAAATGACAAATGCAAAACTTAAAAACAAGAATTTTTTTAAAGCCAATTAATCAGCCAAACCTATTAACCGTACATTTATAACAATTTTTATTAGATTAAAGAGATCCAATTTCACTTTTCAGTTATTATATTGTTTAAGAAATGATTATTGTTTAAAACCTTCAACATCTATCTTCAAAATTAATTGTTGTTCATTCTTAATAGCGTTAACAATTGTTTCACATCGGTATAGTACCTTTTCTAAATCTTACAGCTAGCAATATTGATAGATATTTTCCTTCCTAGAGTTTCTTTCTAAATTTTCTTGAAAAATTCTTTAGAATAAAAAAATAATGAGGTAAGTGCTAAATACTACTGTCTATAAAAGGACAAACAATTTTTCTCAAACTTTGTTTGCTTCTTAAAATGCATAAATACTTTATTACAATTCATTCCTTGTAGCAAATACGATGTCGAAAGTTTGAAAGCTGTTTCCATTCTTATATAATTTATATTTCACTAACTAGTATTCAGTTATAAAAACAACTAACAGTCTTTATGTAAATTAACTCAAGCCGTAAATGGTTAGATATTACAGTTCTCAAGGATCCAGTTTATGTGGAAACTTCAATATCACAAAACACGGTATTTTAAACTTTCTGTTGAAAAGTCTTTTAGATGCTTTAAAAGTTTCTCCTAACTGTCACAATTTAATCCGCAGTAAAGGTATTGAATTAAATGCTCTTATGCAGTTTAAGAAATACTTATTGTTAATAGATTTACCTCAACTTATCAGCTAAATGAAATTTTACAATAAGATGAAAATCTAGAGGTATATAACAATTATTCAGTTATAGATATATATATTTTTTTATTTTTTCGCATTTTAGGGAATGGGAATTTTTACCAAATAACTTACATTTGAATAAAGTAATATATTAAACAACTATGCCCTATGATCCGAACCGAAAGTTTAAAACTATAATTTAGTAGTCAGAGTTATAGTTAGTCAGAGTAAGGTAGATTGAGATAGCTACAGGTTTCCCTAAAAGAATTAAGTACATATGAACTAATACCAGAGCCCTAACGTTTTGCCGTTATGGACGAACCCAAGGTATGTCCTTTCTAAGCTTAAAAAAACTTCTAAATCATTAAATAAGATGTAATCCATCAGAACAGGGTACTCTTTGGTATATTTAGTGACTTTTCTTGTCGAGCTCTGTCAATAAGTAAATCATTATTATAAATTTAATTATTAATTATTAACATTTCAATAACTGAATGTGAAAAATTACATGAAAAAACAACACATACACTTAATTAATAGTGATCACTTACAAATCAGTATTTATATTTATAATCAGCTAATCCCTCAACAGCTTTTACACAAAATAGATCCAGATTGTTAAACCATAAATCCCGATTTATCGACAATTGGCGGGGGTACTCTGTTCTGATGAGAGACCAAGAAAGCTATTTAAAAGAACTGTACTAATCAGAAAAATAATATAACTGAATTAATACATGATTACTAGTACTGTTGTAAGTAAAAATCTTTTAGCGAAAACAAAATTTTTGCCGTTTCTAAATTTCGCCACCGTAGGCAGTTCTTTACCCAACAGCTAGGGACAGCCTTTGCATTAGGTTTGTGTTCTGCAAGTAAAGTAGATCCCCAATAAGTGAAAAAAAAATTGGAGTATTAAAATTTTTCAGCTCATAGAGACGTAATCCTCATAAAAATATGTCATTTTTAGTTCTTTTCTCTTTTTAAGACTTTTACCAAACTTCGTTTTCACGATAGTGGAAGATGCAACTCTTAACCTTCCTATAAGTTGCTAACAATCGCGTTGTTTCGCATGAGTGCTTTCCCTTTAAACTAATTTCTGTGTAATTGCTATTATTCTAACCATTATTACCATATCAATTACGGAAATAATAATGTCTCTGTAAAATTTAAACTTACTAAAGAATTTTTTCCCATTTTACTCTTCAATTTTTTATTTATTTTTGTTTTATCTTGCAAGTAAAACAGTAGTTCTCTTTTTTTTATGTATTATCTCCGAACACCGCCACTAAATTTACTCTGACCACCAAGGGCACCTTTTACAGAATGAGCAACAAAACTGAATTTAATTAGACGGAATTTCATGTTAACAACTGTATTTTATATTTTATTTCATCCTTTAATTTTCCAATGATATCAGGCGTCTTTCTTATCCATTAATAAGGATAAGATTTTATAAGTACTCAGCAGTAAAATACTTATAAGGCTTGTCAAACAAACATGTCTATGTATGTCTGGTGCAGATTTGTTCCAACCTAGGATTACAGAATAAATAGATCGTACTAATACGGATGCAATGCATAAAACAGCTACCAGTTCATCTAAACTACTCTCTTCTGCCAACAAACTCACGTGACTCTATAGAAAGATAAGTAAAACACTAGTGTGCATACAACACTAGAGTATTTCAACGATTTACTGCTATGTGTCTTACAAGTCGACCCGGTCCTATGAGAATCAAATACGATTAAACTAAGTAACCTGAAGCTACAACCCAACACGAGAAGGCTACCTAGCTACTGTTGACCTAGGAGTGGCCCGTAATGGTCCCATTTTAATTTAGCTTAACCTGGTAAAGAGAAACACTACAGAGATAAACTCGAAACTACCAGGTAGAATATAGAGTATATCGATTCAATACTTGGGGTGCATATAACCTGTACACACCTAAAGGAGATATGCCTCTGAGAGGAGACAAATTATTGGCATTAGAAACCACAACATACAGGTCTACAGAGACAAAATCCAAGGTACATACCACTAGACTACTTTATCTTCACGAAATATGTTAGTAGTAATAAATTAGGTTTGTTATTATAGTATAAGTATTCTTCATATTGTTCAAGCAAGATTAAATTTTGATGTAATGTTTTCCAATGAGTATCAGATAATAAATTCTCTTGAACAATGGAATTTCCTTTCACTGAATTTCTTTGACAAGACCTTAAAAACATTTTTGCAATCCAATCTCTGATATCTGGGGTTTTAAATATTACAATTGAAAAGAGAAGCACTATTAAAAATGCCTACATTATTAATTAAGATCTATTAACATGAAATGTACTACATTGAACTGAAGAATAAAATTGTCAAATTTATTATAGTTGAATGTGGTAGTTTCCATCTGCAATTTTAATACCTATTACGTAATATGGAAAAATAATTTGTTTTTATTTCAGCGCTATAGTGATAGATAACGGATCTGGTTTCTGCAAAGCTGGTATCGCTGGAGATGCGGCACCCTCTGTCGAATGTCCTGCTGTTGTTGGTAGACCACGCTACATAGTAAGCAATGAAGAACATTCATTTAGCAAATATACAATCCCGGTGATTACAGTTCATTTTTTGTTTGGTAAATTAAACACTTGTTGTAACAGCCTTTATTGGAAAAGAAACGTTATAAACTAAGGAGTCCTCTTTTAGTTGATACCTGTACCGGAATCGACACTTTTACAGAAATTAACTTTTAATAAAACTTAACTAAGAAACTTCTCATGAAATATAGTTTCAGTTATTCTTAACTAATGAAATGAGGTATGCATCAACTAACTTAAAAGATTATTTTAACAATCATCATTGTTAAACAAATTTCTAACTCTTTCGTAGTCGCTGACTTTTAATCTGATGTCTAATAAAAGTTTATTTCTGAAGCACAATTTCTGTCCGTCTTGCATCACTGACAAGAAATTAAAAGGGTATAAAATGTTAAAAATACTTTTAGAAAATACCTAAACGTGATTATCGTGTCGGAAAAAGTTTTAATTGGTTTGATTTGCATCATACTAGTTTTCTGCCACGGGAAAACAAACTGATACGCACAATTAAACCTTCAAATTTTTAATTTTTTTCAAAATGTATAAGTGGGTGTTATTTGCAAGTTATGGTAAACATTTATGCTCAGAGATTTATGAATGTTCTTAATATTCTTAAATTTAATCATATTTGCTACACAATCGTGGAGACAGATTAACACTTTTAAAGCATTATATCTTTTGATTAATTTTTAGGACACATTTTCCGTCATTAAAATTTAGGTCTTTTTGGGTAAACCCATAATCAGAGGTACTGAATAATAAGCCTTCTATTTTGTTGCTTCATTGATAATAATTTTGCAGGGGAAGAAATATAAATAAATGAGACATACAAAAGAGTGTCCTAGACCGTACACAAGTCTACTACTTTTAAAACGATTGTAAAATTTCTTTAGTTTTAGGTGTTTCACTATAAATTATATTCCTTCTCGTAATTTGTTTTTTCAATCCGGAGTTACTAGTTTCTTCAATATTCAACCGTACATCTCCGTGGATTTGCAGATACTTTATGAATTATTTCACATGAGTGGTGGAATGCATTTATCATGTTTCCTTATGAGGAGACACCATACATGCATTCCACTTGGAATTAAAGGAATAATACAAAATCTTAAGCTCTTGAGAGACACATTTCACTTGAAATGTTGGTTTGTACAGTGAAGTAAAATAGTTTTAAATTTTCCCTTGATGAATAAAAAAGTTATTAGAAAATATACAAACTTCTGTGATCATTTCAAGAAATCAACAATGATTGACTCTGCATCTTCTTATTTCTTAGCCAACAGAAAGTAAAACCAATTCGCCTTCTAACTGATTAGGCATCTCGATGCAAAAATTCTAATTTCTATTAGTATGTATTCCATTTTCTCTTTATTTTGCGGTAGCCCGTGGTCGCCGGACTTAACTACCGCAGCGCTTACGTGGGCTGGGAGGCACAGGCTCGCCGAGGTGCTCTTTCCCTGTCATATCCTGTCCGCGGAGGAGTTATCCGGCAGTGGGACGATCTGAAATTACTGTGGGAGCATACTTTCTCCCACCTGCTAGAAATGAACCCAGCCAAGCATCCTGTCATCGTCACCGAGGCACCCAAGAACCCTCTCCGGCATAGGGAGAAGATCGTAGAAGTAGGTCCCTTCTCCTTTTTGTCTTTTATTTTAACTTTCTATAAGTCCATGATAAATTCTGTACTATTTGACCGAATAGATTTTTTTCCTTGATAATGAGAAACCTCTTCTATGAATATAGACAATTATTTGATTTCCTACAGAAAGGGCATTTCAGTGTATTTCTGAGAGGAAAGTATGATAAAAATTGCATAGATTGAGTAAGGAAGAGGTTTTCATATAAGAATTGCATCGGAAAAGACAGATGAGATGAGCACACCATGATAGTATGTTTTATATTCCAGTCTCGTTCTTTTCAAAGTTCTGGGAGTTTCGGGCGGATTACATCCCAATAGCTAATCAGAATTTGCATTTCTATCAATATTCACTGCTTTCCTTTGAGGTATGAATTTTCAATGCAACAGACACAGCTGGATGAAAAGATGCTTTTATCTTGAGCTGCACATCCTCGTCATCTTATCTTTTAATGGCCCATGACACATATGCTGTAATCACACTCTCTCTTCGGATCATCTTGCATGGATAAAGGACTATTCTTCAATCTAAGTTGTTGTAAAAATATAGTATCACCCACAGCTCCTTCTAGAATGCAGAACTTCCAATATCTCTATACAGGATTTCTCAATGAGAACAGATTTAATATTCACAGGTTGTCCTCTAACGCCATTTCTCATCGAAGTCGAATGATTAAGATTCACCAAAGTTCACGATTTACTATCTATAATGATTCAATATTGCTCACTCGAAACCCTGAATTGCATACGTACTTCTTCCTAATGACATTTTTCTCTACACGAAGATAAAATAATATAGAAAGCAATCAACTTCAGGAAAACATTCTGTTTTCTTCTTGCCGTGATGATTTTGATTTCAGGTCCGTTATTTGAAGATGTCTGATATAGTAATATAATTTGTTCTTTTTTTCTTAAAGAAAAGTTCCATTTTACACCATATGTAAAAATTTAAATTTAATATTTTCTAATTTTACATTCTTTCCACTACAGTAATCATACCGAAGAAAAATAACATTCCATTTGTCTTTCGACAGCTGTTGTTCGAAGAATTCAAATGTCCGGGCGTGTTCGTTGCCATACAAGCAGTAATGGCTTTGTACGCCGGTGGCCGTACCACGGGTATTGTGCTGGAATCCGGGGAAGGAATCACACACGTCGTACCAGTCTACGAAGGCTACGCCGTCCACCACGCCATTCTGAGAGCCGAGTATTCGGGGCGGACAGTCACAGACTACTTGTCCGAGTTGCTCACCGAAAGAGGATATTATTTTACTACAACAGGTAAGCATTTTTTTCTCCACGAATCTGCCTTACAAAAATGGAGATAACTTAACACTTCACGTGCGGGCAATGCATTTTTACGTTTTTTGCAGTCTGTCATTGGAGCGCGAGTCACGTAAAAATACGTATTTAGTAGATTTGGGGTGGATACCCGCTAACCACCACAAATCTACTAAATACGTATAATTATATGTATGTGTGGCATTATATGCGTTTTGTTTGAGTTGCTATGTAACGCTTTGCATTTTTTCTTTCCACAAGTTAGGATTGTTGAGTGATTCGGTCTTTTGTTGCGTTATTTCGTCTTCAATGGAATTCCTAGCTCCAGAACGTACAAGTCGTGTTCTGTCAATTTGAAGCTTGGTTTTTTATTGTTGAATACAAAATTGAAAAAATGAGCCATTGTGACAAAGACAGTGTTGAATAAATATGCGCTGACAGATTATCGGACTTTAATTTTAAAAATCGTTTATTTTTGTGATTTCGTGAAAATATTTTTTTTTTTTGTTAAATAATCATACAGTATAAAGTGTAAAATAAAAAAAAAGTTTCGTTCATAAAAACAAAGTAGTTTTCGATTTACTGCAATTTTTCTGAATAACTACACTTTCGCGCGATTCACGAAAAACGCCCCCCGCTGCACTCGTAAGTGGGCGGTGAAGTATACCTGTATGCCAAGTGTTAATAGCTTAGAAGCTACCTTTAAGTAGAACAGCTTGTGGGTTTATACCCAACTACTGATGTAAATATTTTATATTCATTCAAAATCGACTTTAAGCAGTAAGCTTTGGTTACGTTAGTCCTCATATAACAAACTATTTACGGTACTATTCAAGATAAATAAAAAAAAAATCGATTCTTCAAAGTTCATACCATTTTTCATTTATACTAACATTTTTCATAAATTATAAAAACTTGCCAAAAGTACAGAGAAGAGAGTGGTTCATGAAAGGGAAAGATGGGCAAATAATTAGGACGCTGATCTTTGTTAGGGGGTTTCGTGGGTTCACTTCCTAATGTGGCATAGTTCTTCGTAGCAGTTCGGAATTGGCTTTGAGCAGAAGGTCCCGGTCTCATTAGCCCTCGTGTTGCAAAAAGTTTACCGCAGCTCTCTAAACCAACCACAACTAAACATAATGACATTTTAACAGTCTCAATAAGAAAGAAGACAAAATAAAACGACCGTCAATGAACAGAAACCTTTAAAACAACAGGTTTTGTGTATGCAATACATTTCGATCTTTTGCTTGACTTCATTTGACAAATAAGAAATAAATTTACTATTTATTTCCAATCCGATTACCGGACGGATGATAATTAAAGGGTAGAACACTTTATTTCCAAAACTGAAGTGTGGGTTCAAATATTGCTACTCGCATTAATGATCGTAAGCGGTTGTAATTGGCTTTAAAATTAAGGTTTTGGTGAAATTAGCTGACTTGTAGCAAAAATATTAGACCGTAGCACTCCAAATACAACCAAAGAAATTATAAATTTTAGAGTATTAATAGTCATTAGGTTAAAACTGAAATTTGTAGGATTGGGGAACCCATCGTCACTAAGAAGTGTGTCCTTTTCTTACTTTCTATATCTCAGTAGACAGAAACCGAATACAAAATGATAACCCCAAGAAAAATATTTAAAATCTTCATAAAATAATTATTTTCTTAGGAAAGCACAAGTTATTGTTAGTTCTTTGTTATCACACATAATTGTTCCTTTAGAAATATGTTGGAATGAATATGTGTGAAAATATCTTAAGGGCTATAAATGCTGTCTATACTACACAATTCAGATTAGTATAGTTCTTTTCCAACGGCCCTATCTACTTGCTATATAAAAGAAATAATAGGTGGTTTTTAACAGTATTCTAAAAAAGTGTTTTTGAACTATTGACACTTTAAACCTCAAAAAGGATGAGGTACTTTTCCTTACTAAACCATTAGCATACTTTCGAATGGATATTTCCCCTCATAAATACAGCGTCCTATTAATTAAAAATATGATGCATTTCAACCTAAGAGACAATATTGCAAAGAGTCCACTTGTTGTTTTAATCACTAATAACCACGAAATATTGCGGCAGAATATTTGATCTCTGATATTAAAACATTATTATCGCATTGCATCATCTATTTTATAAAATATGCTTTGAAATTGCTGTATGCAGATACTAAATTCTCCTATCTTCTCCAGCCGAACGTGAGATACTCCAAGACATCAAAGAACGTCTGTGCTTTGTAAGTCAGGATTTTCTCGGTGACATGCAAGCGTCCGCCAAACCTTCCAACTCCCTCGACCACCGATATGTGCTGCCAGATGGCCAAGTTCTTACTCTCGGATCAGAGCGGTTTCGATGTCCAGAGATACTCATGCGACCGGATTTCGTTAATCTGGAAGAACCAGGATTCCATGTGAGTTTCCATATCCCATGCAATGAGCAAACACACAGCTAACAACATTGTAAATTGCAATTTCGGATCTTTTATCCAGACATAATAAAAAATGAGAAAACAATTTTTAGCATGCAAAAATGAAAGTAAGGAAGAATATATGATGCTATATAGAATTGACTGACTGTTATATAAATGTGTAACTGCTATATAAGATTTCCCATCTCATCGGCAAAAAATATAAGAATGAACAAACCCTTGTACTTTCTGTCGGTGAGTCACTTTCTGGCAGCAAAGAAGCACTTTAAACTTTGAAAGAACTGATTTTTTTACTTCATTATATTTCTATATATCAGAAGGAGTATGAATATTATTGGTTAAATTAAAAGAAATAGATGAGGCTCAAACCCATCAAACTACAAATACTCGCACAGTAACTTTAAACAGTGGTTGTGTGCTTTTATTCAGTGTTAGGACGCATGCATCCTTTCTCAGACCACACAATTCATAGACTTTCAACTTTTACATAAAGTGAACAACGACACTCCCACTGTGGAGGAAAATATGCATTGACAAGGGGGAAAAGAGCAAAGGTCTATCCGGTTGTATACACTTGTCAACAGATTTGATCAGGAATGGGTTTATGGACTCATATCTGTATTTCATAAGCAGTTTTCTATTATTTACCTATAATACGTCATATCTTAATACACGAAAGGGAAAGAAATAAAAAAATATTCTTTGACTAGCATACTTTATAAAAATATAAAGTAAAAGCATATCAGTACTTTTCCCATACATATAGAATGAAATAATGTAAAAAATAAAACGTGTTTTTATTTTATACGTCGTGCCTTTTCTGCATTGTTTTGTGTTTCACGTTTAAAAATAC
Organism: Pardosa pseudoannulata; assembly: GCA_032207245.1. Lineage (NCBI taxonomy): Eukaryota > Metazoa > Arthropoda > Arachnida > Araneae > Lycosidae > Pardosa > Pardosa pseudoannulata. The sequence continues at coordinate 184,972,864 of CM063501.1, read as the reverse complement.
AATCTCTTCATCTCAATTTCTTGAAAAGCTATAAAGAGTAAGTAACATTCATAACGAGAGAAGATACTTTGTATGTAAGAGGATAACTAGAAATCTTCAAATGTATTAACGTTATATTTTAATTTCAGAGAAATTTATGTTCAATCAACTGTTAAAAAGATTTCAATGAAGGGATTTCAATGTTCACTGAATACACTCTTTATACGTAGAAACCAAAATTATGCTTTTACAAACTAATTTGATATTACAAGCTTTTAAAGAGGTATCCGAGAAAAATTTCTGTGTTATGTATGATAGTCATTCATTAAAATAATTAATATATTTAGAACACATGGGAAAGCCTGTATATGTCTAGTCACGCTTTAAAATTTTCTTTTTTTTAGTAGGATTTTGACTTACAATCATCCATAAACGCATTATTGAATTTCGCAAACCATTATATGGCTGTAAATAAAAGTTTTTTGATTTAGAACCATATTATAGAGATATATGTTTGCATCAATACGGTAGTCGTATTTTGGAATTGTGTTTAAATAGAATTTTCTGGCTTAAGTAGCAATTATAATTGATAATCCAGTTCTAAAATATTCACTGAAGAGTTTTAAATAAGCCAGTACTAAATGCTTTATGAAGATCCTCCTGAAAATTTAAAAAAGTTTTGCTAATTTCAAACTACCTAAAAAATAGACTAAAAAATTTTTAAAATTGCATTTTACAATACGATATAAGAAGTAGACTGAAAATAGCTAGAGCTTAAGGATGTTTCTCAGTTCATTGAGTCTTAATACATCAAAGTCTAACGTACCTTTTTAGACATTATCAAAAATTTGTAGAATAATGTTTTCTGAGAAATTTTTCTATTTTAGCAAAGATAAATAGAAGTTCTATAAGCAATTCCCAAATTTTTATTTCTTCCTATTATTCAGAATAATTTTGTGATTTTAATTAACATTATATGATTTTAAGAGACCCGAACAGAAATTTACTTTCTCAACAGGTGCATCAACTTAAATCAAAATAAATTACTATATGTGATAGTGAATAATCACATGAATCACATAGTTTCTCTTTTTTATTTAGATGACATCCTCTGATGTTTAAAATGACAGTTAATCACTAACATGGACAGGGTATAAAATTTAAAGTCGTTTAAATTTCATATGTGTTTTAATCTCAGGTATCCACAATAATTTGGATTTAAGATATTCATCAATATGTATAATGAAGAAATGATTAGGCTATTAATAGTTTAAGAAACTTTATATTATCGATTTCTTTTATATTACAAGTTAAAATTAATATCACAAGTACAGGATATTTCAATAAATTCTATCTAGGTGTTCCTATAACATATTGTTAAATTGTCACCATCAAAATTGATTTTATGCTTGTCTCTACATGTTCTTTGATTCCCAGGCTGCCATCTATGATTCACTTACGAAATGTGACGTAGATCTGCGCAAGGACCTCTTGTCGAACGTCCTCCTTTCTGGCGGCAACACTATGTTTCCTGGATTACCAGAGCGACTGGAGAATGAGCTAGAAGCCATCTGTCCCTGCCCAGTAAGACTGACAGCTCCCAAAGAAAGGCGATACGCTGTCTGGCTTGGAGCATCCATCCTCGGGGCTTTGTCCACTTTTGGAGAGATCTGCGTCACCAGGAAGGAATACGAGGAACATGGACCAAGAATAGTTCACAGAAAGTGCTTCTAAACATAGGCTGATATACTTTGCTAGACTATTTTCTGAATAAATTTTGATTTTTGTTTAAGTTGTTACAACAATGAGCTTATTATACAATTATTTGAATAAAATTGTTTCATCTACAATAGGTTTGATAAAAAAAAATACTTTATATTAAGAAAGAAAGAATTAAATTATGCAGTTTTGAAATTCTGAATGATCACATATACTCTAAAAGATTCTTAATACCTGATGAGAGTGTGTCTCTTTTGCCTAATCACATGTTTTTGAATGCTTAGTAAATTTATAGAAAATTTTAGATATTTCAGATTTGTTAGTTTCACATCATGTAAAAACATTTTTTATTCATAATTCCAAACCGTAATATTAAAAAATATTATACTGATTAGATAAGTCTAATAATTTATCTGTGAAAATATATATTATCTAGAGAACGAAATAATAAAATTGAAAATGTTAAACATGTAGGTTAATTTAAATGACTCATCCTTATAATTGACACTACACCCATATTGGGTGAACGTCTTCTGCTGGAGACCTGTTCAACACAATCTACTCTTCACCTTTATCTTCCAGCTCCTTACTCTCATTGATTTAGGATAGATTTCTCATTGTTTTATCGTCAATCCCATTCAACTTTCAACCACCTTGCAGACAAAAAGGCCTCTCTCAATGCTGTGACTCTCCTAGCAACTATATCATCAGTGTAAGCCAACATCCGAACATATTTGTAAAAGATAGTTCCTCGACTGTTAATATTTGAAACTGTAATAGCCTTTTCCAGCAGTTCTAATGACTAATTAATTATAATTTTAGTCTCCCTTTTTTTCAAATTTGCACGAATTTTTACAGTTCTAATAACAAAAATATTTCTTTATAATATATTTATTCTCTAATTAATAGTTTTGTTTTAAATTTAATTCAAGTTGTACATTTATTTTATTCTAAATTCACTAATCCTGTCGATCGCAATAAAACGTTTATTATTTGTATTAAAAAAAGTCGGAATAATTTGTAATTTTAGGAGACCTGAAATATTTCTGACATGTTTTACAAATTTTTGAATACTAAGTATTTGTTGAACTATTTTCCGCAAAACGGTTATTTTCAACATTCAAAAAGTATCTGTAAAAGACATGATACCCTTTATTCTTAACATATGAATAATCATTTTAATTTTAACAGTTTTTTTAAAACTGTTCAATGCTTTTAAAGATCCATAAAATGTAAAAATGAAGAGATTCTGAACAGTAGGCTTGAGAATAAAAAATAAACTTTCACAAACAGTAAACTGGGTAAAAATGGTTAATACCTTTTGCAATTATTTCTATGCAAGGTTTAGAGTTTTAACTGTATAATAGAGTAGTAAAGTAGTAAAACTGTTTCGATTTGTTTAAAATTGCTTAAACTGCTATATTTCTTTATATTTCTATCTTCAAATTTTGAAAAAAACAGTGTTTGAGTCTAAATAGTATTAAATGCGATATTTCTTTACATTTTCATCTGGAAAAAAATGTTGAAAACGTTATTTTCTTAACTTTCATTTATGAGAAACACGTATTTTATGCCATTTTATTATTTGACGATCAATAATAATCACCAAATTATGGTGGTCCAAGGGGAAAAAGTCCACATGGACGAGTGTACTAAGTGTATCTATTCCAATATAATAATGCCGCATAAAGAAGCTTAGCCAACGAGCTAAATGGCCGAATGGTCAAAGCACGCGATCCAGACCCGAAAATTGTGGGTTCGATGCTTGCCATGGCTGTTTATCCAAAGTACGGATTTTTAATTTAAAAATGTTATTTATTGTTTTCTTATGTTTCCTTATGTTCTTGAACATTCTAGATCAGGGGTAGGCAACGCGGCGTCCGCGGGCGCCATGTCTCCCCCGATCGATTTTTAATGCGCCCTTGCTGGATTAATGTATGATAGCCAGAGCGATTTACTTACTCTTGTCAAACGGCGATATACAGCAAGTAGTCAGTTGAGTTAGGATTGTGCACAGATTAGCAGTTTGCTAAGCTTGAGCGTATCTAAGCACACGCACGTATTTTTTGTTGTTGTGTGATCGTATTTCGAATAGACCACGCGGAGACCATGCATTTAAAACTACCAAGTAATCCGAAATTATTCTTTTCTTACAAAACCCTTCATGGATAAATGTAAAAGAAAAAGAACATTTATTTTAACGATGAATGGGAACATCTATATTGTTTCGTTGATTACAAAGGGAAGTGTATTTGTTTGTTGTGTAATAATAGTGTTGCGATTACCAAGAAAAGTAATATTGAACGACAATTTAAGACCGTTCATACCAATTTTGATAGTGACTATCCAATTAAATTATGAAATTAGAAGAAAAAAAATTATTTCTTTAAAATCTTCAATAACTAACCAGCAAAGTTTTTTTTACCAAACCACTGCAACAACATAAAGCAGCAACGATCATGTCATATAAAATATCGTATTTGCTAGTTAAGAATAAAAAAACTATTTACAGATGGAGAATTAGTGAAAGAAGCTATGTTAGAAGCTGCTGATTCACTTTTTGAAGAATTTAAAAATAAAAAAGAAATAGTTTTAGCTATAAACACGTTGCAATTATCAGAACGAACTGTTACTAGAAGAATTGAAGTAATTGGGGGAGAATTTGGAGGCAGAATTAGCAAATGATATTGAAAGTTGTATTTTCTTTTCGCTACAGATGGATGAATCGACAGACGTGACAAATATATCACAACTAGCTGCTTCGCACCCAGCCTTCGGTCTGGGTTTTAAAATATTTCGATGAAAGATTTAGAACCACTATTAAAGATAATACGATGTATTAATAGAAATGCTGAATAAAACTCGTATGTTTCAGATTGTTGACGATTATAACAGTTTATTAATAGCCGAATGTCCAATAAGTGCCGCTGCATAATAATATTCAATTCCACGACTTTTTTAAATGTAGGAGTCAAATTTCAAAATATTGTGGAGAGTACTATATATGTACTGTTCTGAATAGGATAATTCATTTCCGAGATTGGATGTCTTTTAGTAGTAATGTTTTACATACATAAAAATTAAATTTAAAACAACAAAACCTATGACGATAACTTTTTCTTTATAAAAATGGCAATTGTGAAATAAAGACAAATTTGAAAGAACATGGCAAATTTGTAATTAATGAAAATAAAAATCACGCCAACATATAACAGAAAAAATACTAACTTCTTAAAAAATTGAGAAAGTAAAATAAAGATTTACATATTTTGATGAAGCAAAAAATTTAGCTATTAAAAATAAAATGATTTTAATACTCGGATATTTCAAACAGAAAATGTTATTGTGTATGACAAATAGTTGTGACTATAGGCAATAAGTGGATCCACTCATTACATATTTTAATTCATATATTTTTAACTGATTGTAATTAGAGTATTTTAATGGTGAAAAGAGTTTAAGCATTCAGCGGATTTGGCGAATTAATGCATCGAAATGTATTTATGTTAATAAATGCATTTATTTACAGTCGAATTTTAATGCTGTATATATATATATATATATTATATATATAAATAAATATATATATATATATATATATATATATATATATATATATATATATATATATATATATATATATATTATATAGAAACATATCAAAAGTAAGGTCTTGAAAAATTCTTCAAGAATATAATAAATCACTAACAAAATTACCAAAATGTGCCGCAGTTCAAATTTTCCAAACAAACAAAGGTTTGGCAGGATAGGCGATAGCTGTTCTTCATTAATGTCAATTCTATTACCAAATATCGGGCGAAAACGACGACAACAATGAAAATATGATAATTGTTTTTCACGCCAACTCAACAGTTAAAATGACTGTACTACATAACTAAAACAGTGTTTTTGTTGGTTTTAAAATAATATATTTCGAACTAATTAAAATATCAGAACACGATTGACCTAAATGACTCCCTTAAGTAATTCTGCCAAGACTAATTATGAATAGATGTTAGTGCGGTCTCAAAATTGGATAAATAAAAATGGCGCAGTTGAATTGACAATGAAAGAAAAATACCAAATGTTGATAAAATGAACTAAGAACATAAGGTCAAAATCCGAGAACAATTATATTACTTGAAAGCTTTATCATAAGAATGAAGTTTTAATTTTTATAACACATAATTAAAAGAAATATATACCGAAAGTCGCCAAGTCCACGATTATTATTAAGAGTAGGTGAAGTACAGAGTGAAGACTTAAAATTGAATAAATAAAAATGGAGCAATAGAATTTAAAATGAAAAAAATATACCAAATTAATATTGATAAAACGAAATAAGTGTATATCCGAAAACAATTATATTATTTGAAATCACATTTTAAACTTTAATCAAAAGTGGCTACTATATCTCAATATTTCATAGTTGCTATTTATAAAATGAAAACTTATTTTTTTCCCCGTATATCACTTGCAATTTTTTTTCATCCAGTGTTGTTGAGTTTTATATAACAAAACCTATAACCATATGTTAGTTTTTATTTAATAAATGGCAACTGCGAAATAAAAGCAAATTTGATAGAACATGTCAAGTTTTTAATTACTGAAAATAAAAATATCGCCAAGAAAATAAAATAGAAAAGAAAAGTGATTTCCTAAACAAAAATGAGTTTAGCCTTTAGCAGATAAGAAAATAGTCTTATATACATAAATGTCATCATATATTTATGTAATTACACTTGAATTTAAATAGCGCAGATACGTTTTTGTGTTTCCCGAATACCAAATATCTGGCGATAATAATGCCAACAATGAATAACACTGCCATATTTAGACGCTAACTGAACAATGGAAAGCTCGTGTCGCAAAATTTAGCTGCCATTTTGTTCGGTTTTTCGTTATTATCTTTCGAACTAATTGGAATATCGTAACTCGAATGGGCGAAATGACATCCGTGGATTGTTTCGCGTCTTTTGGTACCTTCGGCGCCTGTCTGCGTTCAGCGGTTCGCCAGAAGATAGACGAAGATACAAACATACATATATACATAGATAGTCACAGTCAGATTTTAATCTCGGGATTAAAGATGTTTTAACATGGAATATGTTCATTTGGCGGTATCAAGGATTTCTATCCAAAGTTAGTTACTCTATGACTTATCGGGTAGATTTGTATAAAAAAAAAACATCTTAATATCATAAATAAATATAACAAAATATATGCTTACATGCTAACGATTAAATCTGCATCGAATTTGTGTCTTATATTAAATCTTAAACTTTTTTATGATAAAATATAAGTTTAACCCTAAATTACATTAATATATTACTACTGTACATTGATTAGAAACGTTAATATACCTTGCCATAATACGTGGTAGAATAGGAAGCAGAGGTTTTGACAGCAACAGTACTAATTTTGTTGGTTGTAATAAATGTTTTCCAAAATTAAGGAAATTTATGACATACCACATAGTTTTGTATGAAACAGAAACACACATTCATATCGACAACCATATGAATATGAAGATAACTATATAAAATGATAGGTTTTATTTGACCATGAGAGTCACTGAAATTTGTACTTTTTGTATTTAGAATATTGTTGATATGCATTTCATTGAAACGTAAAAATGAACCAAGAATTAAATTTAAAATTAGTTCTCATATAAAAATGCTATAATTTGCGTCACATAGAAATGAAAGTTAATCACTTTATATCTAAATTTTCACGTCAAACCGAATTGATACTACGCAGACGATTTTAAATAATATAAAATAAATGAATAAATTAAATATTTAAAAGAATGACATCGTAATGATAGAAAAATATGATTTTCACCTATTTATTATGTGATGAATTGAACATTTTAATCTCCTGCTTTTAACCGTGGAAAACTGCGTTTAAAACAATTACTTGGGATGACGTCACATTGCTAGAAATATTGCTTCTTTACGTAGTTATGATTAAATAAATTAAAAACTTAATCGTTTGCTTTTAACCGGGGAAAATAATGCTTGGAATAATGACATGAAATGCTCGAAAAAGGGGGAAGGAATGAATTTCGAACGTTGAAAATTTACAAAAACCTTCCCAGGGATATACCTAAATATTTCCCAAATTTTCACGGCGATTGGATGCATGGTTTTTCAGTCTATCGAGAACATACATACAGACAGACAGACACACACAAATTCATTTATATATATATAGATAAGCAATTTGTTTGAAGATGGTATTTTCTGATTTTACAACAAAAGAAGAATTCCTTAAAGTTCTGCCATTAAAGGGAAGCACCAAAGGAGAAGATATCTTTTCTACTTTTAAAAAAGTATATAACAGATGTAAAATTACCTGTACAAAAGTTATCGTCAATGACAACAGACGGGGCACCAGCGATTACTGGTAAGAAAAAATTATTTATTGCCTTATGTAGACAGGATTCCTTATATCCTAAATTTATTTCTTATCATTGCTTCATACACCAGGAAATGTTATGCGCAAAAACAATCGGTTTTCAACACATATTTACGATAGTAACAAAAATTATTAATTCCATAAGATCGGGAGCTGTGCAACACAGATTGTTTAAATTACGTTTAGAAGATGAGGACGTTCAGTTCACAGATCTTCTTTTACATACTGAAGTGTGGGGGCTGAGCAGAGGTAAAATACTTGAGCGGTTTATCCTGCTTTTGCCACGAATAAAGGAATTTATTGCATCAAGAGGCGAATTTTACGAGCAATTAGAAAATAAGGATTGGCTAATCGACCTCGGATTTCTGGCAGATATAACGGCAAAGTTGAATGAATTATAATTAAAAATACAAGGGAAAAATCAGCATATCGCTGACATGATTAGTGCAGTAAATGCATTCAAATGCAAGTTAGTGTTGTTGAAATCCCATCTATTGAAAAAATCATTATCACATTTCCCAAATATAAAATATACTGTTGAGAGTTTAAATTTGAATAATGAAACTTTTACTGCTACATCATATTTAGAAATTATAGATAAGCTAATAGAAGAGTTTTCTTCTAGATTTGAAGATTTTGCAGCATTAGAACCCGTTCTAAGATTTTTCATAAATCCATTCAATGTTACTGAAGATGATGTCCTTGAAATAGTTTCAGTGAATTTCGAGCTTCATAATATCGAAGACCTAGAATTTATCGAAGAACAACGATATCGGAATAACTAAATAGCAGCATTTAAAGGACTTTCATCATTCTAGGAAAATTTATCTCTCGGTATTGTTAATATCTTATTATATAGAAATTTAGTTTTACAAAATATAAATTGACTTAAGAAAAATAGCATAAAACTTATAATCTATATATATTTACACTGAAATTTTGAATTCTGTTCAATTGATATTCCTTGGGAACAGATGCATTATAGCCGCCGGTCCCGTCCGCCATGTTTTTTTTTTGGCGACCAATAGAAAAACGCATGATTTGAAAAGTCGCCAAGCAGAAAAACATGGCGGCGGTGCGTGTTTTCTTATAGATCACAAAAAAAAAAAAAAAAAAAAAAAAAAAAAAAAAAAAAACACATGGCGGCGGTCACGTGGCATATTTGAAACACAACATTAACAAAACTAAACTTTAAAAGGAAACAACAGATTAACAATTTAAAGTATTATTAAAATAAAATTAGCATAATAATCATAATTTTTTACGTTTTTTAAAAAATAACAGATTAGTAATATTTATGATATGTGTCAACAGAGTAAACACAATATATATCATTTTAATAAGCACTAATATTATGAAGAATCTAACATGTGAGGGGGGGTTCCCCCCCTTGTGCAAAGAACAAAATAAAAATGTTCCAAACCAATTAACTTGGAATATCCTGATACATTTTAACTATTTCAAAACCGAAATAACTGCACCCGTCTTAACTAAATCCCAGAAAATGATAAGAACAAAAACAAAATGTTCCAAACCAAAGCATCTTGTTTGGTTTAGAATATTTAGATACTTTTTAACAATTTCAAAACAGAAATAACGTACTCGTCATAACTAAATTAACTAAATCCCAGAAAATAACAACAAAAACAAAATGTTCCAAACCAAAACTTCTTGTTTGATTTAGAATATTTTGATATTTTTTAACAATTTCAAAACCGAAATAACTTCACTTGTCGTAACTAAATTAATTAAATCCCACTAACCAAATACATAAAAAAACTCAAATTCGGAATTCCATCATCCCCACAAACGTGCCGTTTTGAATGAAATGCAAATCCAATTTCAGGTCTAAGAATTTCCTGATATTTCTTCACAATGCTACAAATAGTTAAAACCGAAATAAGAACATCCATAACTAAATACCAAAAATAACTTACCTACCTACGAGACAACCTACTAATCCAAAGTCTGGAACGAAAAGAATATTTAAAACAGAAAATTTGCATAGATTGCCGGGTAATGACGTCAAAAATCACGTGCACCAATAGCTTCCATATTCCCCTATCAAAGTTAAGGCATATACAGCAACCTAGTCATCGCCCCAAAAATCGCCAAGTTTGCCACACAAAATCGCCAAATTTGGCGAGAAAAAAACCAGGCGGCTATAATGCATCTGTACCATTCCTTGTAAACTCTAGAAATAGCTGTAAAAATCTGCCGGTAATACTTAAGAATAGGGTGCCCTTGGCATATTTGGAAAAGTTATTGGCTAAAACACAAAGGTATTATATCCAAGCATTGTATCCCTTGCTTTTTTGTCTACAGAGTGCGCCATTAGGTAATACTTAATAGGGTACCCCATAACAAATGTGGCGAAATTATTTACGCTACTAAAACAAATGGTAAACTAAACAAACTATTTGTGGTTCACTCTATCTAATTTGTTAAGTATTAATTGAATTTAATATATAATAAAAGGGTTACTCAAGGAGAGTTGGATACCAATATAATATAAATCAAAATATATCTAGACTGTGTTGACACGGCGAAATCAGGAGAAGATGTTAGTCTACCATGCGTAGAGTTTTATCGCTAAGCTGAAGGGGTACTCTGTTCTTGTGTCAGTCCGGCAATTAATCCCTCAACAGTTTACAAAGCCAATAGCTCCAAATTATTAAAAAAATAGCCATAGTAAACCATTAATTGTTCACCTATATCTAATTTTTAATGCATTGCGTTATAATATATATAAGAAAAGGGTTTCACAAGGAAAGCTGGTTGCCGCCGTTATATTTTATTTTACTCTGAAATAAAACGAATATAAATTAAAACATAGATACAGATTATTTGGACACAGCGAGATCAGGAGAAAATGTTAGTCTACCATGCTCATACCTTTATCGCCAAGTTATTGAGGGCACCCTGTTCTTATCTCAAACCAATCTGTCAATATAAAAAATTGCCAATGGGATCCTATACTAAACCTGTACCTCTCCATTGGCGGTAAATATATTTTATTTTAATCTGAAACAAAACGAATAAGCAAATATATTTCCTTTATTCTTAGCTCATCCTTAACTACATCAATACCACTTTCCAGATTTCTGTATTTTCAAGCGTTCTTCTTTCTGAATTTATTCAACAATCCGACTTCGCTCAGGATTTTAGCAGCAGTTGAATCAAAGGTTTTGTTTCCCAGCTGCTTTTCCTTCAGAAGTGAATGCTTCGAACTAATGGAGTTAACTTCTGATGCAGTCTCTTCATCAATTTTCGTTGTACTCTCCATCGGGATCGAATAAAGGGAAAAATTTGTAAAGTTTAACAGATTTGAAAAATCTTAGGATGATTTTAAAAATGTGTATAAATAAATGTCTTGTTCTAATTTATAAAGTTATGCCCAGTATTACATCTTTATCTCGAGGCCTCTTTTGGCAAAACAGATGTTTAATGGAAAAATGCTCGAGACATATAAAAGTTTTCCGTGTGGTTAACACGTTTCGTACTAAATTAAGGGTGCTACCCTATTGCGGACTAGTCATGTCACAGGTGACTTCCACGTCATAATGACATCAGAAGTCGTCATTACGATTCTTCAGAGAGGGGAATTTATGGTTCTATATTCCCATCTCTGGCAACTTTTGACGTGATTATGACGCAGGAATAACCTGTGACATAGTACTCGACTACAATATGGTAACACCTTGGCAATATGGTAGCATACGATGCTATAATATGTTAGTGTATAGTACAATATGGAGCTACCATAGTGGTGCCGAGATGCGTCACAGGCGACTTCCACGTCATAGTCAAAAGTTGCCAAAGACAATTTGGAGTGCTACCATATTGCACTCCGATATATCCCAAGTGCCATACGCGCTATAATGCTGACAATGGAAGTCGTTAATATGAAACTACAGAAGGGGGAATTTATGATACCCAAATTCCTATCTGTGGCTAGTTTTGGCGATATTATAACGCTGAAGTCGTTTGTGATGTAATATAGACCGAAATATAGTAGGTCATGGTACTTTTCGTAACGTCATAATGATGACTTCTGACATCATTATGAAGCGTAATTCACCTGTGACACATCTCGACCGCAACATGGTAGCACTCTAAATTGTGTTGTATATTCATTTCAGTTCAAATGTTGAGATCAATGTGAAGAGATATCTGTTAATTTCCAATATGTATCATATATTAGTTTATCCATTATAGACACAATATATGTTTTGTTGAAATGTCTCACAGTTAATTAGAAATAATCAATGATTAATTATTTTATAAATGTATAGTAATAATTATATAACTAAACTCACTTGAGGCAGGTGAGATAAGAATCCTGAATTTGGATTGGAGGTTGATCGATTGGTATGAATAGCTACGTGTTACTGTTTTGCTACACAAGGGCTTGTGAGACCGGCACCTTCTTCTTAAAGGGGGCCTTCAAAACAACAGATTTGAACAAAAATTATGGAATTATTTTTTGTTCTGAAAAAATTCAGTTATATATATGCTTCATTTTGAAAAGAAAGTTTTCGAACATCATTATTTTACTGCACTGATACCTATTTCTTTCCAAACGCACTTGTTTTAAACTCTTAAAAATAATATTTTCCAGTTTGACGATTTTTATATTGAATTAGTATTTTTGGAATGTTTCAAATGCATTAATTTTATACATTTCTCATTTTTAGAGATTCTCTTTTAATACTTTTGTTATTAAACTGAGTGTGCTTTTGAAAATCACAAAGTATTTTCTGGAGTTTGAGAAGATTTAATACCATGAAACGGCAAAAACAGTTGTTAAAATAATGTATAATTTTAAGTAATTGTCTTAAATAAGTAGTATTTAATGTAAGGGAAAATCGATACCCTGTTTTGTTTCTCTTTGATTTCTAAAAATTAAAAAAAAAAAGCAATTGGTTAGTACGCTGTGCATTAGGAATATTTTTAAAGGATACGCTTGGAGTCCTCAATTTTTATGTTTTTTATGTTAAGAAAGAGCATTATATATTCTTATTAAAATTATTGTTAAAAAATGAAAATTTAAGAATTTTCAGTACATTATTTTTTGTTCCTTTAAAACTGAATCCGAACGACTACGAACATCCGTACCAGAAGTGGGATTTGAATCCACTGGTTCAGAAAAGCAATGCACTATACTTTCGTTCATTGTTCAGCAGTTAATTATGTACAATATTTAGGCATAATCTTGAAAGGGTATTTTTTACTAAGGTATAAACGTCTTTAAAGAAAACTATTCTTAGCAAAAAATATGAGTCACACCATGGCATCTTTATGTAATTTGCAAATATTTCGAATGTGATCGTATAAAGTTGAATGCGAAAGAAATACGAAGATTTACAGATCAGGATTGTAGTATGAGATTATATGCATAATGTATATTTAATGGATCGAAAAATAGTCTTAAAGATCAAGGTTATACGAAGTACCTAGCAGAATGAAACTGAACTGTACAAAACTCCTAACTGAATAAGAGAAAAACGCCATTTGGAAGAAGTTAACGCAAAAGAGCAAAACAACGCGTTGCACCGCAGACTCTTGCACTGAAGATAATATTATTAAAAACCCTCCAGTATG